>WOXC01004199.1:397500-446947 GCA_011680675.1 Gymnobelideus leadbeateri | reverse complement strand
TCTGTGGGAGCATGGCACACCTCAAGTGTTTGAAGAGCTGCATGTACAGAAGGCATAAGACTTGTTACTTGGACTCAGAGGGTGAGACCAAGGCAATGTGAAGGGGGGGAGGTTAACTGTAAAAAAGGCAAACTGAGGCCTGATTTTAGCAGCAGAAAAGTGACATGTTAGTGGGCAAAGCCCCAGGCCTGGAGTCAGGAATAGCTCCGTTCCAGTCTGGCCTTAGACCCTTCCTAGCTGTGTGAACCTGGGCAAGTCCCTTTACCTCTGTCTGCATCAGTTTCCCCACCTATAAAATGGAGATAATACTAGGACCTCCTTTGCAGTTCGGTTGTGAGGGTCAAATGAAGTTATATTTGTAAAGTGTTAAAGTCCAGTGCCTGGTGCATAGTAGGCGTTTAAGGAGGAGCAAGCTTGTCCCTTTCCCCCTTGCTCCCACCTTGAAAGGTCATGGAGTTCTGTTCTTTGAGGTCTCCCAAGGAGCACTGAGCAGAGATTCCTTGAGGATGAGGCTTGGAGTAGAGAGCTGGTGGGGCCCTCCCCGCTCAGAGCCTGCCATGGTGTGGGCTTGGGGCTGTCAGCTCCTGGACAGTGATGATGACAGCTCTCTCTGTGCCCTCTGTCCCCAGCCTGGGCCTGTGCACATAGCCGGCGTGTAACCACGCTTGCTGTTGGGGGAGGTGAGACGCAGGCACGGTCTTGCTGCTTCTCCTCAGCTTCCTCATTGACAATGACCTCTCGGGGATGGACAAGTGAAGAGAAAACGCTGGACTGACCACTGTTGGCCGAGCCCCACTTGCCCTTGGCTACATTCGTGGCGGCCTGGGGCTGGGCTCAGCTCCCCGCTGTGGGGTGGATTTTTGCTCTGTTTTTCTTTTCCCTTTTTTTGCAACATGGTTAATGTAGCCACACTTTGCATGACTTCACATGTATGCTGGGTGTCATAACGCTTGTCTTCACAATGGGGCGGAGGGGCTGGCAGGAGGGAGAGAATTTGGAACTCGAAACTGAAAAATGGGGGGAAAAACCCCCCCAAAATAATTCAAAATAATAATTCTCAAAGTAGTTTAGCGACTCCCCAGGATCCTAGACTTTTCTCAGCCTTTCCAAATAATCAGGTTTTAAAGAGACACGTGTGTGAGTATCTTTAGCAGTGCTGGGTTAAGCAACAAACAAACCCTAAAAAAAGTTGAGTTGGAAGGATGGAGATCCTCCTTTTCCTCTCATTTCTGTCGGCGACTATGATGGTCTCACACAGTCACGTGAAATCTTGGAAGCTTCAGAGAGCATCACCTGCCTCTCCACTGCCATTCTTTAGAATTCGTCCTCTTTGTTGTTCAGCCAGACTGGGGCCGCACACAATCTGCTGATGACATTGAAGGGGGCTCTTTAGCTCTGAACAGTGAGCGACAGTCAATGATTTACCTGACTCCAAACATCCCTATGAGCTTCCTCTCAAAAGCAAAGCCTTCCCAGTTACTGATTCACCTGCTTCTCTCTCTCCAAAGTGCTTTCAGCAGTAGGAGAGCCATCTTGCCAGGGCTCCAGACTCAGGGTCATCTAGGCATGGATGGCAGTGTCCATCTGTGTGGGGAGCCAGAGGCCCTACCCCTGGAAGGTGCCTCAGGGCTTGTTAGCTCTCCCAACCCCATGATTTTACAGAGAAGGGAACGGGCAAAGTGCATTGCCAGCTTTAAAGTGCTATATAAATGTGTGCTCCTGTTGTTATTACTAAGTGCTAGAGATGTGGGTAAAAGCCAGATCTCTCAATTCCCAGGCCAGCATTCTTGCCACTACACCCTCACCATGGAGAGGCCAGGGGCTCTCTGTGCAAGTGTGCTAAGTGCTGGCCTAGGCCTGTACTGAGCACTGGGATACAACAAAGAATGGCAGAAGTAGTCCCTACCGTCAACGGGGGGGGAGGGGGCTGGGGGAAAGGGGAAAGACTCTACCAACAACTATTTACTAACAAGATAGAGACAGGATGAATGAGAGGTAAAGGATAGAGAGAAGGCTAGTGCTGTAGGAAATGGGGGAGCCACGAAAGACTTCTTGCAGCAAGTGGGATTTGAGGTGAATCTTGATGTAAGTCATATTGTGGAGATGAGGAGGGAGAGCATTCCAAGCATGGGGGTCTGCCAGAGCAAAGAGCCTGAAAAGGGAGCGTCTTGTTTGAGGAAAGACAAGAAGGTCAGTATCTCTCCATTGTAGAGTAGGTGGAGGGGATGAAAGGTTTATGAAAACTGGGAAGGTAGGAAGGGATGGAACAGTGAAGAGTTTTAAAAGTCAGGCAGAGAATGATCTCTGATCCTGGAGGTCATAGGGAGCCAGAGGCAGGGGGTCCAATGAGAAGTCTTATACTCCTCTGGGCATGAAGTGATGAGGGTGGAAGCCGTGTGAGCAGAGTGAAGTGGGCACTTATGAGAGATCATCTGAAGGTGGCAATGGTAGGACTTGGCCCCAGATTTGATATTTAAATTGGTCGATGAGTTACCACGCTGACATCCACACTCATCTCTTCAGACAAATCCCATTCTCCCCCTTTACTGAAGCTATTTCTATTTCTGTCTTCAGATTCCCATTCTTAAGGGCCTCCCTTAAGAGCTGACTTGTCCTGAAGACTGTAGTTCATGGGAACCCATTTCTCCACTGAGTCTAGTGGAATGGTGGGAACAGACCTCATCCAGAACCTTGGAGAGAGCCCGCATCCAGAAGGAGGGAAATCAAGCCCAGGAACCACATTTTTAGAACATTGATAAGCCAGAATGTCCAGAGGAGAGTGACCAGGATGGTGGAGAAGCTGAAGACTGTGCCAAATAAGAACTGGTTAAAGGAGATGGGCATATTCAGCCTGGGCAAAAGAAAACTTCAGGGAAAACCGGTTCCTGTTCTCCAGCATTTGGAGATCTGTCACATGGAAGGAGCTGACACGTCTGGTTTGGCCCCAGAAAACAGGATCTGGAAGCGCTAGGTGAACGCTGCAGAGAGGATAATTGTGGCAAGATGAAAGAGGAAGTTAATCTACTCGGCACTGGAGTGTGTCCTGGTGCAGAGCTGCTGGTGGTGGTGAAAACCTCCCCAAAGAGGAGCCTTTCCAACTAGCTTGTCCCCAAAGTTCTGACCACCCAAGCCTCAGCCACGCCTCTCCATCCTCACCCCACCAGCACTGTCTGCCCCCTTTCAGTGACTGATACTTAAGCCAGTATTCCCTTTGCTACTAGGAAGGGCATTTAATCTACTACCCGAAGACCACTCAGAATCCCTAGAAATGGAAAACAACATTTTCTTTTTGAAAAATGATATGATGATTTACTTAGAAAACACTGAGTCAACAAAATTAATTAAAACAATAAGTTCAACAAAATCACAGAATATAAAATGAAGCCACATAAATCATCCACATTCCTGTACATTACTAACAAAATCTAGCAAGAAGAGATAGAGCAATTTCATCCAAAATGGCTACAGGATATATAAAAAATCTGGGAATCTATCTATCAAGACACACCCAGGAACTGTTTGAATCCAATTAAAAAACACTCTTTGCAGAAATAAAGGCAAATTTAAATAATTGGAGAAATATTCATTGTTCATGGGTAGGCAAAACCAATATATTAAACAAGTGGCAATACTGTCTAAATTAAATGACTGTATCAAACTAGTAAAATATTATTTTATAAAGCTGCAAAAAAATAATGAAATTCATGTAACAGAACAAAGAATTTCCAGGACCTAGTAAAAAGAAAGTGGTAAAGGATGGGGCCTTGGCTAACAGAGTCAAAGCTCTATCATAAAGCAGCAATTATTAAATACTGCTCAATAATGGTTGGGAAATAGAGTGGTGCACCACATACAGAAGCAAAGCTGTTTTATAAAGACAGAAATCCCAGTTCCTGGGATAAGGAAACAACATCTAGAAAAACTTGAACCCGGGCAGGAAGGAGGGAGAGACTAACACCTCATACCATGTGCCAGGATGAACTCCAAATGGGTGAATGGTTTGGAATGAAAAGGCAACATCATAGCAAATCAGAGAAAGAAGGAAGAAATTACCTTTCACATTAATGGATAGGGCAAGAATTCATGACCAGGCAAAGACTTAGGAGGATCCTAGAAGATCAAATGGACCCTATTGATGAGTAAAATTTAAAAGTTCTCACACAAACAAAACCAATTTAAATTATTAATTTTATTATTTTATTTTATTAATTTTAATTTTATTATTTTTATAATTATTAAATTATAATTAATTATTATTAAATATACTCAAATATTTTAATTATTTATAATTAATTACAATTATATAATATAATAATATATAATTATAATTATATTGTATGTACTTATAATTATAATATAATAATATATAAATATAATTAATTATCTTAATTATTTATAATTAATTATTTTATAATTATTAAAATTATAAAAGTATAACCAGTTAAAATTATTAGGGAAACAAGTAAGTGGGAAAAATCTTTACAGCAAATTTCATCCAACAAATGTCTTACATTTAGGGTTCATAAGGAACTGATCAAATTTGTATGAATGAGAGACACTTCTCAATAAATGGTCGAGGATATTAAAAGGCAGTTTTCAGAGGTAGAACCCCAGGTTCTCAACAACCATATGGAAAAATGCTCCCAAATCACTAATCATTAGAGAAATGCATATTAAAGCTACTCAGATTCTGTCTCACTCACATCAATTTGACAAAATGGACAAAAGAGGAAAATGACCTATGTTAGAGGGCCTGTAGGGAAAGTGGTTCACTAATGGATTATTGGTGGAGCTGTGAGGAAGGCAGTTTGGAACTTTGGCCATCTTCCTGGCTCTCCCATGGCCTCCTCACTGCCATATTCTGACTTCCCTGGATTCCTTCCATCTCAGATAAAACCCCACCTTCTGGAACAAATATTTCCTTACCCTTTTTAAAACAAGTTTTTATTTTATGCCTTTTATATCATCAGAGTGTCCTCCAGCACCCCTCACCCCCCTTTCCCCAGAGTCATCTTATATAACAATGATTTTTTTAAAAAAAGAAAAGGAAAGCTATCAGCCAGTGATCCCTACACTGAGAAAGGCTGACAGATGTAGCACATGTAAGCCCTGCTGTCGCCTGCCTCCAGGAAGGGCTGACTCCCGTTTGGCCTTTACACTTGGTCCCTTCGCTTCTGCTCAGGTTTTCCCTGATGGTCCTCCATCCCTCGGGTGCTTCCCTTCCCTCCTCTGCCTCTTCCATTCTCTGGCTTCCTTCAGGACTCAGCTCAAATCCCACTTTCTGCAGGAAGGGTTTTCCCTATGAGATCACCTCCATTTGTCCCATGTCTATCTTATGTGTTAGCAAGTGACTCGAATCTTGTCCCCCCTTAGAATGGGAATATCTCGAGGGCAGGCAATGTTTTTGCTCTTTCTGTATCCTTGGGGCTTAGCACAGCACAAGAGCCCAATGAATACTAAGTGGCATGGAGTGTGGGAAGTGAGTGAGGCAGGCCTGGGAGGGGAGGCCAGAGCCAGCTTGCGAAGGCCTTAGGTTAAGGGTAGAGGGAGAGATTAGCAGGCCACTTAGGGAAGCCACTTGGAAGTTCCTTCACAGTCTGTGGGAGAGGAGGCAAAGTCCCAAAGGACAGCGGGGGCCACCTGAGTGAGGAGGCCTTCTGAAAGTAGAACTGGCTGGATTTGGCAGCCTGAGGGGAGGCATGGAAGGAGGGAGGTGTCGAGAATGTTCCTAAAGCAGGGAATCCAGCTGATAAATTGTGGCTTTCTGAGGACATTGGCCTTTGAAGTCACATATCTCAGCATGGTTCCTGCGGTGGAAAGAAGGTCGATGATGGCTGTTGTTGGAGGCCTGAGCTCAAAGACCACCCTTGATGCCCCTCAGTCACCTGGGGACCTTCCTCAGGCCTCCCTTTCCTCTCCCAATGGCAGAGCTGGCCTTGGCTCTATGATGCTGGGAAGACACTCAGATCTGCTGCATCATGCGTCTCTGGACACAGATAAAGGTCACATGCTGCTGCGTCCATGCCCAGTGGGGGGAGAGCAGAGGTTCTTTATCGATCGTCACCCACATCCCAGCTGATAACACTGTGTATTAGCCAAAGTCCACCTGGGAGGAGAAGACCTGGTGTAAGGGCCCCAGATGAATACAGGAAGTCAAACAGAAGGCTCCTGATCTCAGTGGCAAAGGGTCAGCTGCAAGTCCAGCTGGGCTCACTGATGCAGGAGGAAGAGAAAGGCTCCAGTTGGGGAGAAGCAATTGTGAAAGTGACCTGGGAGGCGCTGGAACCACTAAGGAAGCCTTGTGGAAAGGCTGGCGATGAGGCTGGAGGTCAAGGGCTTGACCTCTCCTTGAGGGCTTGAGAGCAGAGATAGTTATTAAGCACCCAGTAGGGGCTAGGCCCTATGCTAAGTGCTTTACAGATGTCCTGTTTGGTCCTCCCAACAATGCTGGGAGGGAGCTGTTATTATCATTGTTCCCATGTGACAGTTAGGGAAACTGAGGCAAACAGGTTTGGTGACTTTCCCAGTGACCAGATTCGAATTCAGATCTTCCTTACTCTAGGCCCAGTGCCCTGTCCGCTGTGCCACCTAGTTGCCTATGTGGCACAGGGAGCCAGGGGAAGCCAGAAAGACAGAGTGAGAGAGAACTTGGTGCTGGGAACTGGGACCCTAGAGCCAAGATATAGCAGGCCTGGGGATTGGACAGAAAAGCAGAAAGGTAGCTAGGCATCAGAGGGCATTTATTAAGTGCTTGCCAGGCACTGCACAAAGCTCACGCGCTGGTGCTGCCCTGGCCACAGGGGTGAGGAGGCAGCCCTTCCTCAGTGTGGGTCCTTCCGGGTACCTTCTCTGGCTCTCCCATTTCCATGAGCCAGGGATTAGGCAGAAGGTCTCCTCCCTTTCCATCCTGACCTGCTTTCCTGGCCTCCCTCTCAAAGTCTGAAAGGAGCCCACCCTGCTTCTCATTGTCGCTTTTGCCTGCCCAGAATGTTCTGCAAACAGGGTACTTAGAGAGTATACTTGGGGGCCCGGCTGCTCCAGGGGACCCTGGTCAACACCTGCATTTCACAAAGACTTGGAGACAAAGTAGACGCCCATTGATTGGGGAACAGTCAGACAAGTTGTGGGGTGTGCATGTGATGTGGTATTGCTTTGATGATTCTGAATGTGATGGATCCAGAGAATCATGCATAAACTTGGATGAACTGATGCAAACGGAGATAAATAGAGTCTGGAAAACCACATACTCATGTGATCCATATATATATACACTCCCACTCTCACAGATGAATCTCTGTCCAAGAGCAAGGCTATACCTGCCACTCAGGGTTCTAGGGCTAGCACTGAGGAATAGGGGAGGATCCTCTAAGGATTAGCACCCACTGGTGTACCCTTTCCCCCACCGCCACTACCCAGATTATTAGAGGCAGCTAGGTGGCTTAGTGGACAGAATGTTGAGTCTAGAATCAGCAAGACCTGAGGTCAAATCTAGCCTCAGATGGTTACTAACAGTGTGACCCATTTCACATCAGCCTCAGTTTCCCCATCTGTAAAGTAGGGATAGTTGTAGTTCCTACCTCCCAGAGATGTTCTGAAGATCAAATGAGATATTGTAAAAGCACTTTGCAAACCTTAGATCTCTAAATCTGATGTATCCTGTTCATATCTTGTTTGTACAGAGGGGTTTGCCCTATTAGACTGTAAACTCTGTGAGGGCAGGAACTGCCCTTTGCTTTTCTCTGCATCCCCAGTGCTTAGCACAGTGGCTGGCACACAGTAGGTGCTTAACAAATGTTCATTGACTGTTGAGGATAATTTTAGTCAATCAGCCTTAAGTACTTTTTAGGAAAGGGCATACTTTCTGGTCTACTAGGGAATGGCAGTAAAAGTCTGACACTCATTTTCTCTCACTAGACCAGTAGAAGTTGGGCGAGGGAGTGCTCAAGCTTAGAGGATCATGTGACCAAGAGTAACCCAATTTCTAGTTGCTGGAAGTCTCCTGTTCATGAGCTGCTCAAGGGTGACCCCCAGGCATGGCATAGTTTCTTTGCTGGAATCTCTGTAGAACAAGAAATGTCCACATGGTTGGTTCTTGGCTCCTAGTTAAGAGCAGATGTTGCTCTTGGCTGATGTGGGGGTGCTGATAGAATGGTGATGGGAAGATGGGAAGTCTAGCCTCTACAATCCTCTTCTGATTCATCATCATGAAGTGCAGGCCACCTTGGCTCCTGAAGGCTCTGCCTGTGGTCCATGAGCCTTGGAGGGCTCCCCACTCTAAACTGGAGAAGCTTGGACAGTGAGCCCAGCATGCTGGTCACTGAGAGGTGAAACAAAGACAGAGGCAAGATGGTGGTCACTCCTCAGTGGCACCTTCCCTGTCCATGTGGGAACATTAACTTAGCATTATGGAAATGGGAAAGCCTACGACTGACATCAGCAAGTGGCCAGCTACAGTCCAGCCTGAGCTGCATCCACCTTGATGCTCCCAGCCTGAGGGGGCCCACATTTTCATGGTAGAGTCAGTGGGATTTGTTTTTATTGAGAATCTAGAAACCATGAGCAACATCATTTCATGGGATTCTGAGTCCTCTTGTGATTGTGTGCATACAGCAAGTACTTGTGGAAGAATTGCCAGTCAGGCAGCTTTGATTAAAACACCTACTGTATGCCAGGCACTGGGTTAAGTGCTGGAGATACAAAAAGAAGCAAAAGACAGTCCCTTAGCCCACAGTCTAATGGAGGAGACAATATGCAGACAATGAAGTACTAATGAGTGGTAGAAAGGATAAAGGGTTAGTAAATGCAGGAAAGGCACTGGGGGAGGAGGCAGGGCTGGGGGAGGCTTCCTGCAGGAGGGGGGATCAGAGAGTGCCTAGAGAGATGGAGGGTCCTGTTCATGGGGGGCACTAGATGGAAGAGGATGTGCTGGGGAGTGTGAAGCCATGCACGCACAGCTTTCCAGAGGACTGCTGCTGTGAACAGCTTTCAAGGTTCTGATTACATAGTATAGTGAGCTCTCCATTTATTCAGTAACAAATCAGAGCAAAACATTCATAGAAAAAGCAAAATACAGCATTCATACTGTTACAACTCAACAACTTATCACTAAAATGGCCACATAGTTTCCACCAAAGTAGTCACATAGTTTTAAACAAAGTACATTCATTTAGTCAATCACAAAATCCTTAATTCAATCACAAAGTACAAAAGTCAAAGTTCTCCACCCCTAGGTCACAGTAATCATAATCTCAGTTAATACACAGTATCCAAATAAAGTCTTTCAGCTTAACTTGAGGATGGCTCTCAGCTTCCATGGTTCCTCTTCCATGGCCCCAGCTCCAACTGTCACCTGGGTTCAAAGGCAGGCAGCTCCCAATTCCTTGTCCAGCTCCCTGTCCAGTTCTTCATCCAGTTCCCATTCCATATTGAAGTTCACAGTGTCCAGTCCACCTCAAGTCCTTCACAGTTCCCATTTCTGGGAAGACAAAGCTTGACAAAGCCACTATAATATTCAATCACATTGCCGGCACCATCATCGATTCACTATCTATCTGCCTGTGAAATCAACTCAGACCCACCAGCAAGGTCTGAGAATTCAACACAAATCATCAACATAGAAATCAACACAGACCTACAAACAAGGTCCAAGAGGTCAGCACAAATCATCAGTAAAGTCCCAGGACCTCCAAAACCTTCCTCCAAGACTTCTGTAAACATATAACCAGAAAATCCTCTTTCAGGGCTTCCAGTAAGGTCCCAGGGCTTCTGTATAGAGCATCACAAACAAACATCCACACAGAGCAGACAGAGTGCCAGGATGCCATAAGTTTTCTCCTTCTTGACTTTGCCACCACAGGAGTCCTCTTCTCAATTCTGCCGTTTCTAGCCTGGAAATTCTCCTTATATATGGTCATTAGCTCCTCCCCTTCCTGTTGCAGGAGTTCATGAGTTCTAGGGTTCACAAGTTGTGGGGTTCACAAATTCTATTTCTTAACAGAATTTATACAAGGCTCAAAAGAAACTTGAACTGAAACAAGGTGTTAATTCAATAGTTGAAACAAGGTATGAACTACTTCTGTGCTTGCTGTTACAGGGAGTGAGGTCTGAGGAGACTGAAAAACGAATGGGTGGGGTACAAAGGACTTGGAAAGCTAAGCAGAGCATTTCGGTTTTGCCACTGGGGAATTCTGAGGAGGGGTATAGGTTGTAGAGGATGAGGAAGTGCAGAAATTCTGTGGAGAGTTCAATAAGTTCCAACAAATGAAGTCAACACATGCTTTGATACCTGCTAGCTCCAAGATCATAGGCAAGGGCTATGGGTAAATAAACTGGAAAATATGGTTCAGAAGTATTGAGGGAGGAGGCAAGAGGAAGAAGAGGAAGAGGAGGAGGAGGAGTGTTGGTGGTGATAGTAGTAGTAGTAGTAGTAGTAATAGTAGTAGTGGTGGTGGGGATGGTAGAGGCAGCAGTAGTTCTGAATTCAGCAATTCTGAACCCAATTGTAGTGCCCCCAGACTATAGGCCTTGCTTCTAGACCCGCCCCCCCCCCAGCAAGCATTGAAAAGAGCAATCCCTGGGGAGAAGGGGCAGGGAAACTGAAGGGACCTGGGAATGGCATTGACCTCCCCAATTTACTGAGTAACCTCCAGACCAGCTCTAGTGGGAGTAAAGTGAACCTGGCCATCATGGTAGCCTGGGTTGGGTACTAACCATTCCAGAGAGTGGACCTCAAAGTGGGGGCATCTCCAGATCAAGAAGTCAGCTGTTGAAGGGGTGAAATCTGGAGAAGCAGAGCTAGGGGCACAAGAGTGGTTTCTTTATGTCTGCCTTTCCACCAGTGTCATATTATGTGTCACATTCGTCCCACTGATGCTGTATGGATTTATGGGAGAGTAGACCCTAGGGTTATGAGGAGAATGTTTTGTAGCTACTGTTATTTTGATGTCTTTTTAGCTGATGCCTTTGCCTTGAGCTCTGCTTGTGTCCACTGGTTGACTATTAAAAGTAAGTGCACTGGGTGGTGCTCATGTCCTGTAGTTTTAGGGCTCTAGACACAGAATATCTTGAACTTGAAATGGCTGTCCCCCCTGGGGACCCAATCTAGTGGTGCAGACCCCATGCACTGCATAATATCAATTTATCAGGAAACTAGGGACCTTGTGGCCCCATTTAGGGTCTTCTTGGCAAAAATACTGCAGTGGTTTGCTATGTCTTCTGCTCATTTTATAATGAGGAAACTGAGGCAAACGGAGTTATAAGTCACTTGCCCAGTGACCCAGGGCCACACAGCTAGCAAATGTGTGAGACTGGATTTTAGCTCACATCTTCCAGACTCCAGGCTTGGCACTCTGTCCACTGCAGCGCCACCTAGCTGAAATGTGGACATCCTGCAAAGTACCTTTTACTTGTCCACTTGGAGGGGACAATTGTTCTAGATCCTGAGAAAGGGTATGAAATCACCTGGGGGAGGGGGAGGGCTCTGGATGAAGAGTCAAGAACTGTGTCCAATTCCATGTTCTGTTATTTACTCACCACCTGGGTGACTTTGAGACTATCTAGGTCAAATTTGAGAGCAGGGAGGGGGAGGACTGAATAAAATAATCTCTGAGATTCCTTCCAGCTTCAAATCCTCTCATAATCCATGCTGAAATATCCAAGAATGAGGAAGTGGAAAGGGAAGATGACTACTGGACTTTGGGGAGCCATCTAATGGATGACTGAACATATCTAAATGCATTTAATGTTGGAGATCTAATCCTAAAGGGAAGGGTATAGCAATGTTGGCAAATCGACTACTCCAGAACAGACCTATAGGGATGATTGTGGATCTGCCACTGGGACCCTCACCTATTTCAGTTAGGTTGTTATTGCCAAATCCACAGCACCGTTCAGGAGTTAGCATTGTGCCTCAGGATTGTGGGCAAAGACAAGCCTAGTCACTTCAGACGCACACACAAGACCTTGGAATGTGAGTAGCCAACCCCAGTCTCCTGGAGCTACACAAACCACCCAGCTGAGCCCAGAAAATGAAACCGCATTCTGTGGAGCTCGCCAAGGCTATTCCATGCACCAATGTAGCTAAACAGTGCCCAGAGCCTCCCTAGCTAAACAGGAACCCAGGCGAATGGGGGTTGGGGGGAGTAGCTTTGGAACTTGCTACTCATGCATAGTATTACTTCAGCTGCCCCAGCTTGCATCCTCAGTCTGCTGACCCTGGACACTTTCATCATCACTCAGCTCACCATTCTGGGCTCCCTTACCATCATCACTGAGTCAGATGTTAAGGAGGGAACATTGACTAGAATGCCTCGAAGTCTGAACTCCTAATATTAACTTCTGTGCCTCCCTCATTCCCAGGGAGTTATTGAGGCTGTGTCTACACAGGAATAGTCAGTCTATCCAGGGAACAGAAAAAGGAGAAGGAATTGTGGAGGTGGTCATCCCCCCCCCCCCCAGCTTTATATATTTTTCCAATTACATGTCAAACCAACTTTTAACATTCATTTAAAAAAATTTTCAAATTCTCTTCTGCCCTCCCTCCCCTCCTCCCTAGCTGAGAAGGCAAGTAGTTTTATATAAGTTATGCATGTGTAGTCATGTACAACATATTTCCTTATTTTTAGTCATGTTATGAAAGAAAACAGACAAAAAATGAAAAAAAAATAAAGTAAAAAGTAGTATACTTTGATCTGCATTCAGGCGCTGTCAGCTTTTTCTCTGGAGGCAGTTAGCATACTTCATCATGAGTCCTCTGGGACTGTCTTGGATCATTGTTTGCTGAGAATAGCTGAGTCATTCACAATTGATCTTCATATAGTATTGCTGTTACTGTGTACAAGGTTCTGGTTCTACTCACTTCACTTTGTATCAGTTCATGTAAATCTTCCTAGGTTTTTCTGAGAGCACCTGGAATCAGTTATCTTTGACTTGGCATCATCCTTTTTAGTTATTCAGTCATCAAAGAAGGTCAGTTCTTTCTTCCAGGTGTTTCTTGCTTCTGGCCCTTCCTCTCCTTCCCACTGATCCCACCGAGATTTCAGGACCTCAATAGGTACAAGCTTTGTAGCAGGCCTCCTTGACCGTACTTTCTTTCCCCTCCAAGTTCTGTTCTAGAGCTATGTTCCCTTCAGGGATTCTCTCTCTTCAGGCAGTGGGATGGACACTAGGAATACTTGATTCCAAACCCTAAACTTATCCCATCAAATCTGAGCTCCTTGACATGGCTTTCAGGTTCTCATGAATCTTGATAAGTCATGATAATAACTTAATATCAATTTAATAACCTCAGTAAGGGTCAGAGCCTGAACTAATCAACCAAAAGAGCTTGGACCCAACAGCTTCTTTGTTCTCTCAGTAAACTCAGAGAATACCCCTCCCTATAAGCCCAAATGGGGCTGACATAGGAGCATTCTTTTTCTTTCAAGGATGAGACACAACCAAGATACTACCTTGAATAATGAAACTTTTTTCTTATCATAATATTTTGTGGACATATACTATTTTATGGCACATTAATGAAAAAGAAAACATAGATGTTCTAGGTTGCAAAATCAATTGACACCTTGTCAGTTCTCTTATCTTATTAAGAAAATTCCCTTCTTGTAAATCATAACTTTGACCCCGAGTTGGGATTGTTTTTAAATGTATTTAAGCCTTCTCATTCTTTTGTTCTGGCAGTCAGAAGTTTCCTTTAGGATCCATGATCTGCTAGCTTCAAGGGAATAAATAATATATATATATATATATATATATATATATATAATACATACACACATATAATACATACATATACATAAATAAAATATATACATATATGTATATATACATATACATATACATGTAGTATGTATGTATGTATGTATATCACCTAGCCTGTTTGTCTCCTTTGACCAAACTTTCAGGTTAACAGTCATATCCTGTTCATTGACCCATGAACATGTCATGTTCTCTCTCCTTTATCTTCATGTTTGTCATTTCTGGCCCCTTTATGCCACTCACATAATCATAGCCCTCTTTCAAGCTTCCCTCAATTACCTGGACTGAACCACAATACCCCCTCCATGCCCAGTGGGCTTGCTGGTCCCCCAAAGAATGGTTGTGCGAAACTCTGTATGTGGAGAGAGATGGGACTCCTGAGTGACTGACAGGCTTCTGGCAGACTCTGAGTGGTAAAGTAGATACTCCTAGAGCCACGGTGTCTGGGTAGAGCACCCCCACTGTGATTTCCAATGACTGCATCTCCAGAGACAGTGATGAGTGGACTCAGAGGGAGACAGTTCTCTCCTCAGTAGAAGCATGATTTCATCACTCTTGGGTCACAACTATCCCAATTCCCATTCACACTAATAAGTTTGATCCCCCAAGTATATCTGTTGACTCTCCTCAGGTCTTGAAGGACAGACCTCAGGAACTGAAAGGGTGCCTTTCCTAGCAATACATTGTTTGTGAGCCCCTACTGGTGTGCTCCTATGATTATGGGTTGATTATCAGTTAGTCTGCCAGGCTTAAGAGACTTTTTAAAAAGGTGTATTTACTATGATTGTAAGAACAGTTGGTACACATCATCTCTCCAGAGTCCCCCAGAAATATGCGCAGAGTCCAGGAAAAGTGGACTCAAGTTTAGATAGCACATGTGGCAAAGGGATGACTGATAGTTCCTATAAGTCTTTTTGCTAGAGTCCTCAAGTGTTCTTTCAAGTGTGGCCTGGTTTTCTACTGGCTCTTCGTCTAGACTGTTGTCGGCCCCTAGTACAGAGGCTGTCAGCTTCATTCCTTCATTTCTATTGGGTTCAGCACTTAACTCTTTGGACTTCTTTCCTCACCCAGTAGCCTTCTCATGATGGAATATCATTCAACCCCTGCAGCCTCTTCTGGTCATTCAGTGCTCCTGGACCTCCTTTTTAAGGAAAGTGCCCTGGCCAGATATACTGACTTTTCAATTCTCTTTGAACTCCACTTCTAACTCCCCAGACTTCTTTTTTCACCATGCCCCCATGTGGGGCCCTTTCTCTTCTACCCACCCCATAGTTTTCAGCTTCCTTTTATGTGTTTCCTTCTCCTATAGAATATAAGCTCCTTGAGGGCAGGGCTCTTTTTCTTTTTGCTTCTATTTGTATCCCCAGTGCTTAGCACAATGCCTGAAGAGAAGATGGGGGACCCTGAGATGTTCCTCCAGTTGGGGGTGAAGTAAGAGGAGACAAAAAATAGTGCCCCCTTTTACCCCATCAGCAATTCCTCAGGAGGTTCAGGGGGGATGCTCTCTCCTCATTTGCTGCCCTTTCTTTATCTCTTAAGTCTAGATTAGTTCTATAAAGATTGCAACCAAGTTTCCTCAGCCAATTCAAATATTCTCCCTGTACAATGTCACTTCCACTTTAGTCAGTAGCCTTTAGTCAGTAGACTCCATCTAAACTGATGGAGTCCTTTCAACACTTAGTTGGAATGCCTTTGATTGACTTGATTCAATCTAGATGCATTCCTACCAGGTTAAGATACTAGGGCATAGCATTTTATTATTTACTTAGGTGGGAAAGGATAATTTGATTGATTCACTCAGCTGACCCAACACTTCCATACTGATAAGGGTATGAGATCAGAGAAGTTTGGAGACAACTGATGTAGCCAGTCACCAGTTTTCCGGTTGCCCCCATCCCGGTTGCATCTCCTAGATCGACTTGTAGTTCTCCAACTAGGATGTCTTGTCTCTTGGACACTGAAGACTGTCCTTGCCTTTGTCACCCTCAGAGGTTTCAGTCATTCCATATGATCATGAACCTAATCTCCATTTTCTCTATCTTCTTCCTCTCCACTCTCCACTTCCAAAGTATTCCATGTCATTCCCAGGACTGCAGCTCTTGTTTTCTTCCCAAGGACTAGAACCAGGCATCCTAGGAAAAGAACTCTTTCTCCTACCTCAGCTACCCCTCTGACCTCCCCCTCCACAAAGACTTCCCATGACCACAATCTGATTCACACACTTTATCACTCACCTGAATACTGATTTTCTTCTCACACTGTTTCTATTCTTTGCTGGATTTCAAAGATGGAGGAATGGACATTTTGTTAAGTCTCCATGAACTAAGATCATTACATTGCCAAAGTCCTCAAAAGCAGAAAGAACTCAAGAAGGCATTCCTCCTGATTTTAGGAAAGATATTGACCAACTAACCACAAACAGGGGTTTGTTTGTTTTTAGTGTAAGGGAACCAAGGCTAGAGCTCAACATTAAGATGTTGAATACGGCAAGCTCAAGGCACCCAAGGGCTGGGGAAGATTTAAATGGAGCACTTAGTCTGGAAACTCCTCCTTTTCACATGCACTAATTAGATGCCTTTTTCCTTCTTTGCCTGTGCAAATTATCATTCCAGCAGGATAACAATGCATAAAGTCTAGAGATATTAGAAAATAAATACCCCCCCATGCAAATTAATACACTAAAGGAATGGGATGGCGATGGTGGTATCCATGGAGAGTAATAGCTGATCATGGAAAGAGAATGACTGATTTGAGTTGCTCTATTTTTTTTAAGATCAAAAAACAGGGGGTGGCTAGGTGGTGCAGTGAGTAGAGCGCTGGCCCTGGAGTCAGAAGGACTCGAGTTAGGATCCGGCCTCAGACGTTTAACACACACAAACAAAAACCTAGCTGTGTGACCTTGGCCAAGTTACTTAACCCCAATTGCCCTCCAAAAAGAAAAAAAAAATCAAAAGACAGTAGGGGAAAGAATGTGCATAATTTAAATATGTAGTTTTCCCGGTAATCAAAGGCTATCCTGTTGAGCAGCTCAACCCTAAATGGAAGGATAGTGGGATGGCCAATGTGGTACCAGGACTGGAATCTGGTAAGAAGAAAATCATCCAGAAGCATGACTCAGACAGATGACTATAACTTTGTGGAATGTGCTGAACTTTGAATGAGGTTAATTTTTTTCTCCATCTCTTTTAAAAAACCCAAACACCCTCCCCGCAAACCAGCCCCAAACCTAAATTGTCCTCCAAGTATGACAGTATTGTAAAATGTGTCCGTAGGGGTCCAGCAGAGTGGTACACTTTCACTTTGGGTATTCACCAGTGTGAATTTGATGTAAAGACAAATGAAAGAAAGATTCTCTCTTACTAGTAAGATTCTCCACATCATCCTATTTGTAGGTGACATTGTACTAATTCTATCAAATTCCAGATCACTATAAAGTTTATCATTGAAATCCATTGACAGTTTGAGGGCTTTGGCTAGCCATCCATGCTGCCAAGACAAAATGGATGACAGTTGCCCATCATATGAATTGCTGCTAGGTGGGCCTTTTGCCAAGTCGGCAGAGACACAGAGACAATAAGCTGGGCTTGGGAGTGAGTAGGAAAAGAAGACTGGGTTGGATGTGCATTGCTTTAAATGATCCCAAGCTGCTGGCTGGAACAAAATTCCATCTCTTTAACACTGACTGGTTTCTAATTTGGCTTTGGTTTTCTTGGCCAATGAATTCACTTGGCTCGTGAATTCACATCATAGGAAGCTGGGGTGTGTCTGGTCTTGGGGTCTGGAAAACCCAGGCTCAAGTCCTTCCTCTGACACACACTGTGTGATCCTGGGTAAGTCACACAACTTCTCAACTCTAGAGGCAACTTTCTAGGACCAAAAGGTACAGAGAAAGTACTGACCTGCCACTGGTAGATGAACTTTCCACACCTAGAAGATCCTCTTACCAAGGAAATCGCTGGTCCTATCCTTATCTCTCTCTGTGCAAGGAGAGCGACCTCTGGGATAGAAAGAACAGAATTAAAATGCTACCCAAGGCGAGTGAGAAGAGAGGAAGAGGGTACTTCCGTGCCCTTGGAGCATTCAAGCCATTGGCCCAGATGAACTGAGAATGAACAAAGCAACTGTTGGGGAGGTCTGAGAGATCACAGACACTGGGAGTGACACCACAAGATAGAACAAGAGAAACCGCCTCCATTTGTGTTTAAAGGACAATGGCAGCCTGCAAGTTGTAGGCCAGAGAGCCTTTTTCTACCCTTGCAGAATCTGGAAAATATGATGAAAGTGAAGCCTTTTGAGCTCCTGGGGCCTGGGGCCCACCCCAGTTCTAGGCCTGGTCCCTTTCCTCATTCCTTTCACTCTGAGTCAGCGAGCCCCTTCCCCTCTTAGTTGCCTGCTTGTCCCACATCATCTGAGGACAGTGAGAGCATTTTGTGCTCCTCCATAAGCCTCTTAGCTCCTGAGCTCAGAGTTTGATATTACAAATATACAACAAATACTTTGTCATCAACAGTTATTAACTTGCCAGAATCAGGTAGCTAGGCATTAACTGAAAGATGTTACCTAAAAATCCTCATCTAGGCCTAGCCATACTTGCAAGGAATTCACACTTGAATGCTGGGATTATCTGGTCTCTGACTGAGAGAAGACAGACGAATATGGAAAGGGTATCACCCAAGGAAGGTGGGATCTTTAAAACTCCTGATTCCTTGTAACAGAGAAGAGTTCCAGAGATGCTCCCTCCAAGAGGAGCCGTGGGAGGTCTCTGTGAAAGGAAAAAGGACTTTCAGCTCTTTTGCCACATGTGTTTCCTGATGTATACATGAGCTGACTCTTCCTATGGATATTGTGTGTATTTGTGGGGAAATATGCCCCAGGTTCATGGGAGAAATGCTGTGTACCAGCTCCCCTTCCTATACTGTCTTAGTAACTCTCCTTGCTCTAAAAGCTAACTGAGGCTACTGTCTGATAGTTAATGGGAAGTATACCAGTGGGGGCTTAGAAGCTACAGGATTAGAAGTATAGCTCCACAGGCTATTTCTAAAACCCTGAGATATAGCAGCCACCCCCTGTAGACCCAAAACCAAGTGTGAAAAAAAGTGGAGAGAATGGCCCTAATAGGAAGGCTACAGATGTCTTTTTCCTAATGCTTGCTTTTATCTGTAAATCTCATAACTTGGGCACAAAATAGGATGGACTCTTTGGTGTTAATTGAAAATATTTCTTATTTGGAAGACATAAATGCCAGACTTTAAGTCTCCAAGCACGATGTTAATCCAAAGCATTGGCATTTGACTTTTCACTAAGGTCAAGGTCAAAGTTGAGGGGGGAGAAGAAAACTGGTCTTTGTGATTATTGAGAAGAGGGAGGAATGCTTACCACAATTGCCCAGGGAACCTCTGGAGCACAGGTAATTGTAAGAATAGAGAAGGGCTTGTCTTATTTGAACAATGCTTCTCCTCTCTCCCTGTTCTGGGATGACTGAGCTCAGCCAGTGAGTGATCAAAGACCCTGACCTGAGCTGGAGGAGGGGGCAGGAACAGCTGAACCATGCTGAGTGACCACATATCAATGGACCTGACATGCAGCCACCAGCCGCCTCCTGCCCATGCTTCAAAGGGGAGGGAGCATTTGGATTCCCACAACGTGGAGCTGTGTGTGCACCCACGGAGATCCGGTGATTCCTGCCGGGTATTTAAGAGAGGGGAATTGTGAGTAATGACAGTCAGGGAAAAGCAAGGCAGCAGACAAACTTTATCTGTCTTACATCTGGGGATGGTACACGTAAGAAACATTACTTTTTTTGTTTTTACATCATAGTCATTTCTGAATAGTTCAGTTCCTTGTCCCGTAGCCAGAAAACCATCCCTTATAACAAAGACTGGAGGAAAAACCACAGTCAAACGAGCGCATTTACTCAGTCTGACAGTAAATGTAATATTCCATACCCATGGTCCTCCACCTCAGAGAAGAAGGAAGGGAGATAAAGGTTCTCAGTTGTTCTCTGGTGGCAAGCCCAGGACTTAACATTTTAAAGGAATCTCTAACTCACAATGAGGCTAGCATCAATGGGTAAAGAAAGATTTCTTTACCTCCTCAATTTGAAGGAGGCACAAGGCACAACCCATGAATTCAGTCAGACATGGAAAGGTAAGGCATGTTTGACCCCTCCACACCCTCCCCTCTCTCAGAACTAGTGAAAATGTGACCTAGGTCATGAAGCTGTGTTGGTGTGGGGTTCTGGTGGGATCCCACCCTGCTCACACACACAGTTCTCATGACCAACAGCACACATGAGGGAGATGACTGCCTGTGGTTACAAGTTGTTTGTAGGCTGGGAGCTGAGTGATGCACACTGAGCCTCTCTTAAAGGAATCCTTGACTCTGCCTTCACTGGCCAAGGGTTCTGGTCAGGGATGAGCCCCTTATTAAATGCCCAGAACCAGCAGGAGCTACAGATTGGGGCTTGCTTCATTGTTCTACTGATTTTCTAGACTTAAGAGCACATTAATAATACTTAGAGGTATGTGTGTGCAAACAAGATCCTGGTTGTTAAACATTTACCAGCAGCCCTTCCCCTTTAGGCTGCGTAGGAGTGGGGTAGGAGAAGGCTGGAGGAATGGAGTCGTCACCAGGCTTGAGGCTAATTGATGATAATCATAGCTGGTATTGCTGGAAAGCCTCAAGGTTTGCCAAGTGCTTTGCACCCAGTATCTCACTGGAATCTCTGGACCCCTGCCAGGCTCCCAGTTAACCCCCACGTCCCCTCCTGTGAAGCTGGAAGCTCCTCCAGTGCCCACTGCTGCCCGTACCATTCTCCTGGGCCTTAGAGACATCCTTTTGTGGCTCCTCATTGCTGAGGATCCTTGAGGGCTCACCTACCTTCTTTGCCTCCTGCTGAATGACTACCATACCTCCTTTGTTGGTCCCGTGTGCCCTTGACCATGCCTTAAGCAGTCATGTCCTGCTTTGAGGTTCCATTCTGTGGGATCTCATCAGGGTGAATGCTGCTATTTAGTAAGGCAGCCTTGTCCAGTCTGAAGTGGCCCTCAGGCCTACACACCTCTTGGCACCTCCAGCAAGTCCTTCCATTGCCCTTTGCTTTGTCAGAGATGGGGGGCCTTCTTTCTGAGACTGGGCACTTCATGACTTGTAGTCATAGAGTGTGATGGAGAGAGCATTGGAGCTAACAAGATGGCCCCTGGCAAAGACAGCAAGGAGCTTGGCATCTTTGCAATGGCTGCCCAGTTTCCCAAGTGATACCCAGGCTATCCAGGATGGATATAACTGACGTCATTCCTTAGGGGGAATCCAGCAAGTTACCCCTCTGGCCAGCCACATGCCACAATCTGGGGAGCATAGACCCTTCATCCACTTGGTTGTTCTTGTCTGACTTACCCTGGTGGTCTCCTAGCAGGGCAGAAGTGGCAGAGGGACCATTGTGGGCTTGATGTTGGGGTGAGGTCTCCCTAGTGTGATGGGGCATAGGGAGATGCCTTTGGGATGTGGGTTGGCTGGATAGAGGTCTCCTCTAGCTCTAAAAATGGGCTGATTTTCTTGAATGAGCAAGAAACTCACCAAAGTCTTCGTGATATTCGGGCCTCAAGACCATGGCAAAATTCCTTTTGCCAAGAGGACACTGCCAGGAGCCAATCTCTCTTATTTGGATCCTGTGTGACCTTGGCAAATGTCTTTTTCACTATCAGGCTCTTCCCATCAAGTTGTTGCCCATGGATTGTTAGCAGCTATACAGTACAGGGGACAGAGTATTGGTCTGGGATCAGGAAGAGCTGAGTTCAAGTCTTATTTCAGACAGTTTCTAGCTGAATGATTCTGGCCAGTCATTTGACTTAGGTCAGCCTCAAGATGCTACCTCTTCCATGCTACCTGTCAGAGCTCTAAGTTAGAAAAATAAAGGTGAGGCGGCTAGGTGGCACAGTGAGTAGAGTGTCGGCCCTGGAGTCAGAAGGACCTGAGTTCAGATTCGGCCTCAGACACTTAACACACACACACAAACAAAAAACCTAGCCGTGTGACCTTGGACAAGTTACTTAACCCCAATTGCCCTATAAAGAGCAGAAAAAAAAAGACAAAAGAAAAATAAAGGCTGCCTCATTCATTGCTGTAGGGATGGGCCATGAGGATAATGAAGAAGGCAGAGACACTCACACTCTTGGGGATCAGCCACTGCAGGCTTATAGACTTAAGACAAGAGAGTGTCAGGAGTGGCTAGGTGGGGTAGTGAAGAGAACACCAGACTGAATGAACGAATGAATGAGTAAGCATATAAATAAACAAATAAGCAAACAAACAAACACATAAACAAAGACAGACAGACAAACAGACACAAGTGTTGGTCCAAGGACACAAGTTAATGTGGAATTGTTTCCAAGCCACTGTGGCCTTTAACAAATCCAGGGGAGCTGAGATTAGCTAGCTAGCTAGTTCAGAAAGAAACCTTGATGTAACAGAATCACTGACTGGGGCCACAAAGGCTGGAGGTAGCCAGAAGGCCATGGATAGCAGGAGGTGGACCAAAGTGGAAACCTTTTTTCGCTTTTTTTAAGGGCAACGTCCAAAGTCAGCTTGATTTCTGAAGCGTGGAGAATTTACATGTTTATTCCTTCCTGCTCACATCCTTTCTTTCCAACCTTGCATAGGAAGCCACAAACACTGTTCTACTGTGGAAAAAAGCAAAAAAAAAAAAAAAAGAATGAGCCAGTCCTGCTAGGGAGATTTTCCCATCACTCGTCTACTCTCAGGGCTTCAAATTGAGCTTTTAAAATAAAGCAGAAAAAGATGACTGTTTGACAGACCTGAGCACTTAGCAAGTGCTCTGGGTCCTAGAGGGGCCCTTGGCAACTTCCTAGAGAGAGGGCATGCACGTGCCATGGGCACCCCTGGGGGGGTAATGACAGGCTGTTTGCACATCTCATTGTGGGGTTGGAAGTTTGGATTTTAGTGGGATGCAGCTTTGCAAAGAGAAAAAAGCCAATCTTTGAAGGTGCCCCCCTTAAAGTTAATGCCAGCTCTTTCCAGCAGTCAGGAAAAACAGATCTGCAGCACCAGCTCTGGCCTTTGGCAGATGTGGGGTCAGGGTGGCCCAGGCAGAGGCCCAGTCCAATGAGCATAGCTGGGCTGAGGGGCACACACTAGAGCCCGACTTTATTTGGAGCAGTGATTGAAGTCAGGATCAAAATAAGTTTTTCCTCAGGTACCTCAAACCTTTCTCTGACTGCCAGGCAAGGGAATTTTCCTCCTCCTTTCTAGCTCCATTCTCCAATAAGAAGTACCATGCCTGGGTTTTCTTCCAACCAGGGAGACCCACAGAAAGAAACCAAGACCTAACAGCCACAATGCAAAGGCTTGCTGCTTTCCCAAGGCATTTGCTTGAAGCACAGCTGAGGATGTCCCAGGACTTCCAAATGGATGATTGCTCTCCATGTTTTATGATGCTGACTAAGGAAGCCTAGAAAGCATTGCCAGAGACACCAGAGTACCTGGCTAGGACCAAACGCCTCCTGGACACAGACCACAGTGGGTGTTTTCATCTCTGGGGCTCATCCAAGGCGAGGGGTACAAAGAGAAAAATAAGGTTCAGAAAGGAGCCTTGGCTAAGGACATGGCTCCTGAGAATTGGTTTTGGATTTGGGGGAGTGGGTTCCTGGCCAGTAAGCCACCCAGCCACATCAGGGGAGGATAATTGCCTGGAGCTTTTCCAATTTAATCTTGAGGGCTTTCAACTGAGAAGGACCTGGAGGGAGAAACTTGCCCATTTGGTTGACCAAGCTTGAAAACAGAGATAGAGGAGGGACAAGTGATAGGAAGAGCAAGAGGGGAAGCTTGAGGAAGGAAGTCCAAGAAAGGAGTGGGCATGTGTCAGTCAGTCAGTCAGTCGGTCAGTCAACACACGCTTATTAAGTGCCCACAATGCATCAGGCACCTTGCTGAGCCTGGGAACGAAAGCATGAGAGTCTGGTCTTTTTGCAAACGCACCAAGTCTGGATAATAGTCCAGACAACCTGGACACACTGACTCTAGGAGATGAATACAACCTGAGGACCGTTGCTGATTGGCCTGGGGAGTGGAAAGGTGTTCTAAAAACATATAACCATAGACAGCCCTTATCAACAACCTCAAGGTCTGCAAAGCAGCCCCTGTTTTACTTTCATACCAAGCCTGGGAGGGAGGGGCCGGTATTATTCCCAGGAGGGATAGAACTTGGAACTCAAAACTTAAAACAACAACAACAAATATTAAACAATTATTTTTACGTGTAATTTGTGGGGGGGGGTGATAAAATATTATTCAAATAAAGGAAAGCTAGTTCTCAAAGTGAACAGTGGATAGGAACAGTTTTGAAAGGACAGCTTGAAAACTGTAGCTCACTGTCATAATCTGCTTCAAAGCTCTTTACTAAGGGATATGCAAATTAAATTGTGTAATTAGAATTGAAAGAAGAAAAGAAAAAGGCTGCTGGAGGGGACAGTGGATGTAGCACCAGACCCAGAGTCAGGAGCGCAGAGTTCAAATCCACCCTTGACTCGTAGAAGCCACTTAACTTTTGCCTGCCTCAGTTTCCTTCTCTGTACAATGGGAATAATAACAGCCCCTTGCTCCCAGGATTGTGCTTTCCTTGAGGAAAGCATGGAGAGGCACAGTGAGATGCTGAACCTTCCAAGCAGTCGGGGGGCCTGGGGAGTAGGCTCAGTGGAGTGTTCCAGGGACCTCATCTCGGTCCTGGTCCTGGCTAACATTTCTATAAATGGGGACAGGCCTTGAATTCATGCCCTGGGAGGATCAGTGAAGCCACAAGCATCGACAAGAGAAGACACAGGCATGACAATAGGTTGGTCTCTCAGTGTTTTTCTGGGGGTCATGTGGAGAAGGGATTCAAGCTTCTTCTTGACCTCAGAAGAAGAACCAGAAGCTTGGGGGCAGGAGGCAAGAGACAGAGAGTCAGATTTAGGTCTGATGTCAGGGCAAGACCTAACAAGCAGTGGATGGCCTGCCTTAGGAGGGAGATGGGGGTTCTCCCTCACTGTGGGGCTTCACGGGACAGCTCAGTGAACAGCTTATGGGTCTCCCGCATCGTCGTTCTGTGCTGTGGAGAGCCCCTTGTTACTTTTGCCTGCTGAGGTGACTAGCAAATGCTTATCGGGGCAAGGAGCTAGAGAACTTTGTGGGGGTGGGTGGGGGGGTCTCTGGGAGAGGTCCCAGACCAAGAGGGCAAAAGCAAGAAGGGAGCAGAATCTGCGTCTCCATCTCCTCCTGGAGCAGAACTTCAAAGATTGGTGTGTTTAATTTTAGGGTAAAGGAGATATTAGAGCCTTTGTGCTTCCTCAGTAAAGTTAACGAATTTACTCCAAAGAATAATAAACACAATTTGGCCTGGGTCCAGGGCCGCGGCACTCCCTGAGGCTTTTCTGCTCTTGGGACTACCTCTCAGTGTTTTCAGGGAGAACTAAGGAGCATAATTAAAGTTCCAGAGCCTGGGCTGTAGTGGAAGACTCCAAGGTCACACATTCAAATTGCTGTCCCCCAGGTCATGCTCAGATTCCTCATGGGATAAGCAGGTGACCCTGTCTTCCCAAGCGCTCAGAGGGCTGGTAAAAGCGGCTAACATAGACCTGGTAGCCGTTGAGGTCTGCCTTCTCCAGCCTAGATTAGAGCAACTCCGAAAGGTTCATGAAAGAGAGAAAACCACAGAGGGCTCTCAGTTCACTGCAGGGGGCAGAACATCCAGAGTCATTGGGGTTTGAGATCTCCTGCCTCCAGTCCTCCTCATGTAAATTGTCCTCAGCATGGAAGCAGGTGGAGAGGCTGGGTCACCCCCTCTGTGGTCTGGCATTTCTACTATAAAGAAAGCTGCCAACTTGAGACAGGAGCTTGGAACTCAAGGAGAGGAGAGCTGGGGGGTCCTCTTGGAAAGAGCCGGTAGAGGCTTTCTCCAGAGGCAGCAAGAAAGCTTACTTTGTGGCATGCTTGCTTATCTTGCCTCGCACTGATCAAAAGCATTTCCAAAAAGACCACTGAAGATTGCTGTGACCTGTGTATACATCAAGAAAAGGCTCTACATGTCTAATGGCAAGGGAGCAGGACCCTGGGGTGGAAGAGCAGCGGCCCCTCCAGACTTCTCCCATGCTCCACTTCCACAAGCAGCCTCTGGATGCCTGGAGGGTGACTGGCCCTCCTCTTTGGGGTTCTAGTGGGGTAAGCCTGAATGACTGGGCTTTCTAGTCCAAGGCTCATAATCTCCTACCTGTGGGGCACTCCCCACCTGGAGATCAAGTGACCAATTCTTATCAATTCGTCTTTACAAAGGGAAATTCACTGAAAAGGTGTAGGGAAGGATATTGTCCCTGTCTCTAAAGATCTCCTCACCCCAGAAGGTCTCCCTGCCCACTTCAGCCACTGGGTCTGTGGCAGAACATTCTCTCCCTCTCCACAGGGCTTTTTCCTGGAAGTCTGTCCTTCCTCTTTCCCCTGTGTTCAATGGATAGGCGGCTTTCTCCCTCCTCATCTGGGTCCAGATGATTCAGCGGCTCCAAGGTCCCTCACTGGACTGCAGTGTCCGCCTCCTCTTCCGCTTGCCCGACCAGCATTTCAAAGGTCACAGGATGGTAACCTGGGCAATTCTGCCTCTGATGGCTCAGTCCCTTATGCTCCTTAAAGAATAAATACAAGAGACAAAAGAAACAGTGATGCCTGACTCACCTTCACAGCCTGGGGCAGCCAGGTGGGACACTGCCCTGTCAGGTCACCCCTAACTAGCCCTCCCATAAGTTCTGGCTCCTGTGAAATAAATCCACCTGGAAAGAACAAAGCCCGCAGAAGGGCTGAGGACTCCTTGGATCTTTCTGGGACCAGCTCATTCACCAACTGTTAGTCCTTCTGGTGCTGAAGTTAAGAAGGAAACTCCTTGTTCATACACGGTGCTTCTGTTACTCTCAGTCCTCCTGACCAGGAACAGGCTCCCCAAAGTTCTACCTCGAAACTGGGTCAAAACCAGCTGAGAATGTTGGTCAGACTGGGAGAACTCCTTCCTAACTGGCCAGGCCCCTGTTCCAGCCCTGTGCTGTCCCTTGGGGTGGTGATATAATCCCTGCAGCCTTGGGAAAGAAACTGTCATCATCCTGGAATGAGCTGCTATAGGTACAGTGGGCCCAGGTTAAATATCCAGGGACCCTGGGGGAGTGAAGGAGGGGACCTGGTTTGCAGCCCAGGCCCCTGCTGGCTAAACTAACACAGACCTCTGATGTTAAGGTCCAGGGTCACCCCAAAATGTTAGGGTGCCAGGTGTGTGTGTGTGTGTGTGTGTGTGTGTGTATGAGGGCTGTCTCAAAAGAATTCCCCCTGGCTGCTTCCAAATCAGGTAAAGGCATTTATTTTGGATAACACAACATGCTAGGCAGGATGCTCCACCCCTTTAGGGAGACCCCCACCTTGGGGTGGGGGGTCAGCTCCTCAAGGATGACAGACACTCCTTAATGGAGACAGCAGTTTCTTAAGAGAGACAGCCAGGAGCCAAGATGGCAGAGTAGAAACAGCATTTCCAATGTGCTCTGCCCCACACAAATTTCAAACAATGTGAAAGGGAGCTCCGAACAACTTCTGGAGCCACAGCACCCACAGAACGGCACAGAGAAGCTAACCTCCTGCTGAGGACACCCCAGCAGCCCTGCAGAGAGCGGCCAGCACAGCGCTCTGAGAGCAGGAAGCACAGCGCGCCGGGAACCGACAGCGCAGCCCGCAGAGCCAAGCCCAGGTCTGTGGTTTTAGCCCCAGGGCGGCCGGGCCTTCAGCCGGCTGGTGGAACCCCAGAACACCAGCAATTGTGGCGATTCCAGAATTATCAGCACAGATATGCCTAGGACAAAGTGAGAGGTTAGTGCCCTATGGACTTTGGGACCAGTATTTGGGGAACACATGGCTTCCTCCCCTGGGGGCAAAAAGCTGCTGAAGAAACACAGCACAGAAGCCATTTTGCAGCGTCAGTAGTGGCTCTAGCTCCTGGTCTGCGAACTGTAGGAAGAACCAGCAATCAGTCTGGGGGTTAATTGCTTTTGCTTTAAACTGCCTGGATCTGGATTGTGGTCTGGGGGGGATGTTTGGGGTGGGTATCTAACTTGCCAGAGTGGGTGGAGGCTTTACAGAGGCCACCCAACTGGCGGAAGTTGTGAAGACCCCATGTTTGGGCGGAAGCTCCCCTGTCTGGTGGCAGAGTCCTACTGTGGCAACAAGCCCCCAAATCAAGTAATTAAGTGGCAACATGCCTAGGCAAAGGAAACAAAATAAACAGAAAAGTTCAACATTGGACTCCCATTTTAGGGGCAAAGAGGATCAAAGCATGGAGGAGGACTGTGAGGTCAGAACTCCTGCACCAAAAGCCCCAAATGAAAATACAAGCTGGCTACAGGCCATAGAGGACCTTAAGGAGCAGATAAGAGAAGTGGGGGAAAATTGGGAAGAGAAATGAGAAATATGCAAGAAAAGTATGAAATGACAGTCAACAGCCTGACAGGAAAATAACACCTTAAAAAATAGACTAACTCAAATGGCAAAAGAGGCTCAGAAAGGCAATGAGGAGAAGAATGCCTTAAAAAGTCGAATTTGCCAGATGGAAAAAGAATCTCAAAAGTTCACTGAGGAGATTCATTCCTTCAGAGTTAGACTGGAGCAAATGTAAGCTAGTGACTTTATGAGAAATCAAGATGCTGTTAAGCAGATCCAAACAAATGAAAGATTAGAAGGCAATGTGAAATATCTCATGGGAAAAACCACTGACCTGGAAAATAGATCCAGGAGAGACAATTTAAAAATTATTGGACTACCTGAAAGCCATGATCAAAGAAAGAACCTAAAAATCATCCTTAAAGAAATTCTCAAGGAAAATTGCCCTGATGTTTTAGACCCAGTGGGGGAAATAGAGGTTGAAAGAATCCACAGATCACCTCCTGAAAAAGATCCCAAAAAGAAAACTCCCAGGAATATTATAGCCAGGCTCCAGAACTCCCAGATCAAGGAGAAAATACTACAAGCAGCCAGGAAGAAACAATTTCAATATTGTGGAAACACAATCAGAATAGCACAGGACCTAGCAGCTTCTACACTGAGGGATCGAAGGGCATGGAATATGATATTCCAGAGGGCAAAAGAGCTGGGATTGAAACCAAGGGTCACCTACCCAGCAAAACTGAGTATTTTGTTTCAGGGGAAAATATGGTCATTCAGTGGAATAGAGGACTTTCAAGCATTCTTGAGGAAAAAACCAGAATTGAATAGAAAATTTGACATTCAGACACAAGAAGCAAGAGATGCTTGAGAAGGTAATCAAGGAAAAGAAATCAAAAGGAACTTATCAAAGTTGGACTATTTACAGTCCTACATGGAAAAACAATAATTGTGTTTGATGAAACCTTTCTCATTATGAAAATAATTGAAGAAGGGTACATGGCATATGTTCACAGATATACATGGATAGAGGGCACAGGTTGAATTTGATGGGAAGGGATGATTATTTTTTTTTGGAGGGCAATTGGGGTTGGGTGACTTGCCCAGGTTCACATGGCTGGGTTTTTGTTTGTGTGTTGGGTGTCTGGGGCCGGATCCGAGCTCGGGTCCTTCTGGCTCCAGGGCTGGCTCTCTGCTCGCTGCGCCACCTAGCCGCCCCAAGGAAGGGATGATTCTTAAGGGGTGAAGTCAAGAGGTGAGAGAGGAAAGTGGCAAGAGGAGACGGAGAGAGACAGGGTAGGGCAAACTATCTCATGTAGAAGAGGCAAGGGGAAGTAGTTGCAGGGGAGGGGAAGAACAGGAAGGCAAAAAGGCAAAAGCACATTCTCATTGAAGTTGGCTCAAGGAGAGAATCACATACATACTAAATGGAATATCTTACCCTCACTCACTCTCCTGAGTAGGGGAAAGGGGGATGAGAGGGGGATGATGGAGGGGAGGGCATTCTGGGGAGAGGGAAGGTTAGAAGTACCCACTATCAAAGAGGGACAGGATCAAAGTAGGAATGGACCAGGTGGGAGATGAGACAGGTGGGAGGGAAATATAAGCAGTCTTTTACAATATATCTACTATGGTAATGTTTTGCATAGATATACATGTACAACACATACTGAATTGCTTATCTTCTCAGAGGGAGTGGGTGACAAGGGAGAAAAGGAATGGATCTGAAAATCGAAGTTTTAAAATTAAATGTTTCATAAGATGTCCAGGCAGTGGGGCTCAGAGATTCACCTTGCCCTAATGGCAAAGTCGAAGGGGGTATGGGAGAAGATATGGGAGAGAGCAGATTGGATGAGGGGATATCTAGTGGGACTGCTATTCTGGGGTGGTGGGTAGGGAAAAAATGGGGGTAAATGTAACTCATAATCTGGTGGAAATGAATGATGTAAACCAGAAGTTAATAAAGCATTTGTTTAATTAAAAAAAAGAGAGAGACAGCCAGCAAGTGAGGCAGCCCCCCCAAGGGAGAAGGGTCCCCCTGGGGAGAGGGCCCTCCCAAGGGAGATGCCCACTAGCCAGGAGAAACTAGGATTCTTATAGAGGAAAATCTGCCTGGGCTGGGGAGATGAGGTAACCAGGGATATGTAGGCAAGAGGGCAGGGGTGGTTCAGAGTGTTGAGCATTTCTAGGCACAGCATTACTGTTAGTTTTGATATTTCATTAACCAGCCTACTTAAATCTCAGTATCTCCTAAAGCAGCTTTAAGTGGTCCTTGAGATAATGGGCTTCTCATTGACCAGTCTATTTGAGTCTCGGCATCCAGTGCACTAACCAGCACTGACTGTGGCCTGCCCTGTGCAGGGCTCACACAGAGGATGCCAGCCACCAAGACAGTCCCAAGATGTGGTGACATCAGGAAGTGGATCCATCTAGGCAGCCAGAAGCAGGGAAGTAATGAAGGCAAAGCATGGTGGGCAGAGATGAGCAGGAGGATGAGAGGCCCGTGAAGGGAGCTGAGCTCTTCTGGAATTAGCAGAAGGTGGCCAGTTGGGATTAAGAGAGGAAAAATTCTGGGGCAGCTGGGGGTGCCCGAGCGCACAGAGAACTGGGCTTAGAGTCAGACTCGTCTCTCTGAATTCAAATCCAGCGTTAGACAGTTCCTAGACGTGTAAGCCTGGCATGTCATTCATAGGGGTTTGCCTCAGTTTCCTCCTCTGTGAGATGAGCTGGAGGATGGGGTCATAAAGAGCCATATGGGACTGAAAGAGGAAAAGTTAGAGAATAATGGTTAACTGGAGGGAGAAACAGCTTAATCGGAAGGAAGAGGGGGACCTGAAGAGGAGGACGGCAGGCAGAAATGGTAAGGAAGGTAAGCTGGTGAGAAGCTTTGCTGTGCTGTGTCTGGTTCTTTGTAAGCCCATTTGGGGTTTTCTTGATAAAGATATGGGAGGGATTTTAGCCATTTCCTTCTCCAGCTCATTTTACAGATGAGGAAACTGAGGCAAATGGGGTTAAGTGACTTGCCCAGGGTCACACAGCTGGGGAGTGTCTGAGGTCAGATTTGAACTCAGGAGGAGGAGTCTTCCTGACCTGGTGCTCTGTGCACCATGGTACCCCTAGCTGCCCTAAAGGGGTGCCAACAGGGCCTGAAGGAACTCTCAAAGTATTAACCAAGGGCTAACCAAGTGATTTCTATTCCCCAACAATGGGAAGGGGGGCCATTTGCATCCCTGCTGTAACCTGGGAACAGGTTCCCAAACTCGAAGACAGAGGCAGCCAAAGGGCTGGAGGAATTCCTGTGCCCCATCAGGCCCCTGGGGCTCTGAATAAAATAGGGAGTGGGGCTTCAGTGGGACAGGAAGAAGCTCGGGAAGAGACAGGGGAGCCCTGGGAGAGGGGAGGAGGAAAGAGGGAAGAAAAACGCTGGACCCTGGGAGTGAGAAGGCCTTGGAGGAGGGGGCTTTGGCCCAGGGCTGACCACGACAGAGGACATGCCCAGGTGCAGTCAGGGGAGAGATGGGGTTTCACACACGCTTACTGACTGGTTGAAAGGTCACAGGAAGCGAACTGGCAGCTGCGAATCCCAGTGAAGGGCACTGAGGAAGTGACGTTTTTGACTTAACAGTGTGTTATCTTCCTAGAGCAGCTCTCTAAGATGAAGCAGAGAATCTTCCAAGACAAGTTGAAGCAGAGGCCTCCTACCCACTGCTGGTGGTCCACACACACACACACACACACACACACACACACACACACACATGCACACACACACCACACCACACACATGCACACACACATGAACATACACACACCACACACCACACACACCACACCACACACACCACACACATGCACACACACATCACACACACACATGAACATACACACCACACATGTACACACACACCATACACCACACACACACTAAACACCATACGCACACACTACACACCACACACCACACACACATTACACACCACAACACACACTACACACCACACACCACACACACATTATACACCACACACATCACACACACATGAACATACACACCACACCACACACACACCACACTACACACCACACACCACACACACATGCACACACATACATGCACACACACACCACACACCACACACACATGCACACCACACACACACCACACACACATACATACACATGCACACACACACCACACACACCACACTACACACACACACACACACCACACACATACACACATACACACACATGCACACACACACCACACCACACACACACTCCACACACACACCACACACACACCACACACACGCACGCACACACACACATGCACACACACACACACACATGCCGTTTGGGAGGCCACAGAGGCAGAGCTGGCATATCACTGCTGACCATGGAAAATGAGGGGTTTATAAACAGAAGAACGGACTTGGGGAGTGAGCGAATGGTGAAGAAGGGGGTGTCTGAAAAAGCAGCGTTCATCTGGGGTCATGACTCAGAACATAGGAAGGGTGGGCTCCTGGCCAGAGCTGGAGGGGCCCGTGAGGCCTGCTGAGTGTGTCTTCTGGGAATCCTTAACCCTTATCCAAGAGGATCTAAGCTGGAAAGGAAAAGGGAGAGAGAATGGCCTGCAATCTCCAAAGTGGGTGCTGTCCATGCCTCCGAGGGTCCCCAGGGAGAGCTAGAGAAGACCTGGGTCGCACTTGTCTTGTTTGCTTCTCTGAAGGGGGAGGGGCTTCCCATGCAGTGCAGATGGGCAGGTGTGGAGCCTGTGGTGGCTCAGGACAGATGGGTGCTGAGGTCCCTTCTGTAGCAGTGACCATGCTGGCACAGGTCCTCACATCTGCTTAACTAGGAAGGACAGCTGTTCAAGGGGTCAGTGATGCTTCTTCATGACATTCACTAATTCAGGGGAAAAGTCGGCCCCCTGAGCTTCAGAGGGAAATGTCATAGCAGTTTCCCCAGAGTGTCAGACACACCTTCTCTGGGTAAGAGGGTCTCTCAGGGTCAGAAGGGTTTGGGTGGCTGCAATCTGCACTGTGGGAGGGATTTTGCCCACAGGAGAATACTTATGGAACCTGGAAGTAACTTTTTTTTAGGAGGGTGGAAGGCAAGGCAATTGGGGTTAAGTGACTTGCCCAAGGTCACATGGCTAGTAGGCATGTCAGATGTCTGAGGCCAGATTTAACTTCAGTCCTCCTTACTCCAGGACTGGTGCTCTACCCACTGTGTCACCTAGCTGCCCCTTCTGGAAGTAAATCTTAAAAGGAGAGAATGGGAACCACCCTGGTTCCATTATCACTTTCCTCAAGAAACTGAGCACCATGGATTCAATCAGGAGGGCCGTCCCCGGACCCAATGACAGCCGCTGCTCCCTCAGCGCCTGGTTTCCTCTCCCCACTGTTTCTGTTGCCACATTAACCTGGGCAGGGGCAGGAATTCCCCAAAGCAGAGGCTGTATCTCCTGAGGCTCCACCTCTGCCTTTCCTGGTCCACTAGCCACATGGCTACTTTGGCTCTCTGGCGAGCCTGGCAAAAGGCCTAAGCTTTCCGAAACCCCAGAGCAACGGGTCCTGTTCCAGCCAAGCACGGAAGAAGGTGGGGAGGGGCGTCAGGAGCAGGCTCTGGGGTCCAGCTAGAAGACAACACGGGCATGGGCAGGCCTTGCAGGACTGACGCAACGTTTCCTGGCAAGCTTGGCCTTTGATGCTGCTACACATGAGAAACCTTTCCCCCACTCCTGTTGTCTCTGGCAGGAAACCTTGCCCCCCCTGGGCAGAGTATAGTCTGGACTCTCAGAGGAAGAGACCTGAAGAGCTGGGCGGGTAGGAATGGATAGCTGGCAAGAGCACTGGGGACTCTTGCGGTCAGGGAGTGTGGAGGGGGGCAGGGGGAGGAATGGCCACGTCAAAGCCTGGCTTGTTGGTGGCTTACACCATGCCAGGAACCACAGACTGACCCAAGTGCAAGAAGGGCCTCGGAAGACCCTGGCAAAGCTGTCGGTTGTCAGCTGAGGACAGAAAGCAGTCTCCTGTGGGTTTGAAAAGTGGCGGTCCTGCCAGTGCAGCTCACGGGGCTACAGTGGGAGAAAATGGAATGGCTCTTCTCCTCTGCTCCTTTCTAGGGAATTGCTAAAACCCCCTTTCATGACAAATAATCATGATTTCCCTCTGCAAGTCAGTGAGATAAAAGGCATGAGAGGTGCAAGGCAGCTGGCACCCAGGGCTCTTTTCTCAGGGATCACTTGCTCCCAGCCTTGGAGGCAGGAAGCCCATTTCATCCTGGTCAGAAGCATGTGGTTTAATGGTCAGCGCATGAGGCAGGCGTCACAAAGTCTGGGGCCTGTTCCCAGCTCTACCACTGCCTTGCTGAGTAACCTTGGCCAGTGGCTCCACCTTGGTTTCAGAATTTAGAAGATGGGGACTGAAGGCCAGCATGTTGGGGGTGAGGGGGAGGCATTGAGGCCAGCAGGCAAATGTCACACGAGTCTCCAGGAGAAATGACCTGCCCTAAAAGCCAGGCCCTTGACTTGAAGAGACTTGGGGGGGAGAGGAGGAGGAGGGGAAGGTCATGGCATCATGAGGCCTGCAGGCCCCCTAAGGCTCAGGCCACAGCTTCAAGAGCCCTTATGGTGGCTCCAGGGGCCCCGACAGTGAGGGCCCCAACAGTGGCCTGGGAGCCCCAACACTGAAGGCCCTGATGGTGGCTCTGGGGGATTGACAGAAATCTCTGCTCATCTGCCCTCTGATTTTACTGGAGACAGGAAAGGTCTCCGGCTGTGGCAAGGCCTCTTTATGGGGTGTGGCCCAGTGCCTCGATGCTGGCAGGGCCCCTTCTGCAGGGCTGGGGGTGGGGCCCTATATAGTCTGCTTTTCTGCCTATTCATCTGAAGGATCTGGTGTTGAAATGCAGCTGTCTAGTTTTTAGCCAGAAGGAAAAATGGCCTCAAATCAACCCAAGCATCACAGCCTGATGGGGTGGTGCAGAGAGAATGCCTGTCGTGCACCACCCCTCCCGTCCCCAGAGCCAGACCACCTTCATTGTCCTCCAGTCCCCATAGGCAGGGTCTCCCCCATTAGAATGTAAGCTCCTTGAAGGCGGGGGCCGAGGTCCCCGACTCATCTCCACAGTACCCCCCACACCAGCCATCTACTGCTGCCGTCTCTTCTCAGCCCCGTTTTTGGTGGTGTCTTTCTCCAGTGGATATAAGCTTTTTGAGGTCTGCTTCCATTTGATTCCCAACACTTCCCATATATTGGCTGCCAGTCATTTTTCTGTGGGATCTAACGCTCCCTGACCCCATTTGTGGTTTTCTTGGCAAAGGTGCTGGCGTGTATTGCCATTTCCTTTTCCAGCTCATCTTACAGATGAGGAAACTGAGACAAACAGGGTGAAATGACTTGGCCAGGGTCACACAGCTAGGAAGTGTCTGAGGTCAGATGAGTCTTCCTGACTCCAGGTGGAGTGCTCCGTACACTGTAGTACCACCTAACTGCTGCAACACTTAACATAAATAAATGCGTGTTAAACTGAACTTTGTCCAATCAATTCCTTTCAGTAGTGTTGTGAGCTCATGAGCCCATCTGAGCCTAGCAGGAACTTCCTAAGTAGCAGACATGAAAACACACACTTGTCTGTACATTCAGAGGGGCGTGGCCATGATGGATGGCTTTCCCTGTGTCCTGGCTCATAGCCTCATGGGATAGCCCGAGCAGCACCCAGGAAGTCGTCCAGGCCAGTGCCCTTCCACCGCCTCATGAATGCAGGAGAAGCTCATCCACACCGAGAGGATGGGTAGCAGGGCACAATCCCCTCTGACAGAATTGGAAAGGACGCTGCCATTTGAATATTGGTCATGCCTCTGAGAGTCCCAAAGATGCCGAACTCAGAGGTCACGAATCCAAGCTGTGAGTTGCCTGCCTTTGCTGGGAGTCATGGCACTCTGGCTGGAGATTCCCAGTTGCGATGAGATAATGTCCAGCAGGAGGCAGAGACAAGAGTCAAAGTTTCAGGAAGCAGAGATGAGAGCCAACAATGGGCTAGAGAGAGAGCTGGCCCTGGCAGCAGAGAGCCATGGAGAGAAGCAGACTTTGGGCTTCCAGCAGAGCTCCTGTGCCCAGCAGGGCCCAGACTCCAAAACGATAACAGAGTGATCAGGGCCCTGCAGTTCCAATGGCCAGCAGCTCCCTGCTAGCCCCTCATAGCTGAGCTGCCAAGGCCCCTTTGTTATGTCTCATTAACAGTATCCTCTGGGTTTGTGCTCATTCTGCCCATGGATGCCAAGTACATTTGTGGGAGACTTTACCCCAGGCTTGGGATGGGGTGGGGGGAAGAGGATGTGTTGAAGTTAATGTTTTTATATGCCATCTTGGTAAATGCCTTCCCTCTAAGCTAATTATATCTACTGGCAGACTGTTAGTGGGAAGTCCACAGATAGGGGCTTGTGAGTTTTCTTGTGCTACCACCAGCACCTGCTGTGAACACAAGAGGACTCTCTCCCCTGAGGGTCCAGAAACGCTGGGGGTTTCTCTTTTGCTGGAGATCCTTAAGCTAAGGATGGATGGCCTCTTGTCGGGCACATTGTGTGTGGGGGGGTTCTTTTCAATTGTGGCTGTCCCTTCTAGCTCTCCCATTCTGCACACTTGTCCATTCTAAATTGGGGAATGAGGGCAGGGAGGACTGATGCAGAGCTAAGTCTTGTGGCCTCCTTGACACATTTATACTTGGGTCATGGACAGCTCTCATTCCCAAGGGAAAATGCTTCTGTTTTGCTTTAGTTCAGTTCAACAGTAATACGAGTCACCTACTATGTGCCAACACCATGTCAGGGGCTGGGACACTAAAATGAACCAGTTCCCTGAACATTATATTTTCCTGGAACTAGTTTGGGACATTGGGGAGGTGTGTCTGACCTCTCGGTTAGACAGGACTCTGGTGGCTAACTTCTTCCTGGACCTGGATTAAGGTACAGAACCTCCTAGTGCTTCCTATGCAAAGTGAGCTTTGGAGAGAATCTGCAGGGGCCACTTTCCTCTCAATGTGCAAGGAGCCTTCCTTGGAGTGATCCTGTGAGGTGGGTATTTGGCAGGTGACATTAGCACTTTTTACTTTCTCAGGGCAGTGGCCTGTGCCTGACACCAGTCAGGCCTGGCAGCCTGACACCTGAATCCAGGCCTCTCTGAGCTTCAAGCCAAATTGCCTTGGACTGGGCAAGGCGGCTCACTGCCCAGGTGATCAGAGCTTTTCCCTCTGAGTAACACAACCCCACTCCTGTTGGCCCTCCAGCCCACTGGGCAGACCAGTGACTCCTCTCTTGGGGGTCCCCTTGCCTCTCCTGAGAGCCTTTCACCCTGGGGAGGCTCAAGCTGTGGGGTTTGAGAGGAAGACATGGGGACCCCTGGCAGGCACATGACCATCAGCAGTGGGGGAGAGCACAGAGACTGGAGCTGAACGCAGCAGCCCCCCAGCCCTGTTTAATTGGAATGACCCCCTCCCCCCGACCTTTGCCTAAGATTCCTACAAGTCAAAGTTTCAAAATGATGATCTCCCAGAGACACAAGTCAGGCAGAATTGACCCTCAGCAGTAAAACATTTAATCGGGAAGCAATTATGCCCCCAGCCTCCCTCTGAAGTTCCAGGAATGACTTGCCCCTAAAGGATGAAATTACGCTGTTTGAGGCTGTCCCTTTGATTTCCCCAGTCTGCTAGGGGAGGGGGGTGTGGGGCCCAAGTGCATGTTGCTGGCCTGTCATTCACACAATGGCAGCTCTGGGGAGGGCTACGCTTTGATCTGCAGACAGTTAAAGTGGATGGCAGGAGTCCTTGGGAAGATAAAGTTCATGTTCCCTCCCCTGAAACAGGACAGGGCAAGGCCATGAGAATATGGGACTGTGGCACAGTGAGGGTTTCATCTCCAGTTGAAGCCCTGGGCTGGAAGCCTAGAGATACAGAGATGGAGATTCTCACTGCCACGTCATGGCTGCCCCCAGACCATTTGCAGGAGTTGGGAAAGTCAACCTCTGCTGTTGAATGGGTTTTTGAAGCTTGTGACTTGTCATAAAGGGGTCTGCAGATCACTGCTCTCCCAGACAGCTGGAGCTGGCTCACTGTGTGCAATGTGTGGGCTGCCGTGCTGGCAATGAGGAGACAGAGACCTCAGAAAGCTGACTTTTTACTGGAAATTGAGGCACAGAGAGGGGGATGGCCTTACTCAGTCACACAGCTTGTGAGTGTCAGAGCAGAGTAAAAGAGTAGGGTCTCACAATGTGACAGAGATCGGGTGCCCTCCTCCCTGCCCAGACTTGTAGGCAGACTTCACAAAGGCTGCCCAGCTTCTGCCTAAATGCCTCCAGTGACGGGGAAGAAAAACTGCCACAAAAGTAAAAATAACGAAATCACCCTTGAATTTGCTGGGCTACCGTCCATACTGTGCTCGTATTTGGGGGCTCCGCCAAGGGCTTTTCCTCACATTCTCTCCTGTGCCCTCATCAGTCCAATGGGCTTAGCTGTGATCTCCACGAAGCTGGCTCCCATCTACATCGCCAGTCCTAGCTGCAGTCCTACCATCAGGTGCTGAAAGGTCAGCGTCCTTTGGGCCACTTTTATTTGGATGCTTTGTGAGCATCTTTTCTGTGGAACCCCCACCCTGGCTTTCTGGTGCTGATGCAGCCTCAGCATCCTCTCCCTTAGGCCACAGACTTACCCCCTTCTCTCCGTTCACTCAGCCCCTATCCATTCACGCCCTTCTCATTACTTACCTGGGTTGGTTCCCCAGTTTGCTCATTGGTGCCCATGCCTCACATCTCTACCCTCTCCAGCTCTTCCACACAGATACCAAAATGATTTTCCTGAAACATAGATCTAATCAATAAGCTACAATGGCTCCCTTCTACCTTTAGGATAAAATACAAACTGTGTAAGGTGTCATGGAGCTGGCAAATGAGGATGAGATCAGGTTTTAAAGGCTTTGAACTCCAAACAGAGGTCATAGCGTGGCATGGGTTTTAGAAAGACCAGAAGGGAAATGAGGTGGCCGCTAGATTGAAAATGGGAAGCACTGGATGTAGGGAGGGCCAAGGGTCTGGTTTGGCCCAGCCCAGCTGAGAGTTGGAGGCTTTGTGAGTGGAGAAGAGGGAACGGAAGTGGGAGACACTGAGTAGGTGAAAACAAAAGGATTTGGCCACCATGCCTCTGTGTGGGTAGAGGGCTCTGGAGCTGAAGAGGCCTGAGCTTCTGGGCCTTGGAGCTGGACTTCTTGTCCTTCTCTGAGCCATGGACCCCTCTGGTCATCAGGGGAAGCCAGTGAAACCCTTCTGAGGTCCGTATTTTCAAATGCACAGAATAAGCTATGTAGGGATACAAAGGAAATGAATGATAGTGAAATAGTCATTAACATGTTTATAAAAACCTTTCCTGAACTCCAGGATAAGAGCCCTGTCAGGTAATCCAAGCATTTTGAGTTCTGAGACTATCCTCAGCATCAGCCAGGGTGCCAGGCATACAGTAGGTGCTTAATAAATGCTTCTTTACTGATTGACTTCAATTGACCTCCTGCTCTTTTTCTCGATGAATTCAAGAGCAAAGTTCAGTGATTGGCCACAGCTCTTCTGCCTGTGAAATCCTTGACTGGAAAACCCTGGCGCTCCCTCACCACATGGCCGACCTGCTGCCAAGGTCTATCCTTGCAACCTCCTAAGTCTCTCAGACAAGCCCTCTCCGCTCCATCTGCCTCTGCCACTGCTCTGGTGCAGGCTCTCTCCATCTCCCACCTCCAGGACTGCATTGGACTCCTCTCTTCTCTATCCAGCCCATCCCCCATTGTGAAATGAAGGTCTCATCCCTGCTCAGTAGACTCCAGTGACTTGGTCATCTTCAGGACCTTTCTCTACCTTTCCTCTTTTCTACACTCTATTCCACATCTGTAAGTCACTCAACAAACCAATGCCCTCTGCCCTCTGTCTTCTGACTGTGCTCCAAACCTGGAATGCTTCCCTTCCTCGCCAAAACCTCCTGCCTTCTTTAAGAAGCCTCTCCTAATTCCTCCCCTGCCAATGCCTTTCCTCTGAGGCTACAGACCTCCAATTTAGCTGAACATACCTCATATGGACAGTCATTCACTGCCCCACCCCCACCCATTAGACTGTGAGCTCCTTAAGGACTGGGGTAACTTTTGTTCTTCTTGTACCACCAGCACTTGGCACAGAGCCTGGCACCTAGGAACTGCTTGTTGGTCGACCAAATGTATGGCTGAACTCTGCACTGGGCTGCACAATTGTGTCTGAGATCTGGAGTTCTGGGCAGGGCTTGACTGCTGCCCAGGCTCACTCTATCATGTCAAGGCAAGTTTTCCAATGAGGTCCCTCTGTAGTAGCTACCACAGAACTCCAAGGGCTCTTGGCCATGGCAGCTGCTGAAGGCCAGAGGTCAGCAGAAAGGAGAGGAAGGTCCTCTTCAAGTCCGTATCTCACAGGCCTTGGTCAGCTCCTGCTGGTCACTCTTGCCTTTGTCCTGCTCCTGGGCTTTGGTTGAAGTCAAAGAGTGTGCTCCCCCATCCTGGCTGGGGCACTTTCCTCTCTGGCCAACCCAGCAGAGAGCTTTGTAGTTTTGCTAATCTTCAGAGGACCCTGGATTTTCAGAGGTTGTCCCCCACCAGTGGGAGGCTGGTAGGGGGACCTGGAGGAGAGATCTGCTGTGCTCTGGGCTTCTCTTCTTAGCTTGACAGGAAGCTGTCTCTTGATGGGATGGAGGTCCAGCCTGGTGGCTTTGGCCACCATGGCAGAACACCCCTTGTCACCATTTTATCCCCAAAGATCTGGGCACAGTAGAAGAAAAAGCCACGGAGAGCCATTTCTCCTCGTCTCTGTCCAATCCATGATGCATTGAGAAGAAATAGCTTTTTTTCCTAGAACTTTCCTTTGGGTGAAGTATAGGTCACACATGTTCCCTATGTATATGTGTATGCTACACATGACTCCTCTGCCACTGATTGTATTTGTGGGTTGGGGAGGGTGTTCTGTAATTACATTCCCATTGAAATGTCTTATCTTTGAACCAAGTGTTCTCAATAAATCACCAACAATCAACAAGCATCTATTAAATTAAAAAACTTGACAAGCATTTATTAAGTACCTACTCAGCGCCATGCTCTGGGCTAAGCACTTTACAGGGGCGTCTCACTTGAGCCTTAGAATCGCTTGAGGAGCAGGCGCTGTCACCATCCCCATTATACAGATGAAGAAACAGAGAGACAGAGGTCAGCAATCTGCCCAGCATCACACAGTTAGCAAGTGTCTGAAACCAGACTGGAGCCCTTTCCACTATGGCATTCCCTGGCATCATCTGGCACCCCTAGCACCCCGGGGCATCCCCTTGTGCCTCTGAAATCCCCTTCTATGTTCAGGCACAGTGCCAATGCTGGAAAGAAGGATACAAGAGGGAGACTATCCCTGTCCTTAAAGAGATAACATTGTGGATGAAGGTGTTAATGGGAGCTTGAGCTCTGCCTTGGGAAGGATGCTCTAAGCACCTAGCCCATGGGACTGCTCACTGGATTCCTTAGCTTTAGTAGGTTCAGACCCTGTATCTGAGCTAACTGAAGACTGGAAAAAGGAAAATCTTTTACAAATTTGAAGGGATGAGAGTCATGCCTACAAGTTATGGTCAGTGGCAAGAGCACAAAGCTCTGGGTTCAAATCTCCCATCTATAAGTGACTAGCTGTATGACGTGAGAAAGTCACGTCCCACCTCTGAACCTTGGTTTTCTAATCTATCAAATGGGACCAATAATTCTGACAGCATACCACTCACACTACTTCAGAGGTCATCAGTTCAGATTTCAGGAGCACTGTTCTCCCACATGACTTGTACCTGACATTTAGTTACTTTGTATTCTGTTGGGCTCCACCCTGTGGCCTCTTATCAGCTCTCACAGATTTAATTGCATTCTCAATGCAGATGCTTCTTCAATCTACTTCTCCAGCCCTAACCCGTCTGCTGACTTCCAGTCTCACATTTTCAACTGCCTATTGGATAACTATATGGCCTGTAGACATTTTGAATTCAACATGTCAAAAATGGAATTCATTCTGCCCCCCCCCCCCAAAAAAAACCCTTACCTTCTTTGTAAATTTCCTGGTATTGTTGAGGGCAATGCCATCTTCCCCAGGCTTCAGACCTAGGAGTCGTCCTGGACTCCTCACATTCACCCCCAGATCCCACATGGTGTCAGTGCCTGTCAATTTCACATCTGTGTCATCTCTTGCTGATTTCACCTCTCCAGCATCTCTGGTAGATTTCACCTCTGAAGGCTCTCTTGAATACTCCCCCTTCTTGCCCCTGACACCGCCCCCACTCTTGTGTGGGTCCTCATCATCTCATGCCTGGATTATTGTGATAGCTTGATGGTGGGTCTGCCTACTTCAAGCCTTTCCCCACTCCAATCTGTCCTCCAGCCATGAAAGTGATTTTCCTGAAACAGGTCTGGCCATGTGACTCTCCCCTACTCAGTAAATTCCAGTGGTTTCTTACTGCTTCCAGTACCAAATAAAAAATGCTGTTTGACCTTCAAAGCCCTTCATAATCTGCCCACCTCCTGCCATCCCAGGCCTCTCACATCTTACTCTCCAACACATGTACTTCAGTCCAGTGACACTGGTCTCTTGGCTGTTTCTCATCTCTCCCCTCCTGCCATTTTCTCTAGTTGTCCCCCATGCTTGGAATGCGCTCCTTTCTCATCTCCATGTACTTCCTTCAAGTCCCAACTAAATTCCCATCTTCTGCAGGAAGCCTTTCCCACCTCCTCAGTGATTCCTGTTTACACTGTCTATGGTTTCTTTGTATATATGTGTTTGTTGTCTCCTCCATTGGACTGTAAGCTCTGTGAGGGCAGGCACTATCTTTTGCCTCCTTTTGTAACCCTTGTGCTTAGCACAGTGCCTGGCACATAGTAGGCACTTAATAAATGTGACTGATAATAAGCTGATTGATTGACTCCTAGAGTCCAAGAGGGACTGAACATTTGCTAACATCTTGGGTACATCCAGGTGCTTGACCAAGGGCTTCTGTCCTGTTTCTATCCTTTCAAATGAACTTCATTCTCTCATATTGTTGATCACATGCCTGTAAGTGGCAAACCCATCTTAGTCCTTGGGGAGCTCTGCTGGTTCCTTGTGGGGCCTACAAGCTAAGGAATAAGAAAATTCCCTGAGGTATCCCTGGTCTTTGTGGTGGTCAAGCATAAGGATTTACTAAGTGCCTACTGTGTGCTTCTGCTGCAAGATGCTCATGTTAAGTTACCACTGACTTATGACATGCTTTTCTATCCAGATCTCTGAGACTCTGGGGTCCTCTGAGATTCGGCTAGGAAAATTTTGTTTGTTTGTTTTTAAATGATGGGGGGAAAGAGTCTTTACAGATGTGTCCATATTGCCTGGGTTGTCTTCTTGGATTATTCTCCCCAGAGCCATTTGGCTCCAAGTCCTTGGATGTTCGCCTGGGCCTCCCCTCCATCCTCAGAGGTTTGTGAGATCTAGGAGAGAAGAGCCTTCAGAACCAACCTCTTCCCAGTCCTGGCCACATTTTAAGGCAAAGGGAAGCATTGTTGTTCCAATGAAAAGTATGAAAATCTGACTCAGTGTGGATGGAGCACAGGAGACAGCCAGAGACTGCAGAGTGATGGCAGTGAGGCTGGGATGAAGGCCTCCAGGGGGAATGAGATGGAGACCTGTGGGTAGCAGAGGCTCCACCCCAGCTCCTGAATCCTTGAGCTGGCAAAAGAGTCAAGGACAGAGCAGGAGAGATGGGAGATTCTAGTGTATGACTCCTCTGACCTCCGGAGCTAATCCTGGGAACTGCAGTTCTCCACCGTGCCTCCTGGCTGTCCAGTGGAAATTTCCCTGCTTTTCCAAGGGGCTCCAGGCCTCGCCTAGAGGACACTGGGGGAAGCACCATCTGGCCTGAAGTGACCTCCTATTTTAAGAAAAACCAACAGTCCCCAAAGAAGAAAGGAAAATAGAGTTCCACCCAGAAGGAAATGGTGTGTCAACAGACTGGAAGGAGCCTTAGCCTGGGGCTGTGGGAGGAGAGACCAGGAGCAGAGCTGGACATGTGGCTGGGGGCCCAGGGCCGAGCTTGTTACAGAAACAGCCAAGTGTCAGCTCTTATAAGGCAAAGTTGGCCCTGATTCCTCTGGTGGACTCCCTGGAGGAGGACCACTTCACAGAGCTGAGGTTGCCACTCACAAATCCTCCAGAGCAGCTGCCTCCCCTTCCCTCCTCTTCACAATTCCCTTCCTTTTCAACTTCCATAGCCCTTCTTCTGTATCCTAAGACTCCAAACTGGCCCTTTTCTCCTTCTTCCAGAAGGCTTAAGTGGCTTTGGAGCTGATTAAAGCACCAGGATAGAGCCCAGGAGAAAGAGAGGCCACCCCAGCTCTTGGCCTTCAGAATTCCCACTCGTGGACCTTCTTCTCTAGATGCTCCGCCCTGGTGCAGAGCCTGTCACCCTGGAGCAGGGACTGATCTCCCTAAATGAAGAGCCTCCTGCTGCCTCGGGGGAGGGGGGGGGGCCTTCCCCTGCTGCTCATGGGAGAGCCCATCTTCCCCAATCCCCTGTTCATCCCAAACTGTTTAGTGTCCAGCCAGCGCTCCCCTTTGCTCTGGCCTTGCAGAGGAACAGCTGCAACCCCTCCCTCAGCATGCCCCTCCTTCAGGGATGTGCTTTTAGAGCATCCTGGTGCTTTGGAGTCCAAGGTCAAGCCTGGTCCACGCATGGGGATCATGGGGGCCGGCTGGGTGTATGAAGCAGGGGCCTGAACAGACCTGGGGATGTCTTGAAAATGTTTGTACCTTGGAAAGGCTTAGTTTTACTGCCCAGAGCCTTTTACCCTTTCTATTAAAGCAGGAGTTTTCAAAGATAAAGACTTAATCTGCCTTTTAAATCCTCTCTTCCTGCTGAGCCTAAACGGGTTAGCAGCCAAGTGTCTGCCCGGCATGCATCCACATTCTTAGGCATCAATCAGCTGAGATGGGGCTGCTTGGGGTTTGGTAAAGACTGGAAACACTCCAGGGCGGAACAGAATCTCTGAACAAAGGGAATGGAGAGGAAAGGAAGAAGTGGGGGTCTCCTATGGCTCATGGGGCATGGTGGGGTCTGGAAGCATCAGAAATGGAGCTGGGTGCAGGCACTAATGGAGAATGCTGAGTGTCAGCACTGGGCAGGCACAGGCCCAGAGCTCAAAGAGACCCCAGCAGTCATCCAGTTCAACTCTCTCATATTTCAGAGGAAAAAGCTGAGGTGGGCAAGCGGGAGTGATCCAACCAAGGTCACCCAGGGAGTATCAGGTAGAATTTGAACTCAAGTCCTGTGACTCCAAAGTCAGAACTCTCTGCTGTCATTGAGCACAAACCCTGGAGTCTCCTAGAGTGCACAAAAAAATGAGAAACCCAATTACAGCAACACAAGTCCCCACACCAGTTTGAGGTGAAGAAATAGACATTTTGACCAAAAAGGAAAATGAGAATAACTAGGGTTTCATTAGGAATTTGGCTGGGGTCAGAACAGATGCCAAAGCCAATGAAGCAGATGGAGATGAAGGCTCATGGTGAAATGCTTCACATCCCAAGGCCCAATAAACCCAGAATGGACAGTGAGCTGAGCACCGAAGGATGAGGGGGGACATAAACTTGGATTAGACCAGTGACAGGAGACTGAAGAACTTCTGCATGAACAAAAATAATGCAAGTAGGAAAAGCGGGAAGACAGCAAGGAGTGGAGGAACCTGCCTGGCGCTGACAGCCTCAGTGATGAATCCCCAAAGAGACCCACACAACCAAAAGCCATTCCTCACTGGATGATTGGATAAAGAATATGAACAAGCAGTTGTCAAAAGATTGTAAAAATGCAACCTTGGGGGAAGGAAGGCTCCAAATGTCGAATAAAATGCAAATCAAAGCAACACTGAGGACAAGACAACAAAATATTTGAAAAGTCAATGTTGGTGGAGCCATGACTCAGTCTGACCATTCTGGAAATTAAATTATTCTAAAAACATAAATAAAGTGTCCACAGCCTTAGAGCTGCCCCCACCCCCACCCTATTCCAGTGAGAGGCTTATCCCATAAGGAGCTCATGAATACTAAGCAAGCCCTCACAGAAACCAAAGCCCCAAAGACTGGGAAATGAGACTCACTGACTGGAATGTCTAGACCTGGGCTGTGGAGCCTTGGGCCTTGAGGCCACATGTGTCCCTCTGGGTCCTCAAGTGCAGTCTTTTGATTGAGCCCAAGTTTTATAGAACAAACCCTTTATCGAGGGGATTTGTTCTGTAACTTTTGGGTTCAGTCAAAGGGCTGTGCTTGAGGACCTAGAGGGCCACATGTGACCTCTAGGCCTCAGGCTTCCCAGCTCTGGTCTAACCAAATCATAGCAGATGAATGTCTTGGAGCTTTAAGAAATGGTGGATGTGATGTTGCAGAGATGCATGGGAAATGTTCAGTGAATGGATGCAAGGTGCAGGAAGCAGAACCAGGACAAAGACCACAAAAAATTTAAATGGAAAGTCCAGCCATCACAGAAGGCTGCAAAGTTAAGCAGCCCTGGCCGGAGCCAGAGAAGAGAAGAGGCATTCCAATGACAAGCAGACTGTCTGTTTTCTCTCTTGTTCTTGGTTCTAAAGGACACATTTGGGGGAAGGGGAGAAGAGGCTGGGCAGAGATTGGGAGAGAGGGGCTGTAGGAACAGAATACCCTCGAGGAGGAGGGAATGAAGTTCACAAAATGGGTGTGGAGCCAGAGGTGCCTTAGAGACCTTAGGGTCGATGCCCTCCTTTTATAGACAAGGGAATGGAGGCACAGAAGCTTGAGTGAACTCCACAGGGTGCCTCAGCACGTCCGTGCTGGGATATTTTCACCAAAGGAAGTTCTCCTAGAGATCAAGGTGCTGGTGAGACTTAGCACACCGAGTGATGAACGAGTTAAGTACTTTTGCCATTCTCATCCAAGTTGAAACGACTTACTCATGAGTTGACTTACTTGGCAGGTTCTCAGGGAAGTTTGTGGCCAGGGATGCCCTCTCCTTTCAGGCCCAGCTGATTATTTCCTCCTCCATCCAGTTGGAGTTAGCAAATTACTTGGAATTTACAGAATCCTGGACTTTGGGATTAGAAGGGAGTTTGGTGCCCATCTGATCTAACCCTTTCACAAAGGCATCCCCACTCTAATACCCAACAAGCAGTTAATAATGAATAAACATCAATTAAGCACCTACGGTGTGCTAGTTCGGAGCACTGGGATTACAAAAAGAGGCAAAAGACAGCCCGCCCTGAGGAGCTCAAAATCTCAGAAGCCTCCAGTAAGGGGGAGCCCAACACCTCCTTAGGCAGCCCCTTCCCCTGTAATGAAGCTTTCACTCTTAGGAGATTTGTCTTAACCTTGAGCCTAATTTCTCCCCACTCTTCCGGGAACTCAAGGACACTGGGGTGGCTCTGTCCTCCAGTGACACGGCAGCTCTTCACAGGCTTGAACACAGCTCTTGTGTCTTCTCTGGGCTAAACATTCCCAGGTCCTTCAGCCTCCCTTCCTACGCAGACTAAAGGCTCCCCTCTTGTGGACACTTCATAATTAAATCTCCATGTTTAGTGGAACTGAACACAACACTCCAGGTGTGGTCTGATGGAGTCAGATTCTGAGGGGACCACTGCATCCCTACTGCCCCTCTCAAAGCAGTCTGAGTTTGCATCAACTGTCCTTGTCACACAGCTGGGGCCTATTCAGAGTGCAGTTCACCAAAATCCCCATCCTCCATAGAACACCTGCAGCCTTTCCTGGCTCCCCCCTCCCCTCATATTTGTAGATGTGATTTGATTTTTGTTCTCAAGTTCAAGACTTTACATTTATCCCAATTGAACTTCAACCTCTTATCGTCAGCCCAGTGCTCTGTCCCGTCAGGATCCTTTTGGCTCTCTCCGTCCCAGCTTTGTGTTGTCTGTGCCTTTGCCCCAAATGACCATCGTATTAAATGGTCCAGGGCTGAGCACCCTTGAGTGTTGCCTGCTCTGAATCCAGAGGATTTTATTACTATCTTAGCCAGGTCTCCCTCTGCAAGAACAGCATAATGAGCTTTATCAAAAACTCTGCAAATGTCTAGGCACACTGTCTCCCCACCCTCCTCCTCCTCTACCAGTGTTGTCAAAAGAAGAAACGAGATGAGTTAGGCATGATTTGTTCCTGAGGAAGCCAAGCTGGTGCTTTGCCATCACTGCCTCCTTTTCCAGGCCTTCAGCGACCATCTCTTTAATGATCCATTCTAGCATTCTCCCAGGAATCAAAGTTCACTGGCCTTGGTGACTCTTTTATCTCCCTTAAAAAATCTTTGGAACCACACATGCCTTTCTCTAGCTAGGGTTGCCTCTCTCATATTCCATGATCTTTCAACCACTGCTGACATTTGGCAGCCATGCTGGGAGTGAGAAGAGTGTGTAACATGTTGGTATTGGGAACAACAAATAAAAAGAAATGAGCTCGGTTTCCTGTGCTACCATTTATTCTGCATATTTCCTATACAGGATGTCCTTGCTGTCTATATTGTCTCCCCCAGCAGAAAGGAAAAGCTTTGTGGGCAGGGGTGACTTCATTCGTGTTATATCCCCAGCACCTAGCCCAATGCTTTGTATTTAACAGGTGCTTAATCAATGCTTGTTGATTCATTGAAGAAAAATCACCAAAAGTGGTTCCATAATCACACAACATTCCTCCTCCACCCCTCCCATTAAACCTTGAACTCTGTCTCTTGCAAATTCCCAAGCCAAAAGGAAGACATACTAAGGAGAGATGGAAAGAGCTGGAAGAGCCAGGGAGCTAGCTTTAAAAAAGCATTGGTTTGGATAAAACCTGGAGAATTCCTGGGCTTCTCCCAAGCAGCAACAAGCAGCTTTGATCAGGATATCTGGGGAGAATGGGCTTGTGGGGCATCCAGGACGTTTGGGTTTTGGGCAGAACAGAGAGGAAAATGGGTATGTTTATACTTGCATCGTTTCCAAGAATTTTACAACTTCTGCTCCTGGCTAACAACAGGAAGCAAAAAGGCAAACTAGTGAAAGTGGGAGAGCAAGAAGGAGCATCCCAGCTGCCTCTGACCTCAAGAAAACTGGGGGCTTGTTTAGGGTCAGGTCTGTGGCAGAGACCTTGCCGTTCTGATCCAACAAACATTCACTGAGCACCTACTGTGTTCCAGGTACTGC
>WOXC01004199.1:0-392500 GCA_011680675.1 Gymnobelideus leadbeateri | reverse complement strand
AATGGCCCTTCTCAGATGTGCTCAGTGACCTTTAAGAGTTTCTCCCCCTCGAGCTGTATACACAAGTAGAGCCATGCAAGCCTTCCTCATCCAGCTCTTCAAATGACAAAGACTCCGTTTCCTCCAACCAGCTTTTAGCAAAGGAATACCTCTCTTCCAAGAATCACCGCTCTCAGCAAAATGGCCGCAGACCTGGCCTAACAATGTTGATCAGGTCCAGTCAGATCCCATTTTGGGCAGTCTGGAAGCAGTGTTCCCCCTGATTCCTGTGTCCTGTGTCCCTGACTCTTGTGCTCAGACTTTCTGCCTGCCTCTGTCTCCTCGTCTTCTGTAGCATCCACTTCTTCAGGCTGGGTTTCCTCAGCAGCAGACACTATGTCCACCTCATGATATAGGGCTGACAAGTCCCACTTCTCTGCAGGTCTGACATCAGCAGTCCTAATATAATTTTTCCATAGTCCTCACAGTTATTTGATGCCTAATTTATCAATCATTGACTTCAAAACTCTACAAACAACCCCGTTAATTGCAAGGGGGCTGATGGACCAATGTCCTGAAGGCATTTTACCTCAGACAGGGCTTCAAACAGGTCCTTCTCAGTATAGTTATCAAAACAGAAAATCGCTCTCAGGTTTTTAGAAGCATCTGTGTGACCCAACAAGCCGTATTTCTTATCAAGATGATTTTAAAAAGCAGTTTTCCTTACACAAATTCTGCCTTTCTTCCCTTTCAGCAACAGAAAGGTCTACATACAAAAAGGCCAGTCCCTTAAATATGCCTTCATCCAAGTCATTGATAAAATTGTTAAACCGCCTAGGACTCAGCAAAGATCCAGGGAGCAGTCTTTTGGATACTTTCTTCTAAGCTGCCCAGGTACTTTTGGTACTACTTCAGAGAAATACCTAAGCTGCCCGGGTACTATTAACAGGTACTCTTTAGTTCCACCCATTCAACCAATGCTAAATGCACTTAATTGTCCTACTTACTGTCTAGCACACATCTGTCTACTTTGTCCATAAGATTGGCATCAGACTGTCAAATGCTTTGCTAAATCTAGGTAGTTTCCTTTGATCTTCTAGCTCGGGGAGGAAGGTTAAGGACAGGGCCTGTGAAATGTTAAGAAAGAAAACAAAAGGGATTCCATTCAGTCACACAACTAGACAATGTGAAAAGAAAATCTACACAGCTGATTACTTGAGTGGTCAGTTCACTGTGCATGGTCAGGAGGCTCCTTTGCTCCAAACTGCAAGGGCAGATGTGAGCTTCCTTTGTGGGGAGGACAATGAGGCCCTGGCAGTTGGGGAGAGCAGCTCAGGGGCCTCCAGGGGTCACTCTTTACAGCTATCTCTGTATGGGTCCCCTCATGTTACAAACATGTTGGTTCATCTTTGATAGAGAAATAGGAAGGAAAATGCCAAATCTTCCAAGGAAGTGGTTAGTGATCATCTGTCAAAAAAGAGCTCAGATGAGAACAGAGGGCCTCTAAGACCTTCTGACCCCAGTGTTCTGGGAGTAGCTGCCTTCCATGTAGGGAGGTGCCTGCTTCATTGTTGTGCCATTAAACAAAACATGGAGCCAAAAAGTTCTCCAAATATAACATTATGCAAAGATGGGTGAGAGAGGCGAGGCACAAAAATCAGTCGTGGAAAAAAACCCAAAAACACCTAATTTATGTTAGAGCTAGGAAACTAACAGGCTGCTGTACTGACATGTGAAGTTTGAAATGGTACATTAGTGTAATTTTCTAGATTTCAACAAGAACATCTATTTTATGTTAAAAACAAAAATTGCAAAATTACTCTTGTGTTTGGGCATGAGATGCTGTCATGGGGGTACAGGGTTTCTGTTTTTTAAAAAGGCTAAACGGTTTTTTTACAGACTGCATATGATAAATATCAAGCTAAATGGGCTTCAGACCTTGTGAAAATGCCTCAAAAATGCAAGCTGGAATCGTGAGAGCTTCATGGCTAGCCCAGAACCGGGAGCCTCCCCAGCCGCGGAGAAGTCCCTGCAGATGTGGCTCCCCAGATCCAGCCTCAGTGGGCTGCTCTCTGGACAAACGAGATCAGCCTGATCCCTCTTGCACAGGAGAGCTCGCCACCATCCCCTTCTCCTGCAAGCTAATGGTGCCTCATTCCTTCAGCTGATGCTCATGTGGCACGGACTTAAGGTCCTTCTCCCCCCCCACACCATTGCCCTCCTCTGTACTTGCTCCACTTTATTGATTTCCTAGGGTGCCCAGAACTCACCTCAGACAAGAACTGACCAGGGCACAGCACAAAGGACTGACCATCCCTTCCTCCTGGTAATTGCCTCTTTGAATGGAACCTGAGACCATATTCCATTTCTTGGCTGCTACATCCCATTGCTGACTCATCTTGAGCTTGCTGTCTCCTAAGACCTCCAGATCTTTCTCAGACACTTTTCTCTGAATCTTTCTTACATTATGTTTGTGAATGTGATTTCTTTTACCCAAGTAAAAGACTTTGGTGCAAGTAGGTGGCACAATACATAGAGTGCCATGTGGGCCTGAAGGCAGGAAGACTTATCTTCCTGAGTTCAAATTTGGTCTCACATACTTCCTAGCTGTGTGACCCTGAGTAAGTCACTTCTCCCTATTTGCCTCATTTTCCTCATCAGTAAAATGATCTGGGGAAGGAAACTGGCAAACCACTCCAGCATCTTTGCCAAGAAAACCCCAAATGGGGGGGTTACATGAAGAGTCAGACAGAACTTGAAACGACCCTACATGTTGAAATGACGACAACAAAAGATGTTACATTCCTCACCTTAAATCTCATCCTATTCAAGTAGGCCCAGAAGTCTGGCCTATCAAGGGGGTGCCTGTAGTCATGAAGAGCACTTCCCCTGAGGCAGTCTGACAGTTAGTGGCTGCCCTGCTTTGTGGGGGTGTCGTGGAGGTGCGGGGAGGAGACAGACACAGGCCAGCATACCCGGGCAGAGTTCCAGAAGATGCCTGGCTGGCTGAAGCCTTCCTCTCTGCCCAGTTGATCTCTTCCCCAAACTCCTCCTCCATGACCTTCTTCTGTCCAGGTGGTCTGCAGAGAAGCTCCAATGCCTCTCTTTGTCCCGCCCTTCGTCTTCACCCCATCCCCTCTCCCATATCACATGCAATTCTGCCTGCCCAGCTCTGCCCCTTCTCCCTTCCCAGCGAGGGTTAGACGACCCTGAGGAGGGACCCCACCCTTGGGCTTCCAGTGTGCTGGAAGTCTCAGGTTGCTTTTGTTTGGTGCCTAGGTTCCTAGGATGTGAGGCAGGGAGGGGGCAATGATGCCAATTCACCGAAGACTTGCTGCCACTAAAGGCCAACGTTTCAAAGGCTCGTCTGGAGGGACACTCAGTTCCCTCCCCTTTCCTTTTCTCCAGAGCCTTCCATGGCTCCCTTCCCCGTGTCTGTCTAAAAAAGCATAGACTTGATTCAAGACTCTCCACAAGCTCCCTCTGACCCATCTTCTTAGCTTTGTTTCGTACACTCATAGACTCTGCCCTGGTCCTCTCTCCTAGCTCTGTACCTAGAAGAGTACCTCCCCCATTTTCTCTTACAGTGACATATGTCCCTTCTATACAGACCCAGCTCAAGGGCCCCTTGTCCAGGGCCTCTTTGCCCTTCACAGACCACATGGAGAGGTCTTGGCAGCAGACTGGGGTGCCACAGATTCTCTGCCTCCACGCCCTCCCCTCTTTCCCACTGCTGTCACTGAGAGCTCCTGCAGGGTCTTGTACACAGTAGGCAATTAATAAATGGTTGGTGAAGGGACAAATGATAAGTCAGCGGCTCTGGAGGCTCGAAGTTTGGGTGACTTGGTACTCCTTTGGTCTGGCTGTCACGGTCAGTGAGCTTAGCCTTATGTGACTTTTTCTGGGCAGCCCCCTTGCCAAGTTCTGCCCTCTGGGTCCAAATAGAACAAACCCAACTCCCCCTCCACAAACAGCTCTTCAGTCACTTGAAGACAACTACCCCACCCCAGGGGCTCCTCTCTAAGCTGGACATATCCAGAGTCCCTTAGGCCTCCCCTCTCTCTCCAGCTTTCTCTCTCTGAGGTCTACATGGCCTGGAAGTGAGTCCGGATCTGTACCGAAGCAGCTCCTGGGAGCCTTTGCCCTTGGCCAAAAGGTAACCTGATCCTGGGCCTTCTGATGCAGCTCATGGACCCCCCCAGTGACCAGTGAATGCAGATGCCAAAACAGTAGGGTTTTCCTCAAAAGAACCCTGGGGCTGGTGCCCGGCTCATGGAGGACAAAGGTCCCTCTGCAGGGTCCAGAGCACCTTCCCAGCTGCTGATCCTGGGCAGAGTGCAGTACCCAAATGTTGCCTGGTAGGGGGTCTTAGAGGACCTCCTTTAGCAGGTGAATAAGAATTGCCAGCCTTGGAAACAGAAGCAGGAGGGGGACCTGGGGTGAGCCGTACGTGGGGGAGCCCCTCCCCCAAGTTCTTGGGAACCACAAAAGGGAAAAAGTCTGAAGCTCCGACAGAGCTTTGCTGCCCGCGCATTAACATGGCTAATGCATTTGTGCAGATACTGTTGACTTCTGAAGCTCTCTCTTTGCTGGCAAGGATGAGGAGGAGGTGCCAGCTCAGGGCTGGGGCACCCACAGCGCCCTCTCTCAAAGCCGGTCTTGTGGGACTCCAGGCCTGGGGATCCTCTGAGAAGGCTCCAGAAAGCTACTGTGGGCAGAGGAAGGCTGTGGCATCGCCACTGATGGCTTGCAACCGACAAGCGTAAAAAGGGTTGCCACGTTGTCTGTGTGCCAGCCATGGGAGGAGGTTCTGGGGTAACCACCTCTAATTTGTGGGGCCCACTCTCTAGGGAAGATTTTTAGCGGGATACAGATACTAGGTGTGCATAGAATGAGGAGGCGGGAGGGTCTCTTATGCACACCAGGAAAGAGAATTGAGAGCCTCCAGAGGATTTGCATTTTGATCAAACAAGCTTGCCCACTGGGTCTAGAGGTAGGCTTGTGTCCAGTTAAAAAGCCATATGAGGCATGGAAAATTTGGGGCTTCTCATCATCTCTGCCCAAGCTGTTTTCCCAGGCCTCGGCCACCTGGTCTTCGCCAAGCCCAAGAGATCACTTCTCTGGTAGCTTTTGGGCTTAGCTGATGTGGGGAATGGAGGGTCCTGTTCCCCAGCGCCTGCCCCTTTGAGGAAGCAGCTTCTTCCTTTGTCTCCTAAACCAAGCCATGGGCAGAACAAGCTGTTGGTCCTGGGGGAGAGGCCCTGGCAGGGCTAACGAGGTCCAGACCAGGAGGCTCAGGAGGTGGGCAACAGGGCTGCCATTGTTGGGGGAGGGCCACCTGGGCCGCCTTGTTTTGAGTGCATCCAAAATAGGCCCATTCATCTATTTTTGGACTTTCTAAAATTAGCGTTAGGAAAACAACACGGCAAATCCCAGCCATGGACAGCGTCATCCCGTGATTAGCCTGACAAGATGAGTGACTTTCCATTAAACAACGGGGACCAGAGTGAGGAGGGTTTAAAGGTCAATAGCGGCCGTGATAAGAATCCCCCAATGAAGCGTTTCTCCAGGGACTGCTGGAATTAAAGGCTGACAAGCTAATTGCTCTTACTCCTTAATTAAGCAGGCCCTTCTTCATTAGGAATTTGTCACAATTGGACAACATTTTCGAGGATTTCAAGATCTACCTGAATAATAATTAGGAAGCCTCCACAATGAAGCCAGCCTCCTCGGGCTGACAAAGATTAATTGAATAATTATCATTTCATTCAGAGAAAAAAGAGCAAAGGAAGTCAGTGGGCATTAATATCCCAGGATTTGGTTCCCTTTCGGCAATGTTCTCACTGATGGCCAGGCAAGCCCTGAGCAGGAGAAGGGCTGGCCTGTTCCAAATCAAATTCCAGGCTAAGTCTGCTGGGAATTCTTTGGCCCTGAGCCTTAGGAAGGATGTTCAATAAACCGTAATTGTCCCTGGCTCTAACGTGTGTTCTTAACCAAACTGGTGTCCCCTGGCCCTTCAGCCGCCTCACCACCATGACCACCTCCTCTACTCCCTCACAAGCTTCTCTCAGAGATGCTGCCCAGGCTCATCACGGTTCTACTTCCATGTTCATGCAAAATTCCTTTACGTGACCATGGTCTTTCTTCATCCCACGTCTCCCTCTACCTTAAAATCCAACCCTGTTCTTCATCTTCACCATGACCTCCAACCCCTCCGACCCCCAACAATCACCCAGGCCATCAATCTCCACTGGACACGTCTCCTTCCATGCTACTCTGCCCTCTACCCTCAAGCTCCTTACTGTCAATCATTCTGTGCCAAACCCTAACCTTGGATTACTCTCCCCATCTACCTCCTTCACTCCTATTGACATATTGTTGAATAGAGCTAGAGAAAGCCATGGAACTAGGTTGACTTGATGCACCATAAATTTATGTTATGTGATCTCAAGTGGACACTCACCAGAGCAAGGCAATATCCTCCGTATTTGACTTTCTGTCCAACTCACCACAGTGACTCTTCCTCCTCAAGCCTCCCCTGGCCCTCTTGTCCTCAACTGATTCAGCTGAGAACCTGGCCTCAGAGTTTCCTGAAAAAATTGAGGCTATCCACTGAGGGCTCCCTCTTCTTCCCCTTTTCTCACCTCATATCACCCAGACACCTTCCCCATTATCTCCTCCTTCATCTGTCTCACATAAAGAGGGTGACTTCTTCCCAATCAAGGCCAGTCCTTCTGCTTGCACAAGTGATTCCATCTCATCCACCCTATCTTCTTTGGCAGATGCCTGGCCCCCTCATCCCCATTCTTTCTAACCTTTCATTTCTCCCTGTCTCTTGGCTGCTTCCAAACACACCAATGTCTCCCTCCTAGCTCAGAAAACTTACTGTGACTGAACCTCCCTACTCTCAGCCATCCTCTATGTTCCTTCTTTTCAATTAAACTCCTTGAGAAGGTTGCCTACAATAGATGCCTTCCTCTCTTCTCCACCCTCTGTGGTCTGGCTTCCAGACTCCTCACTCAGCAGACACTGTTCTCTCCAAATTCCCAGGGATCTTTTAGTCACTAAATAGCCTTTTGTCCATCCTCATCCTCGGGAGGATCCTTTGCTGGCTGAACCACTCCCTGCCCCTTCATGCTCTCTTCTCTCAAGGGGGCACTGCCCTCTCCTGGCTCTTCTTCTCCTTGTCTGGCCCCTCCTCAGTCTCCTGATGGCTCTTCATTCAGGTGATCCTGGCTCACTGCAGGCATCCCCTGAGGGATCCTCCAGGGCTCTCTTCTCCCTCTGGACATCTTGCTCAAGCATCTCACCAGCTCCTGGGGTTTCTGCAGATGATTCCAAGATCTATTTGTCCAGCCCTAACCTCTTTCCCGAGCTCCAGTCTTACGCCACCAACTGAATTTTGTATATCTCAAATGAGCTGTCCTCAGACTCAATCTGCCCAAAATACAATTCATTATCTTTTCCTCTGAAACCCCCTCTCTTCCCATCTTTCTTGTTCTTGTGGAGTCCCAGCCCCCCAGGCTCACACAGAGGAGCCACCCTGGATTCCTTTCTCTTACTCTGCCCCCCACCATCTAAACTGTTGCCAAGGTCTGTCAAATTCATTTTTGCAACATGACTCTAATATGCCTCGTCTTCTGCCCCTGCCTCCACCCTGGTGCAGACCTTGGTTCCCACATCCCCCCCTCCCCCCCACCCCTGGACTGTGGTAGTACCTGCTGGGGGGAAGGTTCTGCCTGCCTCACTCTCCCCCTCCAGTCTGTTCTCCCTTCAGCCACCAAAGTTATCTCCTTAAGGCTCAGCTCTCACCCCGTCTGGACATTGGCCCACTTGGCAATCATCCCCTCCCACTCTTCACTCTATCCCTTTGGCTCTCTCGGCTCTTCCTCCTCATCTGTACCTCTTAGAACCCCAGCTTCCCTGGGGACTGCTGAACTCCCAGCTCTTGTGGTGGGGGGAAGCAAGGAAGCTCCCTTGCTTCCAGAACCTTCCTTTATAAGGTTGCCCTGTAGCTCCTCTCTATCTGGTATGTCCCTGGTTGTTGGTATGCCATCTTCTCCATCAGAACAAGAGCTCCTAGAGGGCAGGGACTGCTTTTTTTTTGCCCCCTCCCCTCCCCTATGTCTAGTGTTGAATAGGATGACAGGCACACAGCATAATTGTTGACTGACTGATTGACTGACCTTGCCCAGTCCATGTACAAGCATGTACTGTAGCCATGAAATGGAACCTTCCCCTCCCCTAACACCATGCATGCTTTGGGGTAGTGCTAGCAGACAATCTGCTGTGGCCCCCTGGCCCCCCACCAAAGCCCACGGATTGTTCCCGGCCTTGGATCCGTGACTGGGGATTTTTGAAGACTGTTTGAGGCAAGACAAAAACACTTGAATCTGACTTTTGTGGGATTCTTTTCTTGGGTTGTAATTAAGGACTGGCCAACAAGGACTTTGAAGGTGGAAAGTTGGTCACTGTGGACAGGCCATGATTTCATGGTACTTCCATGGGGTTCATCTTGTCAAAAGTGATTTCCACCACCCGGGTCCAGCTGGCTCCAGCCTGAGTGTTTCCTTTGGAGACTTGGTAGACCAGCTAGTCAGAGCCGTGGGCCCTTCTGTCAGGGGGAAAGGCATTCTTGGCATCACTGTGGGCAGACCTGACCACGGCACTGGGAAAGGAAGGCTCGCAGAGCTCTGGCCATGCTCGGGGAGCTCAGCCCTTCCCCTTGGTTCATGGGGGTGAGCCCTTCTGAAGTGTGCATGGAGGCCAAGCCCATGAAGGCCAAGAGAAGCAGGGAGCACCTGAGTAAAAGCTGGAGCACAGAGTTCACATTCTAGCCAGTCAACACTTATTAAATTCTTACTGTATGCCAAACACTGACCTTTAGCAAGTGTCGAGCTCCTGGGGCCTTAGTTGCCTCCTCTGTGAAATGAGGGGGGTTGGACTCAGTCTCTAGAGCCCCTTCCACATTGAAATCGATGGCTGTGCAAGCTTTCCTGTCCTAGGATCCCACAGGCCAATGATGGGACTTCTGCTTGGTAAAAACTTGAGTATCCACTCAGCCCCTTTTAGCCATGGCCCTCCCTCCAGTAGGAATCATTCAATTGCATTCTTGAGGGCAGCCCCTCCTGAGCTGATCTGCTCTGGACCATGGGGACCCCCAGGGCCCTGAATCCTTTGAAATCTGTACATCTTAGGCAGACAATGTCCATCCTCCCTCACTTCCTCTGCCATGAGGCAGGGTGGAGAGCTCACTGCCCTCAAGTTTTCACTGATTTCCACCTCAGCAAAAAAGGGGGGCAGAGAGAGGGGGCTTGAGCAGACATCTAGGTAACTGACATCCCTGTACCACTGCATTGTGACTCTGCTGTTCTGGGGGATGGCGGGGCTTAGCCTTGGCCTCAGGAAGACTTGAGTGCCAGTCTGACTTCAGATGCTCACTAGCTGGGTGGCCCTGTGAAAGTCACTTAGCCTCTCTCAGACTCAGGGATAAGAATAACCCCTACCTCCCACATCTAATGAGAGAATGGCACACAAAGTGCCCCCTAAGTTCTCACCACTATTGCGATTCCTCTGACCTATTTTCCAGACTCTCTTCACCCTGTGTCTGTCCAGGTGGTGGGTCATACATTCTTGGGACAATACTATTTCCACCAGTCCTTGCCCAAGCATGGCCGCCTGCCAGGTTTGCCCCTCTGTTCTGGATTCTCTTGCATGAATATATCTTTCTGTGCCCATAGCTTTATAACATACAAAAGCTGTCCCAGCTCATGGCCCTGTGAGCCTGCAGAAGTCATCCCTAATATGCCCCTCAGAAGGTGCCCACACAAGGCAATGGGCTATATGCAACCGCACACCCAAGCACATGTCAACAGTCACGCAGTACTGTCCACATGCAACCACACAAGTCACACACATGGCCACACCATGAACGCCACACGTACAAACCTCATCCATGTAATTACAAGAGACAGCCACACACATCCACAGCACCATAGCACTAATGGGGGCAATTCTATTAATAGAAAGGACAAAAGAAAGCCCCCCATCATGGCTCTGCTCCTCCCTCTCTGTAGTTCATCAGATTCTTGCCTCTGCCCCTGTGGCTTCCCAAGATTTTAACTGTGTGATTCCCATTAGCTGCCTTCCCATTGCTTCCACACAGCGGGAAAGTCCATTATGCTTGGGGCCTATTCAGAGTGATCTGTTTCTATGTGGGCTGATATTTCTAGCACCGATTTCAGACCCATCCCTACTGCCTTCTCTCTGGCTCTCGTGACCATCAAATCCTTGAAACAAGGGATAATTGGAAGTTCTGGGAGGCCTCCAGCCCCAGTAGAGAGAGTAATGGCCCTTCTTGATGCCATGCATGCCAAGGAGACAAGAGGAGAGGGCACCCTTCCAGCCCAGGCCACCTCAGCAAGAGATGGCTCCTTCCCAGTGCTGGCCCTCAGCCCACCAAGTGTCCTGGGTGTGCAGATCAGGCAGACAGGTCTCCTTGGGTGAGGTTTTCTTGTTAGCCATCCGATCCCATCAACAAAATCTGCCAAATGCCTATTATGTGCCAAGCCCTATGTACAATAAGTGTTGGGGATAGAAATATGAAAGCAAGGAGGGCTTCTGTCCTCTAGAGTGGCCACCAGAGGAGGGGCCTTTTACTGGGAAGGTGCAGGGAGGGTGAATAGGGCCACATCGGGGCAGAATGGGTGCCTCCTCCTGCAGCAATGGAGAATCAATTTAGTCATGGTTTGTGATGCCAGAACTGAGAAATGGGGAGGAGGTAGGGGCATGAGCATCAGCCCAAAGGTCAGGGAGGAGGTAGGGACTGAGTGGGCCAGCAGGGAGCAGGGAGTGAATATTCCTGACCTTGGGGCTTTGTATTCTCCTTGTGGTATACAGCACATGCACAGATGAACAAACACAGAGTTGGGGGGCATGGGGGGAGCCCCGACCATTGACAGGTTCAGCAAGGGCTCAAGAACCATAACTGAGCTTGGCCTCCCAGGCTGGAGATTCCACAAGGGAGAGGCATGGAGGATAAAGGACAGGAAGTGAGAGAGGAATGTCATGGGAGGGAGGGGCAGGTGGGCCACTTGGAGCCTTCTCTACTGGGCATGAAGGCAGGAGGGCTTAACTAGCTCACCAAGGAGCCTCAGAGCAAGGGGCAACAGGGTTAGACCTGTCCTTGGGGAACTCTAGGGATGTCCAGAGGTGTGGAGGAGAGAGGCTGCAGGAAGAGCCCTGGGAGAGGGTACTTCAGCAGTCCAGGAGGGAGGTGAGGAGGGCCTGGTCCGTGTAGGGGGTATGGGAGAGATATGGACGGCAAGACTGGTCAAAGGAGTGACAAGAAGGAAGAGAAGGAGATGCCATGTTTGTGAACGAAGGGGCCCAAGAGGATGTCAGTGCTTTGGATAGAAAGTAGAGACTTAGAAGTAGGCTTACGGATTAACTAGTTTGAATGTCAAACATATTGAGGTTGAAATGGTTATGGGTCAGGTGGTTTGAATTCATTAAGACACTCTTTTATCGGGGCGGCTAGGTGGTTCAATGAATAGAGCACCAGCCCTGGAGTCAGGAGGACTTGAGTTCAAATCCAGCCTCAGAGACTTATCACTTACTAGCTGTGTGACCTTGGGCAAGTCACTTAACCCCAATTGCCTTGCATTCCCGTCCCCCTCCAAAAAGCCAAAAACATAAATTAAAAAAAGACACTTTTAGGATCTCTACCTGTCAGTGGCATCAACACGTGATTGGCCATTTCTGTTTCATCATTTCCAATTCAAAGGTCATTCTCCTTGGCAGAAAAAGAACCAAAACTGGAGGCCCATCTACCCCAGCAGAGGCCCCACCCCTTCTCTGACCTCCCACGTCCCCACTGTATTTCTTCCCTCCTTAGCTTCCCTGGCCTGTGTAGCCATCCTCCTGAGCTGGCCTGGCATCCTTCTCCAGCCCGTCTCTTAAACTCTATGGGAACTGCTGAGTCTCTTTAAGCAACAACCACCCCCTCCTTCCTGGAGCGGCATCTGCTTCTGGACCTATTATCCAGCCCTAGGAGGGAGCATCAGGACCAAAGGAAGGGAACTAGAAGCAAGCCAGATCAGACAGATTTCCTAATCAGCAGGGCTTTCCCAGAGTGAGCTGTACTTGGCGAGGACACAATTTACAGATGATTTCACATCAGCTGCCAAATCCTGTGGACCCTGCCCTCACAAGGTGACACATGTCCAGGCCAAGCTGAAGGAAGAACCATGGCTCTGGATTTTCTGAGGTGCTATGGGGCAATGCAGGTGACAAGGAAGCCCAGGATCTCAGCATTGTCCTGGAGTTCCCCATGCACCCTGGTCTGAGCAAGAGGTCTGTCTACAGTGGCCCCCACAAGTGGCTGTCCAGCTATGGCTCCCATCATCCCCAGCTCCTCAGCCTGAGAGGAGACTCTGCCTATCACAGAAGGATACTTCCCCTGACCTGAGGGGTACAAGTAGGTGATTCCAGGTTGTGTCAGCCATAGGCCAGGTCTTAACCACAGCAAAGGCTGGTGATAAGGCCTGTTGATCACCAGGGTCCAGGCCCTACCCTGCAAGGGGACAAGGCCACACCCAAGGCATCTGTGAGGTAACTCAGGCAGCTTCAGAGAGTTGCAGCTTTGGGCACAGCCTTAGAGGATGGACAGCCATTGGGTTCAAGCCAGGCTCCTTCCAGCTCTCCGATACTGTGATTTGGTGGAGCCACAGGGAGAATCACACAAGATTTAGTGGCTTCCACATGCAAAGAGTGGAGAGGTCAGAAAACGATATTCAGGAAGGTGAAGGAAATAGGGTTATAATGCAGAATCACTCACCCAACAAAAGTGAGCATAATCCTTTAGGGAGAAAACAGATATTCAGTAAAATAAAGGACTTCCAAGTGTTCCTGATGAAAAGATCAGAGCTAAACAGAGAATCTGACATTCAAACAGAAGACACAAGAAAAGCATTAAACAAGTAAACATGAAAGAGTAATCATAAGGGTTATAGTAAAGTGAGACTTTACATTCCTATATGGGAAGATGGTACTTGTAACTCCTAAGAACTTTACCATTATTAGGGCAGTTGAAAGGAGTTTATATGGATAGTTGGAATGAGTGAGTTGATTATATTGAAATGGTCTAAAAAATGAAAGGGTGCAAAGGGGGCATGCACTGGGAGAAGGGGAAAGGAAGAAGTAGAGTGGGAGAAATTTTTTTCACATTAAAGAGTCATGCAAGGAAGAGTTTTTACAGTGGAGGGGAAAATGGGCTGATGATAGCAGGCCATGCTTGAATCTCACTCTCATTAGAATTGGTTCAAAGAAGGAAAAATACCCACAGAGACACACACTCAGATGTGTATAGAAATGTAAATTACCCAAGAGGGAGATAGAAGAGAGAGAGGTTGCCAGGTGAAGGAGATGATAAAGGGGAGGGCAGATTAAAGGAGGCAGTAGTTAGAAGCAAAATAAACTTTTGAGGAAGGACAGGATAAAATGAAAGGGAAAAGAAGAAACAGAAGATAATGGGATAGAGGGAATACACAGTAGTTATAGCTATGGATGTGAATGGGATGAACTCACCTATAAGACAGAAAAAAGCAGACCGGATTAGAAAATAGAATCCAACAATATGTTGTTTACAAGAAACACCTGAAACAGAAAGACACATACAGAGTTAAAATAAAGGGCTGGAGCAGAATCTAACATACTTCTGCAATTATGATCTCAGACAAAGCAAAAGCAAAAATAGACCTAAACAAAAGAGATAATCAAAGAAACTACATTTTGCTAAAAGATACCATAGATAAGTAATATCAAAAATTTTTATAGCAAGTTTCTCTGATGAAGGCCTCACTTTTCAAATATATACTTATAGAACTGAGTCAAATTTATGAAAAAAATAAGAGCCATTTTCCGCTTGACAAATGGTCAAAGGATAGGAACAGGTAATTTTCAAAAGAAGAAATCAAAGCTATCTATAGTTATATGAAAAAATATTCTAATTCTAAACATTCTAAATCACTGTTGATTAGAGAAATGCAAATTAAAACGTCACACCTATCAAAAATGACAAATGTTAGAGGGGGTGAGGGGAAAATAACTACACTAATGCATTGTTGGTGGAGTTGTGAACTGATCCAACTATTCTGGAGCCCAGTATGGAACTATGCTCAAAGAACTATCTATCCTTTGACCCAGCAGTACCACTGCTAGGTCTGTGCCCCAAAGAGATTAAAGAAAAAGGAGGAGGACTGATTTGCACAAAAGTATTTATAGCAGCTCTTTTTGTGGTGGCCAAGAATTGGAACCTGGGGGGTACCCATCCATGGGGGAATGGCTGCATTATTGTGATGGAATGCTATTGTGCTATAAGAAATGAGGGGCAAGAGTTTCAGGGAAAAAAAAAGTCAAGCTCTACATGAACTGATGCAAAGTGCCGTGAGAAGAACTGGGAGAACGTAGTCAAGATGGTAGACTGGAAAAGACTTGGCTCCTCTGGCCAGTGCAGTGGTCCAAGATGATCCCAAAGGACCCATGGTGAGCCCCAAGAGAACTGAGGAGCTCTGAGTGCAAACGGAAGTAGAAGCCTCTCACGTTCTTTACTTGGCTGGGTTTTTCTGAAATATGACTAATACGAAAAAGAGTTCTGTGATTGAGGCAACTATTGTGTCTTCCATTAAAACCAGCCTGGCTTTTTGCTCCTCCCAACGAGAGGAATCAGCTCACAGAGCTTGTATTTTGGGGCCATTCTTTTCTCCTCCCCAACTGGCTGAGACCCCTGGAACGACGGACTCCCAGGGTGGAACACGCCACCTTGTTCCTGGTTATTTTAGTTTTAAAAAAAGGCAAGTAAAGTAGGCCCAGGTGCTGAACAGTCAGCAGAGGACGGCCCTGCAGTGCCTGGGTAAACAAGCCAGCCTCCTCTGATGGGCAGCTTGTCAGGGAGGGAGCAGGACTGGCCATGATTGCGAGCCAATTTCATGGATGTTTTCCAGTTTCGGCGATCCTCCTTTCTCTTTCCCCAAACAAGAGGGCTCCTGAAGTTGTCTGTTTAACATCTTTCACTTTGAATAAAGAATACACGAACCATCCCCCCCTGCAGCTGGGCCTCTGGGGGCAATCACTCCTCTAGAGAGACCAGCCTGATGCTGCTTGGTTTGAGAAGGTCCAGGCCAAAGGTTTCATTGTACAGCAAGACCCGCCCTCAGACCTGCCTGCAACCTGAGCCCACTCAGGCCTCCTCCTGCCCTCCCCTCACCCGACACACACACACACACACACACACACACACACACACACACACACACACACACACAGAGGCCAGGAGGACAGATAAGTGGACGCAGATGGGGAGCCCAGAGGAGGCATCTTGGAAAATGGCCCCAGGCCACTCTGGTCGCTGTCCTTTCATTCCGCACATGGAGGGCCTTTACCGGACCATGTCTGGGTTGTTTCTTGATCTGAGATCACTGAGTCCCGTTGGAGTTACTGGCCGCTTCCTGTGGGTCATGTCACCAGAGCATCCGAAAGATGCCCAGAGATTGATTTGACGGAAACTGAACATTCCTTTTAACTCCTGGCTCTCAGAGCCCCAGGCTGAACAGAAGAAACATTGTCAGGAGTTCCCCCCCCCAAAAAAAAAATCAGATCTCAGTTGCCAGGGCTCCTTTTCTTCTGCGGGAGAAAATTGGAGTGGGGGGGTCATCACCTGATCTGTGGGGCTACATGGGGAGGAATTAACTTGTCCCAAGGAGACAAGGAGGTGACTGAAAATAAACTTCCTAAATGCTGCTGACCGGCTTGGGAGCTGCATTCTCAACTCAAGACATTCCCACCTAGTGCCCTGCCCCCAGCGTTTTTATTTCTGTATAAAAATATGCAAACAATTACCTGGATTTGGAGGGGCGTAATTATGAAGAAGTTCCTCTCTAAAAGGTTATTATTGATTTCTAGAGTTCCTTGGTTTAATAGAAGACAGACCGAGGACTGAAAAGAAAATGTCCTGCTTTCCCCTGGAACAATAAATGTCTCAGAGGGGAAATGGAAGATTGGAGGCAGCTTTTTATAGGCTGAGGACCTGCAGGGCTCCTGGTCTGAGTGACTTCCCAATGCCTGGGCCTGCTCCCCAGCCCAGCATGCTCCCAACAAATGGGCAGGGCATGCTTTGTGTGGGGCACCATAGAGCCAGCTCAAATGAAGGAGCAGATAAGCCCGTGCTCCAGGGGCACCTTCCAATCTGAAATGAGTCACAGAAAGGTCCTGTTGGGTGGGGGATGACCTTTTTTGATGAAATCAGGTGATCTCAGAGTTGGGACAGGCAGACGGGAAGAATATTGAAGCCACCCTGGATGGGAGCCAAGGGACTAGACACTATGGGAAGCCTTTCCAGCTTCAGAGGCAGCCTGATCCAGACCGGTACAACTCTAAGGATCAGGAAGGTTTTACCTGAAATACATCAACTGTAAAGGTTCTTCTTTGCACCTTCCTCTCACCGAGCCCCCATGCCTGCCATTGCTCCTGGTTCTGGCCTCTGGGACCTCTTATCCCCCCAATCCTTCAAATGTTCCCGGATGACCACAGCCAGCTCTTTCACTCCATCCTCCTGTGTTGTGGCCTCAAGGCCCATCCCCATCCTGGCTGCCCTGCTCTCGCCTCTCTCTACATTACCACTGGCCTTCCTTAGTGGCAGTGCGATTGGTCACTCCCCATGCAAAGCTGCCCCCTCTCTATCCCAAGCCATGGGGCTTCAATACAGGTACCACCAGTTCAGTGACAATGTCTGACAGCCCACATGTGGCCTACCATTGGTCACTGGTGGGAAATTAGGAAAGCCCACCCTGGGTATCCAATGTGTATTACCTGTTTCGAGACCCCATGGGAGAAGGGCAGAGCAGCAGGGTTGGTTTCTGAATGACCTCAGCTAAATCTTACGTCTGGCACTTAATAGTTGTGTGACCTTGAGCAAGCCATTTACTGTCTGTCTGCCTCAGTTTCCTTTTCTTTAAAATAAGGGGGGCTGAGGGGCTCCAATGTCCCTTTTGAATAGAAGCCTATGATTCTAAGGAATAGTTAAGGATAATGCAATCAGCAAACACTTATTAGGCACTTGTTTTATGTGATAGACCTTAGTAATACAAAGACAGAAGCAAAACCATCCCAGACCTCAAGAAGCTTACATTCTTCTGGGATGAAACAACACGCACATATGTAAAGAAATATTTTAAATGTATTTTATTTCATTAAATATTTCCCAATTACACATAAGCATTTTAACCTTAATTTTTTAAATTTTGAGTTCTAAACTTTCTCCCTTCCATCCCTTCCTTACCCTTTGTGACTGCAAGCAATATGATGCTTATTATAGACGTGCAGTCATGTAAAACACATTTCTGCATTGGCCATATTGCAAAGGAGACACACACTAGAAAAATAAAGAAAGTAAAAAGTTCATTTTACACTCAAGAGTTCCTCAGTTCTCTCTCTGGAGGGAGAAGACATTTTTCCATCATGAATGCCTTGGAATTGTCCTGGATTACTGCATTGATTGGAGTGCGTCTTTCACAGCTGATGGTGGTTCAATGCTGCTGTTACTGTGCATAATGTCTTCCTGGTTCTACTCACTCCACTCAGCATCCATTCATGTAAGTCTTCCCAGGTTTCTCTGAAATCACCCTACTCATTATTTCTTATAGGACAGTAAGTAGTATTCCATCACAGCCATGACTAAAAGAGCTGCTATAAATCTTTTTTACATGTGGGTGCTTTTCATTTTTCCTTTGATCTCTTAGGGATACAGACCTACCAGTGGGATTTCTGGGTCAAAGGACATACACAATTTGATTGCCTTTGGACATGGTTCCAACTTGTTCTCCACAATGGTTGGATCAGTTCACAATTCCACCAACAGTGTTTTAGGGTTCCTATTTTTCTATATCCCCTCCAGCATTTGTCATTTTCCTTTTCTATCTTATTAGCCATCTGACAGGTGTGAGGTAGGACCTCAGAGTTGTTTTAATGTGCATGTCCCTAATCAGGGATTTGGAGCATTTTTAATGAAACTATCAATAGCTTTGATTTCTTCTTGATAAATTGTCTGTTCATATCCTTCGACCATTTATTAATTGAGGAATGGCTTGAATTTTTATAAATCTGGATCAGTTTCCTCTTATCAGAATAACTTACTAAAATTTTCCCTATTTCCTGCTTTCCTTCTCATTTTGGCTTCATTCATTTTGTTCATACAAATATTTTTTAAAAAGTAATGACAATGGGGACAGCTAGGTGGCGCAGTGAATAGAGCACTGGCCTTGGAATCAGGAGGACCTGAGTTCAAATCCAGCCTCAGACACTTAACACTTAACTAGCCGTGTGACCTTGGGCAAGTCACTTAACTCCAGTTGCCCTCCAAAAAAAAAAAAAGCAGGGGGAAAAAAGTAATAACAATGTAATTTTCAGGGGGAGGCACTAGGAGGTGAGTGGGACAAAAAGATTTTAAGGAGGAGGCAGCTCTCAGGCTGAGCTCTGAAGGGCCTGGGGAGTCTAAGAGGAAAGGAGTGAGCACATTCCGGGTAGGGAGGAAAGCTCGAGCTAAGAAGTCATGCATGAGGACCAAAGACTGAGGCCTATTTGCCTGAACTAGAGGCATGTGGCCAGAAGCCCCCAAAATTTGACTGGACGCAGAGGGAGAAGAACTTTAATGGGGAAAAGAGGAGTCTGTAGTCTAACCAGAAGAACAGGGAGCCACAGGAGCTGGTGGAGCTGGGGAATGACCTGGTCAAGTCTCTGCTCCAATGCCACTATGGAGGGCTGTCTGACCAATGGAGAAGCTACTGCCATGACTGAGGGAGGTCAGAGGGAAGGATGATCCAGGAAAGAAGTTTGGGGAGGTGGGATCCCAACAGCCCTGATCCGAGGTGAAGCCTCACTAGGGTATCAAGTTTGGATTTCTGGACTATAGCTTAAAATACAGGATGGACAGGTCCTAGGCAAAGGATGTATTGAATAAAGACCAGAAACAAGTCATATTCCTGGCATTTTATGAATCTAATTAAGAGAGTTTTAAGCTGAAAAAAAAGAGAGGTAGAGGGAGAAAATTTTCCATGTGTTCCTGACCAGTTTGTCGTAATAAGATGGGAAAGAACATAGGAAGAAGAAGAGAGAGAACCAGTAATTCCTGGGAGTCAACATCCAAGAATACAGTCATGATAAAGGCCACAACCTTGAGCACAAAATATGAAAGGGTGTGCAGAGAGACAAGCCCAGTGGAGAACATGGCAGCGAAGACCACAAGACCAACAGCAAGGAGGACCTGACTGCAAAGTGTCCTGAGGAGAACCTGGACAAAGGAGAGATTGGATGAGGAGTTTGGGGAGAAAGGCTCACCAGCACGAAGTAGAAGCATGCTCATGCAGGGATGGTGGACACCATCTCTTTGGACCCCTGTGGACTCCCTTTGCTCTCTCTCCATAGTAAAACCAAGCCAAACAATTGCAGCAATAACACTGGAGTTGGAGATGAGGCTTGAGTTCAAATCTTGGCTCTGTTACTTCTGTGTGACCTTGGGTTGGTCATGGTTTTCTGGATTTCACCTTCCTCCTATGTAAAATAAGGCAGTTGGAGGAGGCCGTCTCCCAGGTCCCTGTATAGTTATGACCCACAGCTCAGTCACCCTAGCAGATAAGTTTCCAGGAGGAGATGGAGGACCTGTTACTCCTGAGCCCCCACTGGTGTGCTCCTCAGTAATCATCAGCCAGTAGTCTCAGTGAGCTTTTAGCAAAAGCATTTACCTTAGTAAGAAAAAGTGTAGAAAGAAAAGCTAGCCCCAAACATTTCTCCCCAAATCAAACCTGTGACCAGCTTATTAGAGACAGGGGAGAGTAAGGAGGAGGCAGAAGATGAGGAACAAAAAGCAGCATCGCATCTGTGGACAAAATGATTCTGTTGGGAAGACACGGCTGGAAGGCCACACTCTTCCTGGGGGAAAGTATTGGACTCTACCTCATAGCGTTCCATACCATCTATAGCTAGAGGAGTTAGTCAGTCAGTCAGACCCACTATGTGCAGGTAGGCAGCTAGTGGTGGGCTTGGAATCAGGAAGACCCAACCTTGTAATACCAAATGCAGCTCAGATGCTGATCAGCTGCCTAACCCTGGGCAAGTCCCTTTACCTTGTTTGCCTCAGTTTCCTCATCTGTAAAATGAGCTGGAGAAGGAAATGGCAAATACTCCAGTGTCTCTGCCAAGAAAACCCCAAATGGGCACACAGAGAGTCAGACACAACTGAACAGCTACAAAGAACATATGCAGGCACTGTGCTAAATGCTGGGGATGCAAAGAAAGGAGCTTGGTCTAATAGAGGAGTTAGCATGTGAACAGCCATGGCCATGGAACCTCTTCCAGTTCCAGCTAAAACCCCACCATGTGCAGAAAGCCTTTTCCAATCCCCCTTAAGTCCAGCACCTCCCTCTGCTGTCTGAGCAAGGCCAGCAGAAGTAAGCTCCATATTCGGGGATTTCGAGCCCTCATTCCCCCACAGAGAGGCCATGGTGACCTGCATTGGGAGCTGGAGTTGGCCGGGCTCCAAAGGACATCTTGATCCTATCCCGTGCTCAGTCAGCCATGTGGCGCTCATCAGCAGCTGGGCGCTGGGCTCCTGATAAACACCATGCTGGCTTTAAGGGGAGCAGGCCAAGGGGATGTGTGAGGGGCCCCCATGTGAAGAACAGCACCAGGTGCTGCCAGCCACAGCTACCGGCCGCGGGACTCCGTACGCAAGGCCAGGCTGAAGGCTGACACTTGGCTTCATTTGGCGCAGTGAAGATGAGGCAGCTCCCGGATGTGACCGGAGAGCTGCCCTGGAGGCTCATGGCACCTGCCTTGTGACTGGCACAGTGCCCCATTCCCTTTTTTCCTATTGTTCTTACTCACCAGAATTATTAAGGAATAGCTGTGGACCATTTTTCTAGGGGAAGAACTTGTACTTATTTTTTTTGGGTTTCATTTGCCTTCCCCACTTCTAACCTTGGACCTGGTGTAGATTTGGTGGGAGTTAGGGAGGGTCTAGGGGAACTCCATCATTTAACACCACACGTGGGGTGGCCCCAGGCCCAGGCGTCCCACTGCATCCGTGGCCACCTCCAGTCATCCTGATCTATGTCTGGCCGCTGGCCCCAGATGGCTCCAGAGGAGAGAGTGAGGCTGCTGTCTTTGCACAGCACTGCCCACTTCCATCCAGTTCACTAGCGTTTCAGGGCATCACCTTCCTGACGTTGTTGTCCTCTTTGAGAATGAAGAACCAATAACGACAGCTGCAGGCCAGCTTTGCAGTTCATTGCCCCTCCTCCTCAGGACCCCACCTAAGGCTTGCTCCTGTGACTGTCCTGTAGCAAGGAGGACAAATGGGACCATAGGAGGGAGCACACACAGTGCTGGGGAGCTGAGCCAGATCAGGCCAGTTCTACCCCCTGCAATGTCCCGTCAGGAGCGAGAAGGGGCTGCTTCCTGCCCCAAGTCAGCTGCTCAGCATCCTGTGCTCTGCTCAGAAGTGTGTGTGTGTGGGGGGGGGGTCTCCGAGGGGGCGCCTCATCCACACCGGATTCTATTCCCACTCTGGAGCAGAGATTATCCTCACCTTTTTGGATGGGAGCATGGGGGAGACACCCACATACCCTTCTCCCTTGAGGTGATGAAACAGCCGCCCTGCCTGGACTCCATAGAGGTCCCATCTTTTCCGTTCTTACCAGAAATTCCCTTGAACAAATCACAAGCCTGTGCCCCGCCCCCCAAATATAGCACCTTCATGCATTCTGGGAACTTGAGCCTCCCCAAAGAGGTATACAGAAAGTTTTAGGAAAATGTTTCCCTTTCTTCTGGATTAACTGAAATGTTTTAAGATCAAACTGTCTTTTCCACATGTGTTCACACTCAGGTGGAATGGAATGTCTTTTTGGTGACTCAAGGAAAGCCTTGCATGCAGCCACCCACCGGCCAGTGGACTGCTACAGATCAGCTCTGCGGGAGCCATCATGGGCCTCAGATAGCCTGCCCAGGGGACTGAACTGCCTTGACTGGTGAGTCACAGGGCACAAATTCCCCGAGGCTGCTCCCCGTGCCAGCCCCAGTCTGTTCTCACCCATCATGTGCCCCTCTTATGAAACTGGCTTCCAGAAAGGGCTCCTCAGTGGGCTTTTCATTTATCACCTTGTGACTTCCCAGACCATCACCCCCAGAGATCTCTCCTTCTTTTAAAAGGTGAGTCCCTGGAGGGCAGGAACTGTTGTGCATTTGCACCTGTACCCCTCAGTGCTCGGCGTATAGCAAGCCTTTAATAAATACTTTGTTAAGGATCAATAATACATTGGATAATGGAGTTAGGGGCTGAAACAGATGCTGACAAGGTAGATCACTGGGATAAAGAGGCTAAGAGGGAGATTCCTAGAGCTGAGTGTTAACTCTTACCCTTGGGTTCAAAAAGCAAGCTGGCAAATGTAAGGTGGGAGAGGCATGGTTAGGCCACTGTCTATATGCACAAGGTCTGGGCTTTTTAGTGGATTCTGAGGGGGCTGTGCCTCAGTGGGGTGATGTGGCAGGCAAGAAACAGAATGCTGGAAAGAGCAGGCATTGGGGAACAGGCAGGAAGAGGCCCCTCTATATTCTACCAGCTCCATGCCTTGGTCAGGCCGGGCACCACAGCCCAGGCCAGAGAAAGGCAGTCAGGAGGGAAAAGGGCCCTGAACGTTTGTGGCATCTAAGGGTGCCCTCCCTGGACGAGATTAGATCAGGGGGTGGGGTTCCAAGCAACACGATGGGGATGGGGGTTCAACTGGTTCTGTTGGTCTCCAAGGACAGAGCTGGGATTAGTATGGGAGAGACAGAAGAGGCAAAAGGAAGATTCAGTGCCAGCAAGACTCATCTTGTTGAGAACTGAGAACTGTCCCATGGAGTACAGGCTGCCTCTGGAGGGGGTGGGAGCCTCTGGAGGAGGATGGGCTGATCCCACAGGACACCACCTTCTTCTGGGTATTCAGAGAGACCCAAGAGGGCAAATGGGTCTTCCTTGTTCATCGTTACTACGGACCAGTAAGCAGGACTCCACCAACAAACCATAGCATGTAAAATAGTTTGCGTTCTTCCAGCGTTTTCAAGGTTGGCAAAGCACCTTGTCAGCCTAAATTCCTCTGGCCTCTCCAGCCCAGGGAAGCTGACCTAAGAATGGCCACTGAGCCACCTCCACCTTTCCAGGAGGGTGGGGTCACCCAGCCTGTTAGGGTCAGAGGAGGAGTCCCCTTCAAAAACCAGTCAATGCCCTTTAAAATCCAAAGCCCAGGGCACCCTTAAAGTGCGGACCATGCTCAAGGTCCTGGGGTCCCCAAATGATCTCACTGGTTGAGATAAGATCCCTGAGACACCCCATGCATGCCCACATACCAGGCACTGCCAAGGAACAGCCGCGGCCTGATCCTCTGCAAGGCTTTTAAAGCTTCCAGGAGGCACCTGAAGTTTGTGAGAAGGCTGAATGACTGGTGAGGAAGGTGGCGAGGGTGCCAGGCTGAAGGTGGTCGAGCTGCAACGCTGGGCTCCATCAAAGACAGGCAGACTAGAGAGCTGCCTTTGGACTGTTGGTGGAGCTGCTTGGACCTCCAAGAAGGGTGTGATCACACCACCTGCCCATAGCAGTGCCCCCTAAATGCCAGGGCAGGAACTTGGAAGGGGGGCTCAGCACAGTGAGCAGGTGCCAGGCAGGAGCAGAGCCTGGAACCATGGGAGGACGAGGGCATGGAGAGCTGGCCTCAGCTGAGCATTATCTTGTGCCCAGGTTTTAGGACCTTTCTGGTGCTAGGGTGAGGTACTAGGATACAAAGATCCATATAACAATGGGGCTTGCTCTCAGGGGGTTTCCATTCTGTGCCTCAGGGGCCAGCTGGGTCCTGAGCAGAGCTCTGTGGGAAGGTCTGGACTCTGTGAGGCAGAAGTGAAGATGAAGGTCTTTCTTGGGCCAGGAGTAGAGGAGTGGGTACCCAACCCCCCCACCCCATAAAACTCAGGTCACATGACCTCTCCCTTCATGCCTGAGCTCACAAGCTCTGAGAGCCCAGGCGACCAGGATCAGCTACTTCTGAGCCAGGCTGGACTCAGGCTCTCCCCCAGAGAAGAGATGGGAGATCTGGTGTTCTGGAGGGGCCTTTTGGGGAGCACTGCCTGGCCAGGTCAGGCCACCCCAAGTTGTCAGAGGAGGACAATTGGTAGGGACACTCTGCAATCCAAATGCTTCTTAAAGTGGAAAGACAGAATAGAAGCAGTAACAGGAGCAGGAGGAGGAGGAGGAGAAGGAGCAGCATCAGGAGCAGGAGGAGCACCAGGAGTAGCAGCAGCACTGTCAGCATCTCCAGCCGCACCCTCCCCACCAAGCTGGGAGCCCAGGCTCAGGAAAGCCCCCAGAACTGGCCCATCCAGTGGGGAGTGGCAGAGGCTGGGATATGCACCTCTTGCCTCACATTGCTCCCTCCCTTGCAGCAGGAACGTCCTAAGGCTGGTTTGTGGGCTTGGGTGCAGGTCACAAGGATGCATGGACACATACTTCCCAGCATCTTCTCCAAAGACCCCTTTGTTTTCTGTCATCTCGGAATGTGTGCTCCATGTCGGGCCAGGAGGGGCGATGGGAACCAAATGCCTCAGCCTACTCCAAACATGCACGCGTTATTTTGGGGTGCTATCTCCTGGGCCACAAAGATATGGACCTGGAAGGGAAGGATGCCCACTGGCACATGGGCAGCATTGGGGCAAAGGGTAAGCTGAGGGAGTTTTAGCTGAGGGGCTGGCAGAGTGCATGGCAGCAGCTTGGGGAGACCACATCTGGAACACAGCCTGTCAGAGGATGCCATGCCAGGCCTCCTTGGGATGTTTACACAGATCACCACATCCTGGACACTGAGCTTTTAATAGCTGGGGGGGGTGGTTGGTGAGGGGGGAGACATCACATGCACTGCCTGGAATGAGGAGTTGGGGTGGGGCTGTATCTGAGAATCCTTGGCAGGCCCGACCCACGTGACCCCAGGAAGGCAATAAGGCTGCTGCCCAGCAGGCCCTGGGGGATGGTGTCGCTTCCAATTTGTCCAGCCTGTAGGATGGAGAGCAGACCTGGGGCCGAGCTGCACAGCCAGCCTCTTTGTGCTGGTAGCCAGGGAGCCAGGCTGGTCTCTGCCCAGATGCTGTAGGCTCCCAAGTGGATCTTACCACCCGGGCCTTCTCTGACTCACCCTTAAATTCATTTGCCAGATAAAAATAAACCTCCCACCTCTCCATATAGAAAGCCTCCACAGCTCTCTGGGCTCTGTGAGCCTGGCACCAACTGATGCCCAGAAAGCTCCCTGGCACTGAGCTGGGCCAAGTGCTCATCAGCCAGGTCCATCGATAGTAGTGTGACTCCAAGGCCTCAGCGAGGAGTTTTGGAGAGCGCAGCTGGGCAGCAAGCCCACTGGGAAGTCCCTCAACCCAGTCAGGGGCCTCCCTCCTCCCTGCTCAGGTGCCCTTGAGGCTTTCAAAGCACTTCTCATCCCTCGGGTCATTTGGTCTCACAACAATCCTGGCATTTCACAGATGAGGAAACCGGTGCAGGGATGGGACTGAAGCAGTATGAGCCATGGAGCTCAGGTTGCCTCACCCTCGCCACCTTCTTCCACAGGTGACTGCTGAGAAAGTAGTGCTCAGAAGCTAGATCCACATGTGACTTTTTCTCATTTGGTTTTTACCAATAATGTCCCCATTGGGGTTAGTTTTATGGAAAGACCATGGCTTGCAGTGTCAGCCTGACTGTTCCCAGCCTCAGACTTTGTAACCCGCTACCCCCTCATTTCTGTTTCTGGCACCTAGAACCATTCTCGAGTCTTCTCAGGCCAATGGGGGCCTGGAATGAGATGCTGTCTCCTGGCATGAAGGGGCTCTGTGTTCTCCTAGGCTCTCTGCCAGCTGAGCCTAAATATTGGCCTGTCTAGTCAAGCTGGAATAGCTTCAGGTTCAACCTGGTGAGAGACGACATGTCTGGGATGGTGATCTGCCACAGAAAAAGGACTTGGACCTCTGGAACTTCTAGAGCATTGAAGGAGTGAGGCCACTTGGGAGACACTGGCTGGGGTTGAGCTTTAGCTCTGCTCATCTTTAGAAGATAATTGATAGATTTGCCAACTCTCAGGCTCCCATGAATATCCCAGGATTATGCAAGAGGCCTCTTGGGCTGAGCATTTACCTTCCGTGAGGCAGCCATATCCTCTCCAGCAGTTGGATACCCCCTGCTTCTCCACCCCTGGGAAAGGAGCCCAAAAGTCAATGAATAGATGGCATCCTAAAGCAAATTCTCAAACCATTGACAAAGTCTTTAATGTAAAACTGTATGAGGAACCTTAAAGAAGGGGTCTGTCTATGGACAAAGAGGGTATTGTGGAGGGGCTGTCCCACATGCCTGGGCCATGGGACACATACTGGCTTAGAAGGCAGGGCTGACAATAACTTATTTCAGATGTATACCTCCCCAGCTCTGTAACCCCAACCCAAAAGAGGGACTCACTTCCCTACATTCCCCACATCCACCCTCCAGGACTCAGTGTTTTGGATAAATGTACTCATCACCCAGGAAGGGTTGGAGTGAGTGGAGAAAGAGGTCAGAGGCAAAGATTAGTGTAGAGGTGGGGAGAGCAGTATGTGGCAGCTGTCGGGATCACCCGTGTTGCCAATGATCTCTTAACGGCCAAATCTAATGGACCTTTCTCGGCCTTCACTCTTGCCCTTGTTGAAGTCTTTGATGATGGTGCTTGGCTCCTCAGATGCTCCTCTCTAGCTTTGCTTGACACATAGTTCTCCTCCTACCTCTCTGACCGGTCCTTCTCAGTTTGCTTTGCTGGTTCCTGCTGATTCTGGGTGTCCCAGGACCTCCTCTCTTTGCTCTTTCAGCCCTTTCTCTCTTGGTGACTTCATGAGCACTTAGAGCATTAACTCTGATTTCCAGGCAAATGATTCTCAGATCTTTATCTCCAACCCCTGAACTTTAGTCCCACATCATCAAGTACTTATTGACCATTTCACACTGTGCATGTGAAGATGTTCCAGATTGTGCTTCACATTCTTTCCTTCCTCCTTCCAAATGTCCTACTTTGGTCTTAGTCACTGCCATGCTTCCAGTCTCCTGGGCTCATGACTCCTCACTGTCCCTCAACCCCCCTCCTTCTCCTCAGGTGTCTGTCTCTACCCTCCTGTGCCTCACTCCCATGTGGCTTCTTCTTTCCACCTATCACCTAAAGCTTGGAATCCTACAGTAGCCTTCCAAGTGCTCTTGCTTTCTCCTTTCCATTCTACTCTCCACAGAGTTTACAAAGGGACGTTCCTCAGGCACAGATCTCACCATGTCTCCTTCTGGCCTCTATTAACACACAAACGCCTCTCTTTAAAGTCATTCAGAATCAGGGCTTTGAAAACATAAAAATGCACTTAGAGTTGCCTTCCCAGACTTCCTTCATTTTTCCCCACAGTCCAACCACAATGCCCCACTTTCTATTTTCTGGTCAAGTATGTATTGAGCACCTAATATGTACTAGACATTGTGCAAAGCTTTGGGGGCACAAAAACACAAAAGGGAAAACATCCCGATTCATAAGTTGCTTAAAGTCTGATGGGGAAGACAATGACTAGGCAAGGCTCTCCTGAAGAAGTGAAATCCAAGCTATTTGGGGAGGAGGTGAGTAGGTGGGAAAGGGGCATCAGAAAAGGCTTCGTGGGGAAGGTCTTGAGCTTGACCTGTGTCTGGAACGAAGAGAGGGAGGTTTTGAGGTGGAATTAAGGAGGGAGGGTGTTCATGGCATGGGGGATGGCCAGTACAAAGGCACAGAGAGGACAGATATCATGTGTGAGGCCAGAGAAAAAGCCAATTTGGCTGGTTCACAGAGTGGAGGTAGGGCAGTTGTGTCCAAAGGGGCTGGAACGAGAGTTGAGATTAGTCAAAGTCAAGTTAGAGTCAGGATTAGGGTTCGAGTAAGGGACTTAAAAGCTAAACCGAGGAAATTGTTTTATCCTAGAGGTGATGAGCCATCGGGATTAAGTCCAGGAATAATATGGTCAGATATAGAGTTTAAAAAAATCCCTTTTGCAACAATGACCGGAATGGATTGGGGTAGGGAGAGTCCAGGAGGCTGAGAGACCAATGAGGAGGTGAGGACCACAACAGTCTGGGTGAGAGGAGGTGAGGGCCTGAACTAGGTTTATGAGAAGTGGAGAAGAGGGATGGATATATGTGCTGTGGTGGGGGTAGAAACAACCAGACTTGGCATCTGAGTGATTATGGAGGGTGAAAGACAACCAGGAGCGGAGGAAAATGCCCAGGTTCTGACTCCAGGAGAGTGGACAGCAATAGGGAGATTTGGCAGAGGGGAAGCTATGGGGAGACCTGGGGGGGATAATGACTATCTTCTGTTTGAGATCTCTGGGAATGGCATTTGGAACCTCCAATAGACAATTTGACGTGGGGCTGATGTTCAGGGGAAAGACTAAGACTAAATATGTAGATGATAATAGCTAACATTCATATAGCACCTACTATGTGCCAGGCACTGTGCTAAAAGCTTTACAAATATTATCTTGTTTGGTCCTTACAACAACTTGGGAGAAACATGCTATTATTATCCCCCATTTTATGGATGAAGAAACTGAGGCAAATTCAGATTAAGTGACTTACCAGAATCACATAGTTAGTTAAGTGTCTGAGGTCAGATTTGAACTCAACTCTTCCTGACTCTAGTCCAACACTTGCTCCAGTGGGCCACCTGGTAGCTTGTGGGTCATCTCCAATGATCATAATTAAGCACATGGGAGCTGATGTGGTTCTTGAGAGAGTGCATAGAGACCAAGAACCTTTTCAAGCATGGCCCTCCTTCCCACAGCTCCATGCCTTTACCCAGGCTGCACCTCATACTCACAGGACACTATTCCTCTTCACCCCCAATCATGATTGCCTGCTTCTTTCAAGACTCAGCTCCTGTTCACTGCTAGAACATGCCCATAATCTACTTAACATCTACGCTGCTTCCCATAAGCTCCTTGAGATCTGTCCTGTTGTCTTGTTTGGGGCTGGGTAGAACCAAAGGGCTTGATTAAATGAGCATTTTGCAGCTTCACAGATTCTCAGAGCTCCAAGGGGCTCCATTCACCACCTAGTTCAGCCTGTATCTACACAAGAACCTTTATTGATCTTTTTGTGAAGTTCTCCTTTAGACAGAGACATTTTTTCCCATTTATTTGGGCTTTTCTTATCATTGGTCTTTCTGGTGTCCTTTGACATTTATTTTCTGGGGTTGAAAAGAAAGAGTGGGGCTTTTTTGTGACTTTTTATGCCACCATCTTAACTGGAGATCTAGCCTATATATCTTGAACCAACATGATAGCTAGACAGGATCTAGACCCAGAAACGTGTAGGGGGAGGAGAACCATCTTGAACACAATTTGAAAATGGGTTGTTGGTCGTAATGACCCCAGTGTTATGGAGCAAATACCCATCCCTTCCATGCCAGTGATTTCTTATGGATCCTGTCTGATTGTGAATTCCAAACACTAAGCTGTCAGAAGGACCCTGATGGCAGGTGAGCCACCTGGTCATGGAGAGAGATATGATAGGTACCATCATTGAGTCCTTGTGTAAAGCAAGATTTGCCTTGGCAAGGACACACATGTGTGATCAGAGCAGGAGCTGAGCCAGGCATGGAGCCCTTTGGGCATGGTGGTAGTGGGGGGTGAGTAGAGAGATGGCCTGAGTGGTAAATTGGGATTCAAGAAATAAGAAAGCCCATCTGCAACACAAGGAACAATTTGCAAAACTATTGAAACACATGAAGTCATTAGATTTTCATGGCAGCCCTATGGAAATTGTCATCCCCATGTTACAGGTAATGAAACAGAGACATTTTGTGACTTGTAGCTAGTGAATCTCAGTGGCAGGATTTGGCCCCATGTTTCTCCTAACTCCAAATCTTCACTCTTTCCACTGTCTCCCTGGAAACAAAGGCCAGGCTTGGAGCCCTTGGGGAAGCTTGTGGGCCTAAGTCTAAGAGGAATTCAGCCAACAGTTGGTCATCTGGGGCTGGGTGACTGGGGTGTAAAGGCAAGAAGAAAATGAGCTTCCCTGGACACAGGTGAATATATAAAGTGATTTCTGAAGGGAGTGAAGGAGAGAAATGGAGATTGAGGGAAGGCATCAGGTGGGAGGCATGCAGGAGGGGAGCATCACAAGCCAGGCACTCTTCCTGACTAACCAGCGCTCCACCAGAGGCTATGCCTGTGGTGACATAGAGCCCCACACCTTGGCCATTTGTGCCTCTGGCCTTGAGGTTGGCCATGGGTGAGAAGAGGGCTTCACAGTCATTACTGTCACTGTGGTCATGGTCCCGGGCTCAGCCTTCCTTGCTCTGTGAAGCATCTGAATCCTTCAATTTCCTCTAGATTCTTCCCTGTCTTCATGGATCAAGCCTCCTCACCTGAACAGGGACCTCTGGACAGCAAACTGCTCTTCTCAAGTGGCCTCTGCTGGGGGAGACTTTCTTTCTCAAGGTCAGAGGGAGTAAAACCAGAGGGAGTAAAACCATGGTAATTGGCCTTGGCCTTCGTCTTACTCTGAAGATACGACCGACCCGGGCCTTTGGTGGGGAGAGGTGGGGACAGAGCCCTTCAGAGAAATGAAGGGGCTGCTGTTGCTCTGCCTTCTTTCTCTGTCCTTGGTGCTGGGGTGAGTCATTTGTTCTCCTTCCTGGGATTTCCAAGTGCACCATGCTTCATGCTGGGAGCATCGCCAGCTGGCCCATTAGTCCACATCATCCCATTATCAGCCTTGCACCTGCCTCCCTCGGCTGTCTCCAGCACACTCAGCCAGGATCTGTCTCACAAGTTAACTGAGAGAATTTGTTTATAAACTGACTGGAGAAGGGCTAACTGAGGCAAACGTCATTACCATGCACGTTAATCGCATTTCTCCAGCCTGGCCTTCTTGTCTTATTGATGGTCATTTCTGCTCTGCTTTGGGCTTGGCCTGCAGAGAGCTCAGGAGGGAGGCTTCACTCAAGGAGTATCATTTAGCCCTAGTACACACAGGATCACAGGGGGAGGAGAGTCACAGAGGGAGGAGGCTCGCTCTGGGTGCAGGTGGATGCACACACACACATCAGCTTCCTTCCAGTTCCCTCTTTGTTGGAAAAAGGTTACATTTCTTAAAGCCCTAGGCTGCTGCAAGGTACCAGGACAGCCTCCAATCCCCACCCATGCTGCCACCAAGCCCCTCTGAGGGGCCTCCCTTGCCTTTTAGCATGCCACTTCCAGCATGGTCCATCCTCCACCAGCCTTGTGTCTCCACTTAGGAATATCTGTGCCCAGTGTTGTTTCCCTCTTGGGGCCAGGACACTGCCATGCCCCTCCTGCCCCCACCTTGCCAGCCTCTGTTTCATCTGGTCAGTGACATTACACATGCCTCACATTTCAGTAATGCTGTGGTAACCCTTCCTCACCAAGCCTAGTGTGTTAGGAAGGTCTCTTCTCTTGAGATTAGCCTCTCTACCTGAGAGTCCTGCCCAGGACCTCTGTTCTTCAGGCCATCTTCTAATCTTATTTCTGGTAGTGAAAGTCCCCTGGTTTTACAGGCCTTTCTCCTCCAATATCATATTGTCCAGAAAGCCCTATCCATGCCTGCTTCAAGCATACTCATAGTAGGTTGGTGGGCTGTGGGGGCGGGGCTGCAGAAGCACTCTTGGTCCTTTGTGGTTCTCTGAGAACCCACTACTGGGTCATAGTCACTTGAAGTCTCTCTGGTCTGTGGAATAGTCCAGAATCCAGAATTTTGAGAATGAGCAGTGATCAGGTCCTTTCCGGCACTCACTAGTGTTGGGTACCTAAAGACGCGTGGCTAAGAGACACCAAGGAAGATGCAGTGCAGTGTGCAGATCCTGAACACTGTCCATAATAAGGACATTGCACAGTTGGGAGACTTCGGCACTCTGGTCAGCAGCTACTGGATCCTGACAGAGGTGGCTGGCCAGGGCGGTGCCAAAGGACACAGGCTTGTGGACGTGGCCAATGGAACGATTGGTCTTGCTTGTCTCCACTTTTGTTTCAAAGGTTTTCTTTTTTTTCCCAGTGGGGGAGATGGGAAGGACAGGAAATCAATGCACGATAACAAGAAAATTTTGAAAGAAAGACAAATCAATGCTCAAATCCTCAGGCCCAGAGCTGCGCCTGGATGCTCTCTTTGGTTCCTGTGGGAGGTTTTCTCTGGCCACATCTCAGGTCCTGTCTGAGCTAGGGGATCCTGCCTGGTAACAGGCTCTTCAGTCCCATAGAGGCTGCAGCCCAGTTCCAGGACGTGCTGGGGTGTGAGGGGTTGGGGGGAGGGGATGGGCAGCAGCCTGCTGCCATATTACTACTTGAGGAAGACCATTCAAGCCCCAGGAGGGGATGTGCTTCAGGTACCAAAAGGGGTTTGTTAGTCTGAGCTGGCACTAGGCTGGAAGGGACAGCTCTTTGCTGCCAACCAGCCTGATAGTATGACTTTCTAAATGGTTTCCAGAAAGGGCTTGGCAGTGTTGTTTGCTCTTTCAGGATTCACACTTAAACCCAGACGCTTTCCAGGAAAAAACAGCGTTTGTGTATGCAAATGGCCAGGATGTTTTCATCATTTCTTGACTGTTGCTGTCATCAGAGGGATGGCAGATGGGCTGGCAGTGTCATGAATGGCTCCATTCTGTGCTCCTCCTCCCCCACCCTGGCCTCCTGGATATCGTGCCAGAGCTGATGATGCCAAGGAGGAGCATTCCTCCATGCCAGCAGCTAGTCTAACAATGGCGACAGCTGAGGATCCCAGTCCATTCACATCCAGGGCAGTCTTTGACCTTAGTGGTCAAATCCAGAGACTTGTCCTCAGTCCTCATTCTCCTTGGCCCCTCTGCTGGTCACTCTCTTCTCCTGGATCCTCTCTTCTCTGTGGGTTTATGTGACACCCCTCTCTCCTGTTCTCCTATTCCCTCTCTGGCTGCTCCTTCTCTGTCTCCTTTGTTGGATTCTTCAGAACACACCCTCTAACTGTAGATGTCCCTCAGAGTCCTGTCCTGGGTCCTCTTCTCTTCTCCCTCTATATTACTCCATTTGCTGAGCTCACCAGCTCCTATGGCTTTAATTATCAGCTCTAGTCTACTATCTGGCCAGTGGCCCCAGATAGCTTCAGAGGAGAAAGTGAGGCTGGGGACCTTGCACAGCCCTACTTCACTTCAATCCGATTCATCGAGTGTCATGGCATCACTTCCCTGATGTTGTGGTCTTCTGTGAGAATGAGGGACAAGCAGAAACAACAACTCATCTAATGGTTTTCAGATCTACCCATCCTGCCCCAACCTCTTTGCTGACCTCCAACCTTGCATCTCCAGCTGCCTTTTGGAAATCTCAAATGAAATGTCCTGTAGACACCTGAAACTCAACATAGCCAAAAGGGCTTTTGGTTTTCTTTCATCCCCACTCCTACCTTCCCTATATCTGTGGAGGGCAAAACTACACTCTCTCCCCTCAGGCTCCCAACCTAGACATCATCCTGGGCTCTCACCATCTTATGCCGCACCCTTATATCTAATATGGTGCCATGGTCTGACGATGTCCTCTCTGCAGCTTCTCTCCAACGTGATGCCATCTGACCCCACCCCCATCCTGGTGCAGCCCCTCATCACCTCATTCCTGGATGACTGCACTGGCTGCTGGGGGTCTTCTGGCTTCAAGTCTCTCCCCCCTGCAGCCCATCCTCCATTCAGCCACCAAAGGAATTTTCTTTCAAGTGCAAATCTGACCACGTCACCCCTCTATTCAATAAACTCCTTCCAGGAGCAAATACAAAATGCATTTTGGCATTCAAAGACCTTCCTACCTTGCCCCCTCCGACCTCTCCAGTCTTCTCACTCCCTACTCCCAATACAGTACTTGGGTCAGTGCTCCCAGCCCCCTGGCCATCCCTTCAACAAGACACTCCAGCTCTTGGCTCTGGGTATTCTCTCTGTCTCCTGAGCCTGGAATATTCTCCCTCCTTTGCCTTGGCTACTGGCTTCCAGTTCAAACTGATTCCCCCTCCCACAGAAGCCTTCCCCTGCCCTCTTAATCCCAGCACCTTCCCTTTGTTCTTCATCTCCCACGGATGCTGGTACAGTTTGATTCGCACCTCTTTGCCTGGTGTCTGAACCCTTAGACTGTAAACTTCTCAAGGGCAGGGACTGTCTCTTGCCCCTTTGTCTCCCCAGCACTTAGCACAGGGCCTGGCACATGGTAGGCACTCAATAGATACTGACTGATTGGTGACTGCAATCTTTATAAATGACCCTCGGCTCTCTCCTGAGCTCCAGGGCTTGGCATATAGTAGGTGCTCAAAGAACTCTTGTGGTTCGTTGGATTGGCGTCTCCACGGGGAAGTCCACCCAGTATCTCAGTCTCCCCACCTGCATGGGTGTCTTCTCTCAGGCTGCGCTGGCTCGGGCTCTGCAGATCCTGCTCTGCCCCTAGCCCAGCTCAGCCTGGACCCATGTGGGCATCATTTCCCTTTCCACGTACGGATGGAAGGGCTGTGTTCTCTTCCAGGGCAGATGATGCCTCCTGTCCTTTTTGTGGTGTATTGAGGAGGAGCCATCGTCCATGCTTGCTGGGAAACAGTTCCAATGTGCTTGAATGTCTGGGGGGAGCAGCCCAGCACAAAGGAGCCGAAGTGTTTGTCCTGCTCCAGTCAGGAAGCCCTGAGCAGCTGGAGGGAGGCCAGGGGGCCTGGGGGCCCTCAATTGAGCACTCCATACTTGGCCCCCTGGGGGTAGATGGGTCTCACCTCCCCAGCTGGCTGAGTCTGGGCACAACGCCCTGGTGGGACCTTTGCCCCTCATCAGCACAGAACCAACAGGCTGGGGTGCAAGGGTGGAGGAGGGGAGGACCTGGGGTGGGAGGAGAAGATGAAGTCTCTGAACATCTGGTTTTGATTGAGGCAGCAATTACTGATGTCTGGGAGGGACCTCAGCTCAGATGCCCTGGCTCCCTCCAGCTCAGGGATTTGGACTGCTCTGTGGGGTGCTGAGGGGACCCTCACAGTGCCTTGAGCAGATTTCTCCACCTATTTGTGTTGACCTCCAGGCCCCAAGAAGTTTTCAGCACCAGGAGAGAAGCTCTGGACCACTCCCTGGTCAGGAATCCTCCTTGTCCTGATGCCCATCAGCCGACCCAGAGGGCTGGCCCACCAGGCTTCTCCCCTTGTCCTGTGTGCCAGGCAGGAGGGAATTCTCCCCTTCCCTTGTCCTGGGTGCCAGGCAGGAGGGCACTCTCCCCTCGCCTAGTCCTGTGTGCCAGGAAGGAGGGCATTCTCCCCTCCCCTGGTCCTGTGTGCCAGGCAAGAGGACATGCAGGCAGGAGGGTACTCACCTGAGGTACAGCCTTTCTGCTGGTCTGTGTGTTCTGTTTTGTATTTCTTGGCACAAAGGGTAGGAGAGGGCTGCTGAGCTCCAGCCAAAGCCTGGCTTTCTCTCCACTAGCCCAAAGCAAGGACTTGGGGTCCATGAGGCATGTTTGCCAGGGGCTCGTACATCACCTTTCTTTCATTCACTGAGTTTATAGCTGATGCCTCCTGTAATCAGTGCCCTGTTAGTTGTCTTCCTTTGACTTGGAGTGAAGCAAGGGGCAGGTGACACTACCTGGCAGAGGTTTGTATGGGAAAGGATCTAGGCTGATATGGGCTGAGGAAATCTGGAGAAGCCAGAGACAGCCAGGAACCACAGAGGGTTGGAAGCTTCCATAGGCCAGGGGCCTCCATGGGCCAGGAACCTCAGACCCTGGGAACCTCCATGGGCCAGGGGCCTCTATGGGCCAGGAACCACAGAGGGCTGGATGCTTCCATGAACCAGGGGCCTCTCATGGGCCAGGAACCTCAAAGGCCTGGGAGCCTCCATGGACCAGGAAGCTCAGAGGCCTGGAAGCCTCCATGGGTCAGGGGCTTCCATGGGCCAAGAACCACAGAGGGCTGGATGCTTCCATGAACCAGGGGCCTTTCATGGACCAGGAACCTTAGAGGCCTGGAAGCTTCCATGAACCAGGGGCTTCCATGGGCCAGGAACCACAGAGACCTGGGAACCTCTATGGGCCAGGAACCTCAAAGGCCTGGGAGCCTCCATGGACCAGGAAGCTCAGAGGCCTGGGAGCCTCCATGGGTCAGGGGCTTCCATGGGCCAAGAACCACAGAGGGCTAGAGTTTCCATAGACCAGGAAGCCCTTCCTGCTTACAAATCCAACCTCTCTCCCCTCTCCTTACCTCATTGGGGTGGTGGAAGATGGGAAGGCTCCAGATTTCCTGTGAGTCTTGTGACTGCAGTGAGCATGGAGGGCTTCTTGCTCAGATACTGGAGGGAGCTGGCCTGTTTCTCAGGCTCTTCCTCTCAGTGGGGCATCTGGGGAGGGGGGAGGAGAGAAGGAACACCATCTGAGAAGGGTTATACCACCCACCATATCAACGCACATCTCAGAAGTCGCGAGTTCTCACGATCCCTCTGGATACAGACCTGGGGACACAAGTCCAAGGCTCCTGAGGTGAGTTACATGTCTCTTTTCAAGATGAAAATCCGTCTATGACAACTCTACTCATACTCTTCCCTCTTCTGCCTTCTTCCCAGAAATCTCTGTGACCAGTCCCGGTCAGGTGTGTGCCTGTGCACGCCCCATTTGTGTGCGTGCCTTGGCACCTACACATGCAGAGCCCCCAGAAGGCCCGGGCCTCAAGTCCCTGGCTCTGCATGGTGGATGGGGGGCTCCCCCATACAGCTCCCTGCATTCTAGGTGAGGCTTGGGAGACTCTGGTTTGCACCTGTAACAATAGATGACTCATGCTTCTCTCACCCAGCATGCTTGAGGCCCGTAGTGCCAGAGTGACCCCATCTCACAGACCTTGGAGGACCCGTGAGAGGCCCAGGCCAAGGAGCACCAGAGCCAAGCCTCCCTTTGCCTATGGTTCAGGGCCATTTCTGTGATCTGCCCTCCCCCTTCTGGACCATACAAACTGACCTCTCCACTGGGCCTTGGCTGCTGCCTTGCCTCCCACAGGGTCAGCCACGACTTCTGACTTGGTTCCCTGGACCCGAGTCTCTGCTACCTTAGACCAGCACATCAGACCCCCTACTGAGGGGTGGCCAGGGCTGCTGTGGAAACACTGACAGACCCCATCATCTCCTTGGCTCTCTTCTACCCCACTTTCTGCCCTTTTATGAGGTGATGGCACCGGTTGTCACAATCTGTAATTCTCTTCCATGTTTTGTTCTGTATTTTTGAAAATCACTGTGTACTCTGAGGGTCTGTTCTCCCTTGGCCTCCATGTCTCCCTGCTTGATTAGGAGACCCAGCCTGTGCTGGCCAAAGTGCTTTCAGGGTTCTTGGGGCTTCCTTAATTGGATGACTGATTCCATTTACTCCCCCCCCCCTATTTTTTTTTTTTTTTTTGCTTTTTGGAGGACAGTTGGGGTTGACTTGCCCAAGGTCACATGGTTAGTAGATGTGTCAAACATCTGAGGCTGGATTTGAACTCAGGTCCTCCTGACTCCAGGGCCAGTGCTCTATTCACTGTGCCACCCAGCCACCCCTACCCCCATTTCTTAAAGAAGGCTCACTGAGCTAAGATAGCATCTTGACTTTCTCCTGCTGTCCAGAGTTCAATCTACCCCAACATGTATACAAACTTTTAAATGACATTTTGCAAACTCCGAGTCTGCAAAGTGGTCTAAAGATTTTGGCTTTGGGGGCTGTAGGAAGGAGGAGAGAATCTTCCAGGAAAGGCACCATGACCTTATTCTCTCAAACTTTGGGAGCTTCTCATAAAGGTGGAAAGAAGGGGCACGTAGTTACTGGATGATTCATCCTGGTTGGGAAGGTGCCATTAGAGTCTAAAGCCATTCCCTGGTGGGGCACAATTTCAGGAAATGGGGTTTGTATTTATTCTAAAAAAAGAAAAGTCTCTCCAAGGTCAATACATACGGGATGTAAAAGCCCTTCAGCAATGCTAAGCCACATTTGGGCTGCAATTGGGCTCTAGGGAGCATTACTGCTCTAATCTCAGAATTTATGGCTCAGGGACCAGACATAAACAAGAGGGCCAGGGACCTACGTATTGACAGCAGATCCGCAGAGGGGAACGTGCTGAGAAAATAAGAGTGGGGTCCCCCTCCAGCATCCCTGGACTCAGGGCCTCCCTCAGGCTGCACAGCCTCTCCTGGCCTTAGCATCCTTGCGCTGAGTGGATGATCGGCATGCCAACAACCACGAGGCACTTGGCCCTCTCCCTTGCATCATTCCTGATGACAGAGAACAGACTGAGAGCTGGAAGGACCCACAGAAGCTTCTCAGCCAAGCCCTTCATTCTGCAGATGGGGGACCAGAGGCAGAGGCAAATGGGGAGCCCAGGCCCTCTAAGCCCCAAGGCTACAAAATGTCTCCGTGATGAGTCTGAAGGAATATTGTCCCTCAATCCCCAGTTCTGCCTCCTGGGGAATTGGGGTTTTGCACAATTGTCTGCCTATGACAGCCTCCCTAGCCCAAGGAAGCCAGACTGTGCTGCTAGGAAAATGCCCTCAGGAACCAGCTTGGCAGTCCTTGCTACCAAGCACGGAAAAGACATGAGATAAAAACGCCGACGTGTTTGAAAAACCTCCTGAGGAGCTCAGTGCGGAGGCTGCTCCATCAGCAAGCTCAGCTCTTTCTAGAGGCTGTGTTGTGAGGAAGAGGACAGAGCCTTTCACCAGCTGAGATTACTGTGCCACAAGCACTGTCAGGCCTTCGAAAAGTCCTTGGTGTTTCCAGTGCTAGTCAGCTCAGGTCTGAGAGGTTCCCACAAGAAATGGGGCCAAGAAGGCGCTAACGGGAAGACTTGAGAGGCAAAGAACGTCCTTCGGGGGCGTCCACTGGACAAACCTTCATGAGGAACCATGATTTTACAGCATTTTATCCTCAGATAGGATAGGACTCCACCACAATCATATACCACAGTTTATCCAGTCATCAGCCAATGATGGGCATCTCCTCAATTTCCAGTACTCTGACACCACACAAAGAGCTGCCGATTGGTCATAAATGACCTTTTCCTCTCTCTCTTTTTCTTTATATAGATAGGCACAGCAGCGGTATAGCCAGGACAAAGTGCACACACTTCTTAGCACCTTGCCCCCAGTCAGAGCACCACCTACAGCGCTTTGAGGGACCTGTTTTCCCTTTGCCCTTTCAGCATTTACCCTCTTGGCCAGTCCCATGGGTGAGGCAGAGTATCAGAATTGCTCTAATTTACACTTCTCTAAGTGCTTGTGATTTGGAGCTTTTATTTTTTTTATTATGGCCATAGACAGCTTGTGTTTCTTGAGAACTGACTGCTTATACCCTTAGATCATTGATCACTTGGGGAATGGCTCTTATTCTTACAAACTTGATCCCTTCCCTTGTACATCTTAGAAGTGAGACCTTTACTAAGGAAACCAGCAAAATTTCTTTATCCTAGTTAATTTTTTTCCATTTTAACCTTAAGTTTATTGGATTTGTTTGTGCAAGTCCTTTTAAATACCGTGTAATCGAGATTATTCGCTTGATCTTCTGTCAATCTTTCTGTCTTCTATATGGTCAGAACTTTTTTCCCATCCAGAAATTTAAGAGTACCTCCCCTCACTTTCTCTAATTTGTTTATGATGTCACCTTTGGTATCCAGATTGCATATTTATTGGGAACTTGTCTTGGTGTTACTCTCAACCTGCCCTCCATCCAGCTGTCCTACTTTTCCAAAGCTTTTTGTGGGGTATGTACCTAATCTGTGCCACTGACTGATTTCTTTTTAACTAATTAAACAGTTTGGGTCATTATTGCTTTGTGTGAAATCTGGCACTGCCAGGTCCCTTCTGTTCCCATTTCTCTCCATTATTTCTCATGGGATTCTTGACCTTTTTACTATAACTGTTGTGTTGTAAGAAACAAGGCAATAGATCATTTCAAAAGTCACTGAGACTTGCATGAACTGATTCTAAATGGAGGAGGCTGAACCAGAGGGGGAATTTAAATGGTAACGGCCGCACTGCGAAGAACAAGTCACTTTAAGAACTGCAAGAACGGGGATCAACATATAAAGACCATTCGTGAGTCCAAAGGTCGTCCACTTCAGAGAGGTGGTGGACTCAAGGAGTAGGAATGTACACACACATATGTAGACACACATGCACACGTATGTAATATGTATTGTGATTATGTGCATATATACTTATTTGTAGACAGTCATTTAGGGAACTTAGTTTTGCCTGACTTTGCATATTTGTTACAAGGAACTGTTTTCTTTTCCTTTTCAATGGGGTGGGAACATAGAAGAGAGGGAAAATAGCTGCATCTTATTTAAAACCTAGAGATGGGGGCCTGCTTACAGATGTGGAATGTTGCTTAGGCTTTCAGATGAGATCACTGGGGCATTAGTTTTACTTCATTGTTACACTGTCTTAGAAGAGCTTTCTCCTGAAGGTGGACTCACCTGTTAATGTTTACAACGTAAAGATAAAACCTACATAGGGCAGCTAGGTGGCACGGTGAATAGAGCATCGGCCCTGGAGTCAGGAGGACCTGAGTTCAAATCTGGCCTCAGACACTTAACACTTACTAGCCTTAACCCCAATTGCTCTACCTTTCCCCTTCCAAAAAAGCAAAAAAATAAAATAAAAACTACAAATGAACCAAGAACCAAACCTAAACTCCGCTCAGACAGACCCCCATTTTGGGTCCTTTGGCCAGGAGTGATCAGTGGCCACGCCCTCACTGCCACACCACCATGCCACAATGGCAGCAGACTGGACGGTAGCCTGGGCTGTTTCTCTCCATCAGACTCAGCTGCACTTTCCAGTTGGCCAGACCCATCCCCAAGATACTGCTGTGCTCTTTCATGGTGCTGGTGTGGGGGTTGAGATGCCCCTGGGATCAGGCTTCATCTCAGCCAACCAAAGGACCTCACCTGAGGACATCAGCTGGGAACTCTTTGTGCAAAGGGAGAAACCAACCCTCTGGACAAGGACTCCAAGCTCCCCCTGGGAGATTAGCCTTTAACAAAGGCCCTAGAAAGAAGGACCAGAGAGAGATGTCTCTGCCCTTTTCTTCCCTCAGTCCTTGGACTCAAGAACAGCCAGACTTGCCAAATGTGAAGGTAGTCTTTTCTCAGTCTGGAGCAGTGGACTTCTCTGCTGCCTTTGCCAGTGGTGACAACTCCTCCCCCCTGGATGCCATCTCTTTTCGGGGTTTTCATGGCCCTGCCTGCCTGCTTGAAACAGCACTTCCAAGGTGCTCTGCCCCCAGATTACCTCCAAATCATGTAAAAGGGGACTCTGAACAACTTCTAGAGCCCCAGCACCCACAGAATGACACAGAGAAGCTAACCTCCTGCTGAGGACAGCCCAGCAGCCCTGCAGGGAGCGGCGAGCGAAGTGCTCTGAGAGCAGGCAGCACAGCGGGCTGGGAACTGACAGCGCAGCACTCTGGGAGCTGAGCCCAGGCCCCCTTGAGCCCTGGTTTTAGCCCTAGGGTGGCTGGAGGTACCCCAGAACACCAGCAGCTGTGGCGATTCCAGAATTATCAGCACAGATATGCCTAGGACAAAGTGAGAGGTTAGTGCCCTATGGACTTTCGGACCAGTATTTGGGGAACACATCGGCTTCCAACCCTGGGGGCGAAAAGCTGCTGAAGAAACAGCTGCACAGAAGCCATTTTGCAGCGTCACTGGAGGCTCTAGCTCCTGGTCTGCAAACTGTAGGGGGATCCAGCAATCAGTCTGGGGGTTAATTGCTCTTGCTTTAAACTACCTGGATCTGGATTGTGGTCTGGGGTGGAGGTTTGGGGTGGATATCCAGCTTGCCAGAGCATGTGGAAGCTTTACAGAGGCCACCCAACCTGCGGAAGCTGTGAAGACCCCATGTTTGGGACGGAAGCTCTCCTGTCTGGTGGCAGAGTCCTACTGTGGCAACAAGCCCCCAAATCAAGTAATTAAGTGGCAACATGCCTAGCCAAAAGAAACAAAATAAACAGAAAAATTCAACATTGGACTCCTATTTTAGGGGCAAAGAGGATCAAAGCATGGAGGAGGACTGTGAGGTCAGAACTCCTGCACCAAAAGCCCCAAATGAAAATACAAGCTGGCTACAGGCCATAGAGGACCTTAAGGAGCAGATAAGAGAAGTGGGGGAAAATTGGGAAGAGAAATGAGAAATATGCAAGAAAAGTATGAAATGACAGTCAACAGCCTGACTGAGGAAAATAACACCTTAAAAAATAGACTAACTCAAATGGCAAAAGAGGCTCAGAAAGGCAATGAGAAGAAGAATGCCTTAAAAAGCCAAATTTGCCAGATGGAAAAAGAATCTCAAAAACTCACTGAGGAGATTCCCAGAGTTAGACTGGAGCAAATGGAAGCTAGTGACTTTATGAGAAATCAAGATGCTGTTAAACAGATACAAACAAATGAAAGAATAGAAGACAATGTTAAATATCTCATGGGAAAAACCACTGACCTGGAAAATAGATCCAGGAGAGATAAATTAAAAATTGTTGGACTACCCGAAAGCTATGATCAAAGAAAGAACCTAGAAATCACCCTTCAAGAAATTCTCAAGGAAAATTGCCCTGATGTGTTAGACCCAGAGGGGGAAATAGAGGTTGAAAGAATTCACTGATCACATCCTGGAAAAGATCCCAAAAAGAAAACTCCTAGGAATATTATAGCCAGGTTCCAGAATTCCCAGATCAAGGAGAAAATACCCCAAGCAGCCAGGAAGAAACAATTTCAATATTGTGGAAACACAATCAGAATAGCACAGGACCTGGCAGCTTCTACACTGAGGGATTGAAGGGCATGGAATATGATATTCCAGGGGGCAAAAGAGCTGGGATTGAAGCCAAGGGTCACCTACCCAGCAAAACTGAGTATCTTGTTTCAGAGGAAAATATGGTCATTCAGTGGAATAGAGGACTTTCAAGCATTCTTGAGGAAAAAACCAGAATTGAATAGAAAATTTGACATCCAGACACAAGAAGCAAGAGATGCCTGAGAAGGTAATCAGGAAAAGAAATCAAAAGGAACTTATCAAAGTTGAACTATTTACATTCCTACATGGAAAAACAATATCTGTGTCTGATGAAACCTTTGTCATTATGAAAATAATTGAAGAAGGGTATATGGGCATATGTTTATAGGTTTACATGGATAGAGGGCACAGGTTGAATTTGATGGGAAGAGATGATACTTAAGGGGTGAAGTCAAGAGGTGAGAGAGGAAAGTGGCAAGAGGAGATGGAGAGAGACAGGGTAGGGCAAACTATCTCATGTAGAAGAGGCAAGGGGAAGTAGTTGCAGGGGAGGGGAAGAACAGGAAGGCAAAAAGGCAAAAGCATATTCTCATTGAAGTTGGCTCAAGGAGAGAATCACATACATACTAAAGGGAATATCTTACCCTCACTCATTCTCCTGAGTAGGGGAAAGGGGGATGAGAGGGGGGATGATGGAGGGGAGGGCATTCTGGGGGGAGGGGAGGTTGGAAGTACCCACTATCAAAGAGGGACAGGATCAAAGTAGGGAATGGACCAGGTGGGAGGTGAGATGGGTGGGAGGGAAATATAAGCAGTCTTTTACAATATACTACTATGGTGATGTTTTGCATAGCTACACATGTACAACACATACTGAATTGCTTATCTTCTTAGAGGGAGTGGGTGACAAGGGAGAAAGGGAATAGGTCTGAAAATCGAAGTTTTAAAATTAAATGTTTCATAAGACATCCAGGCATTGGGGCTCAGAGATTCACCTTGCCCTAATGGCAAAGTCGAAGGGGGTATGGGAGAAGATGTGGGAGAGAGCAGATGGGATGAAGGGATATCTAGTGGGACTGCTATTCTGGGGTGGTGGGTAGGGGAAAATGGGGGAAAAATGTAACTCATAATCTGGAGGAAATGAATGATGTAAATCAGATGTTAATAAAGTGTTTGTTAAAAATATAAATAAATAAAATGAAGAAAAAAAAGTAAAATACAAAATAAAAGGAGACCCAGGCAGGAGCTGTCCTCCCCTTTCTTAGGGCCCAGATGCTTATCTAGGGCGCTGCATCCAGCAAGCACTCAACCAGTGCTGACCCAGCCCCTGTCATGGCTGTGGCCTATGGAAGACTTCCGGCTCCCAAATGGCTGGTTGTCCTGGCCTGGTTGTGGAGAGCTGTCCAAGGTGACGCTTTGTCAGGGTGCCCCAGTGCCTCAGGGAGGGGACCTTAGATTGCTGTAAGAGCAACCAGCAGCAGGGGGGGAGGGAGACTGGTGCCAGAGGGGGCACCAGGGGCACCCCAGCCAGGTGGTTGCTGCTTCTGGGGAAGGAGCCATTGGGGTAAAAATGAAGGTGGGGAGATGGCCTTCCAGATGGGGAGGGAGCTCTGAGGAAGCCACACAGACTCACAGCTTAATTGCAGCTGCTTGTTTGCCAGCGTTCCCGGGAAGCCCATCATCTCTTGTCTTTCAAGGTGTGGAGGTTGCTGTTTTTCTTAATTTACTTTAACTTCTGGTGATTTACTAAGCGAGGCTTCTGGAGGCAACTGCAGGGGCAGGGGGCAGGGCTGGGTTTTCTTCTGTCTTGGAGACAAAGAGCTAAAAGTTTGGGTCTCCTGGGAAAATGCTTAGGTTCACCCTCCGGTAAATATTTTTCCTTGGAGTTTCTCCTCTCAGCCATTCAAGCACCCCATAGGAGCCACACACACACACACACACACACACACACACACACACACACACACACACACACACACACTAGCCTTCAAGAAGAAGGTGCCCCAGGTCCTTGTGCCCTCATCCAGAAGGCCTCCAAATGCTGATGTTTGTTCCAGGAGGATCCCTTTCAAGATCACCAGCTGTTTTGATGGAGAGTGAGAAGACCCCCAGAGACCCCTCATTTCACAGATGCAGAGACTGAGTCAGCCCAGAGAGGTTAAATGACAGGCTCCAGATCCCAGGGCCTGCAAACTGGACATCTCAGGAGTGAGCTGCTGGGGCTTCTCACACTACCCCACCAAGCCAACCCTCATGACACACAGATCGTATGTATTAACATGCACCCCCTCACACTCACACCCTCACACACACGTTCACACACTCACATACACTTGGTCACACCCACCCACACTCACATACTTCACACACCCTCACCCTCACACCCACCCACACACACATACTTCACACACCCTCACACACACACATTCACACACTCACATACACTTAGTCACACCCAGCCCCACACACATACTTCACACACCCTCACACACACACATTCACACACTCACATACACTCGGCCACACACACCCACACACACATACTTCACACCCCCTCACACTCACACCCTCACACACGATCACACACTCGTTCACACACCCACCCACACACATATACTTTTATACACACTCACACACTCACAATACATCCACACACTCTCACACATTCACACACATGTTTGCACACAAATGCACACAGTCACATTGACATACACATATATTCTCACACACATTTCTACATTCTCACACATATATTATCGCACACTCACATAAACTCACACTCACACCCTCACACACACTTACTCACACTTTGGGTCAGAGAAGTGGGAACAGAAGAAATCTGGCTTCCTCACCCGTGACTAGGCCATGGTTCTCCTCCCCAGATATGGGGGGGGGGGGGCAAGCCCACTGCACCTGTCCCAGGCTTCTCATCATAGGGCCCTCCCTGGGGCAGGGGTGAGGGCAGAGGGCAGAGCAGCAGGGTCACCCTTTGTATTCTTCCCTCACCCCGATCCAGCAGGAGAAGCAGCTCAGGGGCCCCAGAGGACCCAGGCCTTTGCTCCAGCCAACAAACCCCGAACAAATTGCCTCGGGCACCTGGATTAATTGGGTTTCCTGCTCCCGCCTGGCTTTTGTGGCCCATGAAAGAACTCAGCTCAGGTGAGTTAACCTGGCTTTTGAGAGAGGGCACCTGTGGTTATCCCAGCATTTATTGTGAATCCAAACACCTTGGGCCTTTAAACAGGGAAAGAAAGAGGCTCTGACAAGAGACATGCCGAGGGGATTAGGGGGCTTTCTTTCTCCCTCCCCACTGCCCCCATCCCCCAGGCGTATTATGGGGCTACAGAACAACTGAGGCCTGTGAAATTACAGGGACCAGAGCTTCCCAGAAATGCCCCAGATGGGAGGAGGCCCCGCTTCTTCAGAGAGCCTGGGAATAGCCCCCTCCCCCCACCCCCGGGCGGGCCACCTCCAATTGACCTGGGCTTGGCAGGAGGTGATTTGATCTGTGCCTGCATCCCTCCCTCAGAGGGGCTGGCCCCCAACTGAGCCCCAGGTCTGGCTGCAGCAGCAAGGGGAGGGGAGAATGGGGGAAGATGGGCTAGCTTGGGCTGGCTGGGCTGGCACTTAGCTGGCGTGCATCCCCAGCTATGAGGCCAACGTACTGGTGCTCACCCTGTACCCTGGCAGCCAGAGACTGTGAGCTCAGGCCCCAGCAACTGAGATTATTTACCCAGGGCTGTCCTGGGCATCGGGATCGCATTTCCCTGAAGTACTCAGAGTCCAGGGCCCCCACAACTGGGTGCTGGGATCCTACCCCAAGGTATGAACCCGAAAGCAACCTGACCAAGGGCATCCTTGAGGTGTGTGAGGGAACTGGAGGCCCAGGCTCCCCCTCACCCCCACCAGGCCCCCTCTCTTCCATACACAACCTCTACACAAACACACAGGAGTGCGCTCACTTGTAGGGGCTCTCTCCCTCTCTCCCTCTCTCTCCCCCTCCCTCCCTCCCTCTCTCTCTCCCTCCCCCCTCCCCTCCCTCTCTCCCTCTCTCTCTCTCTCTCTCTCTCTCTCTCTCTCTCTCTCTCTCTCTCTCTCTCTCTCTCTCTCTCACACGCACACACACACACGCACACGCACACGCACATATACATACTCTTTCTCCCCCTGCCCTACCTCTGTCTCTCTCTCCTCCTCTCCTCTCCTTTCTCTCCTTCTCTCTCCCTCTTCCTCCTCTCCCTCTCTCTTCTCCCCTCTCCCTTCTCTGTCTCTGTCTCCCTCTCTCTCACACACACATACAGCCCCACACATGAGCACACACACTTTCTCTGTCCTCTCCCCCCAACCCCACACAAACTCAGACCCTCTCTCCCATGCAGGCTCACACACATACTCACACGCAGACCCTATCTCCCACACAGGGTCACCACACAACCTCTCAGACACCCACTGGGGCACTCCCTCACACAAAGACATGAGATGTGGGCTCAAAGGGCCAGGCAGGCAGGTGGCTGGGCAGGCAGGGTTCTGAGCAGCCATCAGACCCTTGCTATCACAGCTTGGCATGAATGAAACCTATTGTGAATGAGAGTGCTGGCTGCACTCTCACAGCCTTCCAGTGCACTGCTGACCCCTGAGCACCGGCCCTTAGGGTCCAGAGCTGAGAGGGTTCTAGACTCTGCCCTAGACAAGGGCCTCCACTTCTCCTGCAACAAGGCTTCTCCATCAGCATCATAAAAACCACCTCCTAGAAAGGGGCAATGAAGGGTCAGGTCCTCCTGAACATTGAGAAATGAAGCCGACTTGCAAATTATAATCTCCATTCAGAGAATCAGCATGACTCTCTCCCTGGCCTCAGTTTCCTCCTCTGAACAATGAGGGGGTATGCCCTGCTAGTGGCCCCTTTCTGCTCTAGATTTCTGGGGCAGGAGGGTGACCCATTTTAGGCCTGGAGGTTCCCTCCTGCAGCATTTGGTGAGACTTCCCTGGGGTTTCCAGCCACCTGCCCTTTGTACGCTGGATATGTGAGAAGGCTGTATGCTTCTCCCATGCCTCCCCACTGAGTCTGTCTCCATCTGGGGGGTAGCTCTGGGCCAACGAGGGAGAGCCTGGCAGAACTCAGCACATCCTGGGGCCTCCAGCCATGAGCCAGCTATACTTTATGAGAAACAAAGCCTGGATGTGATTCCTCCCACAATCCTCCCATGAATGAGGGATTTCTGTGGGGATCCCCAAGCACTTAGCCCAGAAATGCCTGGGAGACTGACCTGAAGGCAGCCTGTGGCTGGGGACAGACAGAGTGCCTGGACCACGATGCTTGGGGGCACCTGGGCCCTTCCACCCCTCATTTAAACAGCCGCAAGCTTGGCTCCAGAATTAATTGTCCCCATTAGATGAGGCCAGAATTTGCCTTAGTTTTGCCCAGTTACCGAGCCAGTCAGTGCCCTGGGTGGGCTTTGAGACCAGAAATTCTGGGCTGGACTCAGGGTCTCCCTCTCACAGCCCCTTCCTCCCCACCTTCACATCAGGCTGCCTGCATCCTGTGTAATGCCTTGGCCTGGGGAAAGGCTTCCTTGATTGTAGCTGGAGGACTGGTTCTTAAATTCATCAGAAATGTCCAGTTGAGGGAATCTCCCCCATCACTCGGCTCAGGTGGGTTCAACTTTGCTGGGAAAAGACTGGGGCTTGGTTGCTCCCACTCCTGGGGCAGGTCCTCCCTCCCTTTCAGTCCCTGGGGCAGGGGAACAAAGATCAGATTCAGATCAGCCCTGCCCTCAAGGAGCTCCCAGTCTCCTGGGGAGGGGACAATAAAACCTGTGAACCAAGAACCACCAGTTCCACAAAGTGGGAGGCTGGGATGGGAGGAATAAGCAGGTGACAGGGGGTCAGGAGAGCCTTCCTATACAGGGTCAGGTCAGAAGCCAGGCAGGGAAGCACACCAAGCATGCAAAACAGCCGGGGCAAAGGCACACACGTTTTGTGGGCAGCAGCAAGGGAGACAGTTTGTCTGGACCACAGATGTGTGACCCCCTGGGAAGATGCTGGAATGAGGCTGTAAAAAGCACAAGCATTCACATGGCACCTACTGTGTGCTAGGCACTGTGTAACCATTAACTCGTTTGGTCCTCACAGTAGCCCTGGGAAGGTAACTGAGTCAAACAAGTGAAATGACTTGCCAAGGGTCACCCAGCTAGTCAGTGTCTGATGCAGGATTTGAATTTGGGACTTCCTGACTCCAGGGCAAGCACTTTACCCACTGTGGCACCCCCTGGCTGCAAGAAGGACTTTAAATGCCAGACCTATGCATTTCTTCTTCACCCTAGGGACAATAGGGGGTGAATGGAAAACTTCTAGGGCATGAGTGTGGTCTTTCACAGGGAGAGACCTGACTCAGGAAAACCAATGAAGGAGCCACTGTCATAATCCAGGTGGTTGGGGAGGAGTCTGGTGGCCCTGGGAGTGGAGAACAGGGAGAGACAGGAAGGGGAGAGTTGCTGGACTAGTGGCCAGTGATTCCCTCCCTATCACAGTCTCTCCCCATCACACCCCTCCTCCATCACCCATTCCCCCCATCACCCCTCTCATCACAGCCCCTCCCCATCACAGCCCTCTCCTATCACACCCCTTCCCCATCACCCATCTCCCCCATCACCCTCTCCCCCCTCCTTCCCTGGAGAACCAGCCTTTTTAGATGTGGGGTCTGGCACAGGGTGCCAGGGAAAAAGGGGCCCCTGCACGTCCACGTCCTCAGGGCAATTTGTGGTTTTAGCAGCTTTCTGGGAGGCCTCCAGGGGGCAGGGGGGCTTCCCACTGGGGGCATAGCCCCACATCTTGGTCCCTATTTTTCTTTCAAGTCCAGGACCAACCTATTTTGACCCCAGGAGCTATTCCTTTAGCTCAGAAGTGGTGGCCAGCCTTGGGACCTGGGGAAGAGCCAGTTTGCTGAATCAAATGGACACTGAGAGCCACCTCCAAGAGGCCCCCACACCCTTTGTCCATTGGATGAGTTCAGCTTCAGCTCAGGTTTCCTGGGCTTTCCTGTTCTGCTACAAGAATCTTTGTCTCTGAGACCAAGGTGCCATCTTTAGGGGGAATTAGTTGAGATGCTGACGTGACTTCAGCCAAAGAGTCTGTTAACTGGTTGGGTCAGTTGGCCCAGAATATCTCACTCTAGTGGCTCTAGGGCTAGACGTGGCCTGGCCACATTCGGGAGGGAGCCCAAACTCTGGGCAGTCATTCCCACTTGGTGAGACTTGGAGTACTTTACAAATATGGCCAAGATTCACCTGCTCTCCAAGGCCCAATGAAGCCCCAGAGGCTCTGTCAGGAAAGAAGGCTTGAGCTCCAGCTACTCCCCAAGCCACGGAGGCTGGTGGCCCAGGAAAGGGAGGGAACTGTCTCCCTTGATGTGGAGTGGACATTTCGCAAAGTAATAAATCTTCTTCGGGGCTGAAGACCAAATGACCTCATTCAAGAATAAATCTAATAGACTGAGAGAGAAGGCTTGATTTGGTGGAATCTTGAAACCAGCCATCAATTGTCCCTCAGATGCCTCCTCCAGCCCTGAGGCAGCTTGCCAATCTGTAAGCCTGGCCACTTGACAGTCTCCTTGGGTCAGTCAAGGATGCAAGGGTCCTAGAACGTGTTCTGGGCTGAGCCAGGAATCTGAGGCTAGGGAGCTCTAGTCTTTGAGGGCCACAGTACTGTTGCAGGGCTCCTTCATCAGTGTCCCTACTGGGCCCTGAGCTCCGCAGACCTGAAGGAAGGAGGCCCTGCTTCCAGAAGCTTCCTTGCTTTCTCTTGGTGGAGACAACAGGCCCAGAGGGGAACGTACACATGAAGTGTCCCCCAGATATACAAGGTGCTTTGAGTGTGTGCGTGTGCGCGGGCAGGCTCCAGGGGGGCTCCTTGGCATGCATGGGACATGGGCTCCCCAGACCATTTTGGAAGGTACCAGGCGTGGAGAACATCTCGCCTCCTCAGCCTATACCTCCTCTAGAGATCAGCGTTCGGACCAACCTATTCATGCTTTTCAGGCTCAGACAACCTTAGGCTCCAGAGTTGGCAAGAAACTCAGAGATCACCTCATTCAAACTCCCCGTTCTATAGATAAGGACACTGAAGGCCAGACAGACAAAGGAAGTTACTTCTCCAAGGCCCTACATGTAGGTAGGAAGAGTCTGAGGCAGGATTAGAACCCAGGACCTTTGTGGAGACCCCAGGGTCTCTCCCTGTCCTCACTGTCAGGAGATGGCAGATGCCTTTTTCAGACTTCCTTGGTTCAGTCCCTAATTTGACTTTGGATGACAATAATTCCTCCTCCAACCATCATCCCTCCTTCTCACTAAGCAGAGGCCCTACGAGGAGATTGTGTCTTAGTGATGGCCCACACCCATCAATAATCAATAATGCATCAGATTTTCTCAGGGAGCACCAGCCATGGAGGTCTCCAGACATCCAGTCCCAGACCACTGGGATGCCCATCCTTTGAGTCAGATGCTGGCTCTGAGAGTTGAGGGGACCAAAGCCCACAAAAAGTAGCCCCTTTGTCTGTGGCCCCAGGGTGAGCAAACCAATGCCTGAGCATGTCTGTGCAAGCCTTTGTGGGTGGGAGCTTGGGCTGACCTGGCCCACTTTGGCCAGCTGACCAAGGGCCAGGCAGGGCCAGGCAGCAAGGGGAGTGGGAACGGGGCATTCAGCCATGCCCCTGCCCCCAAACACAGGACCTCCACTTGGCCCGAGGCCACCACTGGGGAGGTCCTTTTTCTTCTAGGAGAATTGAGGCAATGACATTGAATGGGGCTGAGGACTCTGTAGAGGCTTTTATGTCCATGCCTGGATGGGCCCCTGCTCTCCTCGCTCCTCGCTCCTTGTGTGACCACGTGTGACTGCCACGGTGCAGACTGGGACTGTTAGACACATTAGGTACAATGACCAGCTGCATTCTCTCATGTCAGAGGATTCCCCCCAGCAGATTCTTACAAACGCCTGTAGGCAGGGACAGGCATTCTCCGGCATCTTCCATCTTTGTGTGCCTTCTGCCTGACACATAATAGGACTTGCTTCCAACCATCTGGGTACAGTGTGGGCCTTCGCCTTTATCAGGCTGATTTCTCTAAAGGCACAGTGTGACTTGGGATTGGGCTGCTGGTGGCTGTGGTGGCTTTCCCTTTCCCAAGTGATCTCCTTTGAAGAGTCCATCAAACTGGGGCTGGATGAGGGGGCAGGAGGTTCTACTTAACCCAATGCACTGGGTGAGATTGGGTCTAGCCAAGGGGGCCATTGGAGGTGTGATGCTTTTCTTGGCCAGGGCCGTTTTGTTTGGGTGCTGGGGTGTGTCATGATTGGAGCAGGGGACTTGGTTCCTCTGTTGCCCTGGAGATGAATTTAAAGAGGAGGCAGGGAAATGAGTGTGAGGGGTGGTAGTGGGGGGGGGGGAGGGCTTTGGGTTGGGCCTCCTCTTTCTCATGGAGAATGTGGAGAGAAGCCAGAGGGAGTCCTGTGCATTAGGTTTTTGTCAGGAGGACAGAGGGAGACTTTGGACAAAGAGGGAGAAGCCAAGGCCTTGCCCCAGCAGGGCCCCCTCTTTCCAAGGGGCTCGATTCCCCCTGGAAAGGAGGCAGAGTAGGAAACGTTCATGAAGAAGTCGACCTTCTGCAAAGGTGTAGCGGGGTCTCGGTGGTGGGGCACCCTTGCTGCAAGGCTTCCCAGAGGCACGACAGGGAGGGAGCCTGCCCCCAGGAACCAGTGCCGGGCACCAGCCCCGCCCTCTAGGGCTCCCAAGGCTCCATCCTCACTGGTTCCCATGGTGACAGTCTCCAGGTGAGCTCTCCCCAAGCAGCCCACCCCCTCCTCGTGTTTCTCTTTCTCCCGAGCAGTTGGCTCAGTCACGTGTCCAAGTGAGAGGCTTTGTGGCCCATTCACCACACTCACATTCCTCACCCTGGCCTCTGTCTCTTGCCTCCACACAAAGGGGCCCCCACTCCCACCGGACAGGGTGCCCAGGGCCCCAGGGATTTCAGGGATGCCTGTGGGATTGTAAGCAGCGTGTGAGTGGAACAAATGGGATTAGAGAGATGCTTTTTACCTAGGTTGGAGCTGAGGGAGCCTGAAACCCTACCTGTCCAGTGAGGCCACCCCCTCCCTCCCTGGGCTCCCAGAATTGCTCCCGAACCTCTCTTCTGGCTGAGCCATTTCAGCGGGATTCCGCTCCCTGCCCAGGGAGCCACGGCCTGCTGTGTGTACAGGGCTCTGTCGGGGAATCGAATACCCCTAAAGCCAAAGGGTCCCTTGAAGGCACAAACTTTCCAAGCCCGGGGTGTTACAGAAACTCTGTGGCCAAAGTTGGGAGGTTCAGAAGGATCTGCTTCACTAGAGGAGAGAGAGCAGGGTTTTTGCCTTTCTTTGTATCCCAGTGCTGCCAGTGATACCGGGCATGCTGTAAGGGCTTAATTTTTCTTTTTCATTTTTGCCTGATTGCTCCATCTAAGATCCTTGACCCTGGGTTCAGAGATGTGTGTGATGTGGAGCCAGGGCTGCCAAAGCATCACAACCTAGTGGAGAGAGAACTGGGTGGTTGTGGGGTCAGAATGACCTGGGCTTGAAAGCTGCCTCGAATGCTTCTTAACTGGGTGACCACGTGTAAGAATCTGAGCCTCAGTGTCCTCATCTGTAAAATGATCGATCCTGTAGTACCTTCAAGGTTTGGGTCAGATCCCAATGGGCTTGTGGGGAGTCTCCAAAGACGTCTCTTACACAAAGGGCTTTGTTACTCTTCATCATTACTGACACATCTGGAAAGTGATAACTTTGGAGCTGATGAACTCTACAGTCTCTGCAGTCCTAGGATTTGAAGGAATTCCATCTAGCCAAGGGACTCTCCTCCTCTCCACCCCCCCCACCCCCGTCCATCGGCACACCCCCTGCATCACTCACTCTGCATTGTGGATGTCCAGTCATTCTTAGATTTGAAAGAGCTTTGGGACCTCCAAGATTCAGCTCTCCTCCCCCACTTATGCCTAGCTACCATACCACGAACAGAGCACAAGGCCCTAAAAACGAGAAAGAAAGAATCTGTCCACCCAGTTTGGTTTGGGAGGCAGTGGCCCTGCTGGGCTCCTGGCTCTGCATAGAGCTGGGATGTGACGCCATCTGGGAGGGCCCCAGTGAAGGGGTGGCTTGCCTGGCCACAGCTACCTGAGCTTCATGGAATTCAGCCCCATCAGTCATCAAGCATTTATGAAGCACCTACTGTGTGCCAGGCACTAGAGGTGGGGTTTGTTCCTCAGACCTCTGAGGGACTCTGTCTACCAAGGCATGTTTGCATTTGGCCCGTAGCTAAGGGCACACGGGGTGCCATCTCCAGTCATCCTGATCCATATCTGGCCACTGGACCCTGATGGCTCTGGAGGATAAAATGAGACTGGTGACCTTTTCACCCCCCCCCCACTCAAATCAAAGCCCACTGCGAGTCACATCACCTCCCTGGGTGTCACTGTCCTCTTCAAGAAGGAAGGACAAACAACGAAGGCACTCAAGGGGTAGATGACTGTCTCAGGGTCATACAGACAATATATGGCTGAGATGGGACTCAAACCCAGGTCTTCTCAGCTCACCTTAGGAGATAAGAAACCCATGAGTTTGCCCTCATTTGAATACTCAGATAACTCACAGTCTCCAAGACAGCTGAGATGGTGTGAGTGTACACACACATGTGTAAGAGTGGGGGTGTGTGTATGTTTGCCTGTTTGAAGGGTTAATGTTCCTGCTTATTATTACTTTGTAAAAAATGAATGAATGACTTCCTCCCTTCTATTCTCAAGCCTCTATTGGAACAGAAGGGACCATGGCATTTGTCAAAATGCCTTCTTCCATAGGTAGCTGGGTATTGCTAGAAGCAGCCCATTAGTTGATAGGAAAAGCTGTCAGAGAATGCAGATGCTCTAAGCAGAGCCTTCTGTTGGCTATTTCCCAAACAGCCCAAGGTGGCTCCTTACAAACCTGGAGTGCTGAAAAGTTTATCAAAGAATACCAAACAGACTCCCCTGGGCTTCTGGATGCCTCCTTTCTCCCACTCCCCCTCCCTCAGCTCAGCATCTACCCAAGTCAAGGGCACCTTTGCAAAGAATGGCTTTGCCTATCACATCCATTGGCACTGACTGGGCTCCCTTGCCCTGTTTGCCAAGTTAGACAATCTTTTCTTGTAAAGTACATTCTGCAAATATCTGTATTTATTGGCCACTTGCAGAAATGGGGTGGATGGGTGGTGCTTGGGAAGTTGTCAGTGGTTTCAGTCCTGACTGGGCTGCAAGCCGGGGCTTTTTCTTGTGGGCATGATGGACATGGGCAGGAGAGGGCATGGGCATTCCAGATCCCACTCAGAGGGAAAGTCTTTCATGGTTATTCTAATTTCAGTCATCAAAAAGCAGAGAAGAACAAAGTGCTATCGATGAGTCGGCACCCCATCCCGCAAGCCCAGGTGAAGGGCTTTGGTTTTAATGAGCCACCACACCATTGTCCCTAAAGTGCCTGTGAATGTGTCTGGGGAGCCGACCTTTGCGCTCTGCCCCGCACATCGTGCACCCACAAGAGAGCCCAGCTGGAATATCTCTTTGTAAAGCACCAGGCCAAATGGAGTTTACTCCCTCCTGAGCCGAGAGGCTCTGCTACGTTCTACGCTGGGGAAATTGGTGAAAATTGCCTAAGGAGAGAGCAATTTGGGGGCCCTTTGGCTCTGCGTACAAAGTGTTAGCAAATGGCGCTGAAAGCATCTTAAGTGTGTCGCTGAAAATCAGCTTCCTCTTCGAGCTGGGGGCGTCTTCCTCCTAACCCATTTACATATTCACTGGAGAAACACGATTACCAGTTATCAAAAGGGGCCCACTTGGGGGGGGGGGGAGGGGGCTCTGCAGGTTCCCTAGCACAGTCCCGCCAGGAGAAGTACATTTCTCTGATTTGCCTTGGGATGGAGGGAGGGCACAAGGGCAGGGGCCAAAAGAGAAGGAGGCCTATTCATTTCTGCCTTTGTTCTCTTGAGTCCAGCACGGAGAAGGGCACATTTAAAGCTTCCTTGTTGGAGAGATGAAAGCATGGCTGATGGGCACAGAGGAAGAAAAGGGGGGGCCTGAAGGGAGGGCCTCCCACACATTGGATGGGAGCACCCAGCTGGCTCAGTGAATTCTATTCCTGGAGATGTGAATTTGGATCCACAAAATAAAGTCATCTCTCAACAACAGGAAGAGTATGGTGCCCCTGGGAGTTCTTCAGCAAGGGGAACTCCTATGGGTGGGAACTCCATCCCCTCCCAAGGGAATACACCACAAGCCCAGCTATGACTTGGTGGCTGATTCCCAGGGAGTTACAATGGGCAACAGTTCACTTGGCTACTAGATGCTGAGGGGAACCTGGACCCAGGCAATTCTGACTTCAGAGCCAGCACTTTATCCCCCTCTCAACAGAATAAGCACAACGAGGCCATCGATCTGCACCTCCAATTTAGGGGGATGAGCATGCAAGCTGCCTATATAGTAGGGAAGGCATTCCCTTAGTAGGGCAACAAATGATTCTCAAGCTATGTGTGTGGTACTAGAGGTGGGGGATGGGGCTCCAAAGAATTGAATTCACTGTGCTCAAGGAGCTCCCCAGTCCTGCTGGTGAGACAAGACTGAAGTGTGTGGAAAGGTGACTGAAGGTGAATCTAGAGGAGCCACAAACCCCAATGCCATCGTGGCCCCACTGGGGAGTGGGGGGACACCAGTGGTCCTCATGAACCCTTCCATTTTGAACCCACAGCCCCCAGTGGAAGCTTTCCTTGCAAGGGAAAAGAATCTGCAACAAAGGAGGGCTTTCCCCTCCACAGCTTCTGGGGAAGGTAAGGCCTGCTGAGTGCCCCATCATGACAAGATAGGCACTCCCAAAAGAGAGGACTGGAAGCATGTCACCTGAGCAAGACTGTCCCATCCTTTCTCCTCCCTACTCTGGGGCATTTTCTTGATAAATCTGGCTTCTGCAGCAGTTAGGGTGGTGTTCTCAAGAATCGCCAAATGACAGCATGGAGGGGTGACAGGCTTCCCACCCAAGAATCATGGGAGTAAGGCTACTACACTGTGATGGTCCCTGGGTTCTTTGTCCAAGTGAACGCCTTGGGCAGCTGGAGAGAGGCCATTGGTGAAGCCTACCCAGCTTCTGCTGAAAAGACACCCAACAGCTCTGACTGACTCCAGATGGGCACAGCATATTGTCCCTAGAACTACAATGGACAAGGCAGGAGGGGCCTGAATCCCGCTCCATGCTGCCCAAGACCCACACTCCCCAGCCACACTTCTGCCTGTCTATCTGTACAGGAAAATGAGGTCCATTGTTCAGGCTCAGGCTAAGCCTGGCAGTTTCTGTCCCTTGGCAGGTTGGGCTGGGAGGTGAATACAGGTCACACCGACCATAGCTCTGACTTCAAAGCTTCATTTTTTCATTGGCCAAATTGACCAGGAGCACTCCCCAACCATGTGCCTCCACACCATCTTGGAGATCTTTTGAGTTGGCTGGCAAGCTTCAAAGGTGAATATTTCATTGGCTGGTTGCTCTCCCTTGTCCACCAGACACCCAAGGGCAGGTACATGTCATCTTGGTAGGCCTCAGAGGAGAGGAGTCTAGCTACTCAGGGACAACCATCCCAAGGCCTCTGGTGCTGCTCATTAATAGGAGAGATGCCAAATGGGCAGGCATTCCCTGGCAACATTTCTACTGGTGGTGGTCACTCAGTCGATAATTGCAATGCTACCCTTAATGGTTCCCTGGTTGATTCTTTGTGCAGATAACAGTTCAGGCAGTCAGTCAACAGCCCAGGATGGCAAGCTTAGACTTCCTGTTTTACCAGGGAGTGCCAGGGATTCCATTAACAAGTGTTGGCTGTCTTGAGCCACTCATGGCACCCTAATGGAATTTTAGGAAAAGAAATGAGCTTGGAGTCAATTAGGATTTTCAGTTAGATTGCTGAGGGGTAGAGGTCCCTGGGGATATGGGGGAGGCAGGAGGTAGGGGTGAAATTCAGTGGCTACAAAAGGTACTCCCTTCTTCACATCTTGAGGTTGGCATTAACCCCCTTGTTCATTGCTCCATCCAGGACCCAAGTCCAGGTGTCACCCAGGGCTCTGAGGCCGGTACCAGCCTAGGCACAAAGAAGATGCAACTGGGTGGGAGAAGCCTGGAGAAGTTTCCTCTTGGAGAAGACTGGTCTTCAATCACCTTTAGTCTCCTGGTGTTTGCTCTTGGCATGAACATTGCCCAGCCATCTGGAATGCCATGGGTCTCTGGGTACAGACATTCCTCCTGAGGGTCCCCTAAGGGGAGGAGCTGGTTTGGAGGGGCCCTTTCTCCATGTGACATCCTAGAGGATGAGGAGCCTAAGCACAGAAACACTGTAGGACACAGACTTGGAAAGAAGCAAATGTTCCATGCTGTTGGTAGTGGCCTTTGCCACAGACAAGACATTGGCCAATTCTCTGGCCTCAGTTTTGGTGTGAATGAGCTGGACACATGTCCTCAGAGACACTCTTCCTCTGCTCTGCTCCAGGACCGTTTCTCTGGGCTCATAGCTTCAGCCTCATTGTTCTGTGGCCCTGGCTGCTGCTGCTGGAGACTCATCCATCACCTTGGGGAAGCCCTTCCATCTGCTCCTCCCCTCTGCCCAGCTTGTCTCCGTTTCAATGACTCATTCTCCATTCTCCTGGGCTGAGGGGCCCCAACCTCAGAATTAGGATGCAGTCTTCACTCTCTTTTCTCTTCCTCTTATTCCCCCCAGCACAGTAAGAAGCCTCTGCTATCTGCATGGCTCCCACCCTCTTCCCTGCTCCCAGACTCTTTCTCTCTAGCTGACACCACACACTACTGCCATGCTTGTCTAAGGACCTTGAATGGTTCCTGGAGCCCAAGATAGAATCTAAACTTTTCTGCACAGCATTCAAGACTTTTCATAATCGAGCTGCCCTCTGTTTATCCAGACACACCTCACAACTTTCCAATAGAAACCATCCATTTTAAGAAGGCTGTTCTCCTCCCTGCCCCTAGCCTGTGCATATTCTTAGTTGTGTGCTGGGGGTAGGATGGTTTTCTCCACTGGCCATCTCATTTCTGAGGCTGCCATGACACACATCCTCCCCCAGGCACCTCTTTCCCCTCTTCACATGGATCACTTGTTTGTGCCATCATATTGGGGTGGGAGATGGTGGTTATTAACCCTTCTCTTCCTTGGGCCAGTACAGGTATGCAAGCACTGAACCAAAACCAAAAAAAACAAAGGAAAACCAGATTGAACAAAACAATCCCCCAAACGGGCCTGCGATTATACACTGGTGTACACACTGGTGACTTAGAGACTTTTTAGAAACCACCAAATTGTGTATGATGACAAAACAACCGGGTCTTTTTTTCTTTTTTTGAATTTAAGAAATTTTTTTCATAACATTTTAAAGTTTTGAGTTCCAAATTCTATCCCTCCCCCTCCCTGAGTTACACATGTGTAATTATATAAAACATTTCCATATTAGTCATTTTATACAAGAAGACTTGAATAAAAGAAAAAAATGAAAGAAAGTGAAAAATAGCCAGCTTCTGTCTGTATTCAGACAACATTCTTTGTCTGGAGGTGGGTAGTCCTTTGGAATTGTCTTGGATCACTGTATCGCTGAGAATAACTAAGTCATTCATAGTTCTTCATCAAACAATGTTGCTATTACTGTGTATGGTGTTTTCCTGGTCCTGCTGACTTCACTCTGCATCAGTTCATGGAAGTCTTTCCAGGTTTTCCTGAAACCATCCCGCTTATCATTTCTTAGAGCACAATAATATTCCATTACAACCATGTGCCACAGTTTGTTTAGTCATTTCTCCAATTGATGGGCATCCCTTTGATTCCCAATTCTTGCCACCACAAAAAGAACTGCTATCAATATTTTAAACAACCATTTCTTGAATCTCATTCTGTTGTTCTGTAGCAGCAAGCACCCCAGCATTCCCAAAGTGGCTGCCAACACAGGTTTAGATCTGCTTTTGTAAAGGAAAGCAACTCAAAATCAGTTAACAAGCTTACTTTAAACAAACAAACATATATTACCTAGTTCAGGGGAAAAAGGTCAGCACCCCAATCTTCAGAGTATACAGACAGATCAAACAGACAGGCTTCCAAACTGTCCAACCATTGTATCAATATCAAAATCACAGTTACCAGAGAGGGAAGCATCAACATCTGGATTTTCAAAGCCGGGGGGCTCTCAGCGGCTGCCCAGAGTCTCATCTGGTCAAATCACACAACACTTATCAAAGTGAGCCCCAAAGCAAAACCTCCCATCAGGGTTTATATAGCCTTCTCCTGGCTCAGAGAATGTAACAAACTTCCGGACCCACAGCCCAATCACAAAGTATCAAGGTGTGGGCTTTCCTGAAAAACAAGCCTCCCACCACAGGCTCCAGGTGCACTTAAGCTAGGGGCAGGGAAGATCTTTAAATTTGCATTTCCGTGTTCCTGCTCAGTTTGGTCTGTATCACTTCAGAGAAGCTTTTCCATATATCACTGGAGTCTTCAAATTCATTCATTCTAGGCAACTGAGGTTAAGAGACTAGCCCAAAGTCATACAGTTAGTAAGTATCTGAGATCACATTTGAACTCAGGTCCTCCAAACTCCATGCCATGGCTCAATTGACTGTGCCACCTAACTACCCCATCTTTATAAAAATTATAAACTTGATTATCAAACATGAGCATTTCAATATACAAAGAAAAAGAAAGAGACTTTAGAAGAAACTAGGAAGTTGTATCCCCAGAACTTAGCTCGAGATCTGGCATACCATAAGTGTTAGCCAATGCTAAGGGAGTAAGTGAGGGATTTTGTTCCTCATAGTTTATTTCTCTCTCTCTCTCTCTCTCTCTGTCCTAACAGAGCCACTCAACAAGCGCGCACGTGTGTGTGTGTGTGTGTGTGTGTGTGTGTGTGTGTGTGTGATAGAGAGAGAGAGAGAGAGAGAGAGAGAGAGAGAGAGAGAGAGAGAGAGAATTTAAAGAGGGGTCAACAAGAACTTCTATTTGTGGCCTCCTTTGCCAGTTTTGCACTATACTTTTAACAAAAACCCGTCCACATTGCCTGAAATTTTCTGAAAATGTTGGATCACTTGGACCAAAGGGTCTGAACATTTCTCAAAATTTCTGTATAATTTTGTTTTGTTTTTCAAAACAATTTAGTGCTCCAGCAATGGAGTCATAATAAGCCTGGCTTTCCGAAGTCCCACCAGCTTTGGTCTGTCTGTATGTCATTAACATGGCTAATTTGATAGGGGCTCTTGGTAGGGCTTTGATGTACATGTCTCTCATTATTGGGGAGCTTGAAAACATTTTCTTCTTTCAAACACATTCTTATGGGTACCTTTTGGGTTTTATACAATCAGAATTTTGTCCACATGCCATTTGTTCCTCCTTCTAGAGAGCCATCTCCTATTAGAAATAACATTTTTAAAGAAAAGAAAGAAGTGGGGCAGCTAGGTGGCACAGTGAGTAAGAGCGCTGGCCCCAGAGTCGGGATTGGTTCCTGCCTCAGACAACACCCACACAAAAATAATGACATGTAACCTGGAGCAAGTTACTTAACCCCAATTGCTTTAAAAACAAAACAAAACAAAACAAAAACACAAAGAAGAAAAGGAAGAAGAGAAAAGCTCAGCAAAGCTGGGCTGCCGAGTCTGGCGCAGTGTCCAGCACTGGGCTTGGTGCCCTTGCTCTGCCCGGGGGAGGCTGGGGGGGCTTTTCTTCCGTGGGCTTTGGGGCCAGGCTTGCTCCAAGCAGTTTCACACCATTCGCTATTGTGGCTTTGTGGTTGGACCTTCTGCCTACATTGTTTATGTGTTTTCTTGGCTCCGGCTCCTTTGTGCTGCATCAGATTGTTTTGAGTCTTTCTATAATTTTAGGTATTCATCATAAGTGGCAAGCTAGGGGTGCACTACAATGCCTAGAACGAGGGGCCTGGAATCAGGAAGACTGGAGTTCAAATCTGGCCTCAGACCCTTACAAGCTGTGTGACCCTGGGCAAGTCACTTCACCGTTTGCCTCAGTTTCCTCATCTATAAATGGAGATGACAGTACCATGTACCACCTGGGATTATTGGGAGGATCGAATGAAATAATACTTGAATGCAAACCTGGAAGCCCTGAATCTTCATAACTGTTATGTCCTCAGCACAGGACTATTCCATCACATTCAGGCATCACCATTTAGTTAGCCATTACCCAGTCAAGTACTGCTCTCAAGTTTTTGGTGGATAGTGGGACCACTGCTTTGGGTATAAACCTTTCAGTCACTATTTGCTTTCCAGAATGGTCATCCTGATCCACAGCTCCACCGAGGAAGCTTTGGTGTGCCTACCTTCCCATTACTCCAACTTCGACAAGCTTGAGTACTTTCAGATAGCTACTGAGGCTTTGGTTTTTCTTTTGTCATAGCCTTGGGTCATTTATCTGTTGGAAAATACATGATTTTGTGCCACCTTCTCCTAGCATGAGCATATCAGACTTGTTTAAGATTCTCTCCCAAGATGCTTGAATTTTTTTCTTATTTTGGATGCACTATACCTTCTGTCACACAAAAGTCGTTTTATTTTAATTAAATTAATGGGCTTTTCCTTATAACATCTTCTAAAGAATGAAGGCCTAAGTGTATTATTCTCTCTCTATGCAGTGGGGAAATATGTAGAGCTCCATTATTCTCAATTTTTTTTATGATTTAGAAAAAATTAAGATGATTGCTCCATTTGGAATTTATCATGGGACATGATGTGAAATGCATGTTTTAGCCCTTAGTCCAGATGTCCAAGCATTAGGGAGCTCAGGAAACTTCTGGAAGAGAAGCCTCAGACCACTCATGATTAGTAGTGGCAGGATAGAATTATTGTTGAGAGGCAAGGAGAAACCTTATCTTGTGGGACATTCAGTCATCTCACATTGTTGTACCCACAAGAAGCATTCACCAAAAGAAAACCACGAAAATAATGGAAGCTTAGGCATCAGTGTCTGTTGCGGAAGAGGAAAGGGTAGTGACATTCAATGAGGAATCCAGCAAGACTCCAAAAAGGAAACCAACTATCCAGAGACGTCTGTGCAAAAGTGGGCAGAGGGGAGGAGGGTGCAAAATATCAGCAAAGATATGCTTCCAAAGCAAGACATGAGAGGAGCTAAAATCTCGTAGCTCACGCAGAAGCCGAGTTCCCATGGCCATGATTAATGCCTTCTTCAAGAAAGGAACTGGCCTGGTGAGCACCGTGTAATGACATTAACAACAAAAATGAAACTGATTATGTTTTGAGACAGGAAACAATTCTTTACTTATGTGGGAATCATTCTAAAATCAGCCCTGTGTATGGCCAGGCCACTGGCTTTTAAGGGGAAAGATCAAAATTAATGGAAATAGAAAATGGCAAAAAATATTTTAGAAAAATATATGGCATGCAATTAAATACCACCAATTTAAACAAGCTATTAATAATGAAAAATGGGAAACGGGCAGCAGAATGGACATTAATACCAATTAAAACAATTTTGATGTAAATCAATCCCCATAATGAGAAGACTAAAAGAATCTAATAACTGCTTTAGCCAGCAAACAGTTGATCTTGCCAAGTAGAGACATATGGCAGCCAAAGGCAACACCAATTTAGAATATAAACTCATTTGTTAAATCTTATGGAGAAGGATAGTGGGAGATTACATGCAATGTTACCTCGCAAATCACTGAGAACCAATGAAGGGAAAAGTCTATTTAGGGAAAGTTCTGTTCGAGATCCAACTAAAGAAATGCATCTTGAGGGCATATAAGAATGCAGCAGGAAGGACAGACAGGGGAAAATCTAAACTGGAGAGAGAAAATGGGACTGATGCAACAGGGTCTCCCAAGTGCTCCTTCTGGACTAACAGACATAGGGCCCAAAGTCTCTTGCCCTGGAATACTGCAGAGCTTTCCCAAGGAAACCAAGGAAAACTTTTTTGAGCTATCCATAGAGGAAAGACCAAGGATGCCTATTGTCCAGAACATGATATGCGGTTGAATGCACAACCCAGAGACCTTGTCCATCCAGACATACATCTTGGACAGATCCTACACTTAGATAATGAGCCAGGTCCCTAACTGAGCAGGAGTGGCTGGACCATCTTTCGAAAATTGAAGTATTCTTTTAATGACCCTAATTTTCCCCTGTAAAAGGGCTATCTCCTTGGAGGGGGAAAGGTAGGGCAATTGGGTATAAGTGACTTGCCCAAGGTCACACAGTTTTTGTTTTAAGTGTCTGAGGCCAGATTTGAACTCAGGTCCTCCTGACTCCAGGGCTGGTGCTCTATTCACTGTGCCACCTAGCCACCCTGATAAGGGGGCTATCTTAATACCCATGACCTTCCAGTGATATGGTGTGGCAGTCAGTCATAGAACCCTATAGTCACCAAAGAAATGGAATTCAGGTCACCTGAGAGGCAATGGAGAGCTGTGTGGGGAGTATGAGTGAGCTTCACACTACACATGAGGAAGCCTGCAGGAGCCAGTCACATAGTGAGAGAGAGAGAGAGAGAGAGAGAGAGAGAGAGAGAGAGAGAGAGAGAGAGAGAGATGGATCGTGGGCAGCCTACACATGCCAGGTGAGGCTACAAGGAAGGCCCTCAGCGTCCTGGATCAACTTAGGGAAGGACATGGAGAAGAACCACCCAGGACAAGGACACAGACTGGTGTCTGTCCTACATCATTGGTGGGGGCAGTCATACCAAGAAGAGCACCCACCTTTCCAGTGGAGATGTGCCACATGGATAGACAAGGTCACTCAGGGGCCCTAGAGCTCAGCCTTGCCCCCAACTGCCCTAAGTAGCTGACTAAACTGGAGATGGCTCAAGCCCCAGCCCTTCCATGCCTGCAGCTCTCCCTTCTTTGGGTCTGAGGGCCTTCCACTCCTCCAGCAGCTTGGATGGACCAGCACCAGCAGTACTCTGAGGACTACACCAGGGTGCTCCAGCTCCCACGGCCCCTTGTGCAAGCCCCCGGGGTACACGAACCAGCACCATCCTCTGTGTAGGGGCCAGAGGGACAGCCAATCCATTGGGTTTTCAAGGCCTCACTGAGCACCATCCACCCTGGCTGCTCCCTTTCCTCCAAGCTGCCTTCCAGTTCTCCCAGTTCTCCCAGTAATTACTGTGCAGTGCTCAGGGCTTGCTGCCTTCTTATCCACTTTGTGTATCTGGCTCTAGGTCAGGTTACACAGACAAGTGGTTTGGCCTTCCTGTGGAATATAGATTGCTGTTCACAGGACATCCTGATCACTTCAGCGTCCCTGGGAGGAAGGGTCCCAAGGGCCTCTTTGCCAGAATGTGAGGGGCCTCAGGACCATTGAGTCTGACCTGTGCTCCATCCCTGCCAAAAGGGGGCTCTCATCCATAGAACGCTCCTCCTGCATCAGGTCGAAACGCCCTTTGTGCATCTCCTGCCGTTCCCCCTAGGACTTCAGCCAGGCTGCTCCCCAGAGCGGCTCCTTCTCAGTTCTGTCCATGCAGCACACAGGTCTGCTGAGCCCTGGACGTCTGTGGAGGGGGAGGAAGGATCCCTTCTGCTTTTCTCGAGGCTCAGGGCCATCCCCAGCCCAAGGGCAGCCCCCTCCTCCCCAGGGAGGGAAAGGGAGGAAGCATCTATTAGTCGCCTACTGTGTGCCAAGCACTTTATAAAGAGCACCTCATCTGGTCCTCTCAATATTAGGGCCGTTATTATTCCCATTTTACGACTTAGAAAACTGAAGCACACAGAGGTTAAGTGACTTGTCCAGGGTCACACACTTGGTAAGTGCTCAAGGTCACATTTGAATTCAGGTGTTTCTGACTCTAGCCCAGTGTTTCATCCATTGCTCCACCTGAAAAGGGGGATCATATTGGGCCATTACGAGCAGCAGAGTTGAAGTGGACACTGGACTGGCTTTGGTTGTGTTTTCAATTTTGCTCAGACCAAAGATAGCCTATGATGTTGGTGGTTGACCCAGTGTCCCAGAGCCAGCCATGTGGGTGCTGGTTAACAATTCCACCAGGAACCTCCAGTGGGTCCCTCATGGCATCTCCCTCCCTCATAATCTGGCTTCTCAGCTCAAGGCCAAGTTGTAGTCTGAGGAAGCCTGCTCCTAGTCCATTGGTCATAGAAAGTGGCTTGAATCTCAAATCCTAGAGATGATTTGGGGCTGGTCAGCGGCTCCTCTGGTCAGTGGGGCAGTGGGGATAATGCTTCTCTTCTACTGGCTCTTGAAGTTTCATCACTCAAATGATCACAGTGGGCTCAAACATCTGGGGCGATGACACCAGCATGTGTTTTCATGATAGAGTATGGGTATTCACGGAGGACTAGCCCCTCTGTGTGAGGACTGCTCATCCCCCTTCAGTGTGTACCCACACCCAACTTTCACCTGGGCGTCCCAGAATTCTGTAACATGTGACACAGGCTGGTGGCCACACCCTGGTAAACCAGGTAACCAACAGGCCTCCAATCCATCAATGAGCTGGGGCGGGGGTGGGCATATAGCCCTGGTAGAATGGGTTAACAAGGGAAGGTACTGTGACAAGCAGGTACTGTGGATCGCTCAGAGCTTGGTCAGACACAGAAGATGTCAAGGTCATCTACTGCATCCCAAGCCATCGCAGGTCACCCTGACATTTGTCCTGCTACTGGTCTTCAATGACTGGAGGAGAGAGTGATGCTGACCTTTTGCAGCACTGTCTCACCGTGATGTCATTGATCCTCTTCAAAAGCGAAGGATGAACATCTTCATGGGCAACGCAGGAGCCTCCAAAGGTGCTCCTGTTCTTGGGGGGTGTCAGATTGCCAATACCCATCCCAACCACAGTCTTTTAGGGATGGCCTCCTCTCAGAGCATTCACACAACTGTCTTGTTCCATCTGCAGACAGGGTAGCAACACTGTCCTCACCACGGCCTACTTAGACATGGCCAGTATCCAAGAGTGCCCCAGGCCTGACACACTTCACACCTTCTAGCTTAGAGGCTTCTCATGAGAATATGGGAGTGGATGAGGCAAGGGTCATGATGTCCCTTTTAGAGAGGACTAGACTGAGGCACGTGGCCCAACTTCCCTCAGGCCAGGACCAGTGTCCAGGCATTCTGTTCTTTCTTTCCTATTTCCCGCTCTCATGGCAAGACCAAGCATTATCCCCATGGCCCCACTGACCATGGCTGGAATCCACAGGCACTTTTCCATCCAATCACATCTGCCCAACTCCCTCCTTTCAGACTGCTCTATCCTTTCTACTTACAGATTTCCCTTTTCTTCTAAATGCCCAATTTCCATTTTGTAGTCTGACAACTGAGACACTCTATGAGGTCGTTAAAGTATCTACAAGGAGCCAGGAAAAAACAGTCCAAAGACCCCAAACCTCACACGAAAACTCCCAGGAGTTTTGAGGAGACAAGTCCCACTACGACTCCCTCCATTTGGGAACTTGAGGGCAGCATGAATCAGAACATTGGTGGTTCTTTGTATTGAAGACAATAAATCTGGGTTATTATGTGTGTAGCTGGTTCTGAGTCCCTTTGGGAATTCAAGTATTGTGTGGTGATGGGTTGAGGGATAAAGAGTAGGCAGGCAGCCATGCTTCCCTAAGAACTATCCAGCACTTGGGGATCTGCTTTCTTTCAGGAGAATGGTTAGCTGCCAGTGGGCGTGGGAAGAAGACTCCTACCATTCATCTCAGGCTGTGAAAGATAAAACCCGAAGGCGGGGCCTCCCAGCCAACTCACATCCCACAGGCCTTCTCCAGCATCCTACTACCCTCCTACCAATGGAAGCCTGTTTCTTTCACAAACCCTGCATTGGAGATGTTCACAATTCTTTGAGATCAAAGGGAGCTATAGGGCAGGGTAATGGACAGAAGAGTCAGAAGCTTGGATTCATTCCCAGCTCTGTCACTGTCTGTGTGAGACCCTGGGCAAGTCACCATATTTCTCCCTGGCTTAGTTCACTAATCTGTAAAATAGGCTGTATTTGGTGACCTTTAACCCATGTTTCTATGTAACTTATATAAGTTCCCTAGATCAGGAAGAGTCCAAGATAGAAGCAAAATTCCAGTTGACTTCCTACCCAGGACCCCAACACCTTGGCTGAAAGATCTGTCTGACAGCAAGAGGGTAAACACATGCCTACCAATGGATCTCTTATAAAACGGCCTCAGCCCACGACATTTTCATCTCTGTTGCTAAAACCTCCTTGGGGGTGCTTCAGAGAGCACTTGTTTAATCCATGCCTGTGGTGCTGACTTCTTAACCTGCTGGAACTTCCCAATATAAAAAACCAAGGAAGGCAGCAGCAATGTATTTCTTTGTAGTCATCGGATTCCACTGGGCTCTTGGAGTTGCAGATGCCAATATTCTATCAGCAGGTGAATCCTGGCTCTGGTTGTAAAAACCAACCCCATTACAACACTCTGGATGCGCAGCCCCGCCTGAAAGAGGCAGTGACTTCCATTGTGATCACCTCCTCCAAGGCCAGTGCATCAGCAGAGTGTAGAAAAGAGGGGCCAGGACTAAACCATCAGGCTGATCAAAGGGGCTGTAATCAAATACAAAACCACCTGCCGCTGGTCCCAGGGTATCAAAGGTAAACCTCGAGTGTGTTCACCTAATAGGGCAGACTTGAAGCAGACTCTCAGCCAGGTGTAGGAGGGGGAGGCATCTTCAGAAGGATGGAAGGGAAGGAGGAGGGAAACATTTATGAAGTGTCTACTATGTGACAGGACTGTACCAAGTGCTTTATAAATATTATCTCATTGGAACCTGACAAGAACCCTAGGTAGCTGTTGTTCAATCATGTCCAACTGACTCTTTGTGACCCCATTTGAGTTTTTTGTGACAGATAATTGTGTGGTCACCATCTCCTTCTCCAGCTCATTTTATAGATGAGGAAACTGAGGCAAGACCAGGGTCACACAGCTGATAAGTGTCTGAGGCTGGATTTGAACTTAGGAAGATGAACCTTCCTGACTCCATGCCTGAATATCAGCGACTTCCCCATAAAACAGTAAGTGAAGATTACCTGCCCCTCAAAGGACTGTTAGCTACACAAGGAGCAGAGGCAAATTAGGAAAGGTAAAACTAAGATGTCTGATTCTGTGACACTGAAAAGCTTTTGCACAGACAGGAGCAAATGCACCTGGGACGAGAAGGGCAGAAGCTGATGGAAAAAACAATATTCATCAAAAAGCTCCGACAAGGGTCTGGCATCCAAGAGACACATGGCACCCTCCTAAGTCTGTGCTGCTTTAAGCTTAATGGTGTCATGGTTTAAAGCTACACTCAGACTTCTAGAACATCTTGAATAGATAATTAACACCAACGTGTAGGCCCAAAAGTCAGCCTCCACCTGAAAACATGGTCAAGTTCCCTAGAGAACTGCAAACTAAGAGTCACATGAAAACAAATGCTCCAAATCACCAATAAGAGAAATGCAATTAAAACAACCCTGAAGGTTCATCTTCTACCCAGCAAATTATTCTCCCCCACCAAAAAAGAAAGTCAAAAGATGGGAAGAGTCAATGTTGGAAGGATTGCAAGAAACTAGGCATACTAATACATTATTGGTGTATCTGTGAGGCAGTATGACCATTCTGGAAAGCAGTGTGAAATTTCAAAAGTGAGTAACCAAAACATCCACACCCACTGACCCAGAGATTCTACTGCTGGACATATGCTGCAAAAATGTCATTGATAAAAGAAGGCTCCACATCCACCAAAATACTGATAGCAACACTTTTTGTGACAGTGAAGAACCAAGACGACCAAGTCAACACCCATTGTGGGAGAGGGGCAGGAAGCAGCAGAAAGCAGGAGGCACAGGAATGTAACATAGTATCCTTGCTGGCCTAAGAGGACTGAGCATGATGGATACAGAGAAGCATGAAAAAAGATTTAGATCAACTGATGCAGAGCCAGGAAAACAATGTATACAACAGCCACAGCATGAAAACGGAAAAAACCATTATGGATCAAAGATGAATATAGTGAAATTATAAAATGTAGGCTGGCCCCAAAGAGCTAGAGGAGGGCAGTTTCTCTCTTCTACAGGGGGGCATGTGTATGTGTGTGATGCCCAGTTTGAATGAGCCTCTTTCTGAGGTGGTTTGGGGCTGCTGAGAACTCTGAAACGTCAGGATACAGGCTGGCGTCCACCTGGAATGAATTCAAAAACTCAAACCTTCTTCCAGTTGAGGGGGTTTATTGTAGCCAGTAGAAGCACAGGGTTCCTAGTGAACCTGCACCTTTTGGGGGTGACAGGGATGCTTATATACAAAAGGGACAGTGAAAGGGTCTGGATGCGATTAGGTGGTCAGGGTTGGGACAAGTGAGACAGTGAAAGGTAAGTAAGCTAATTAGGTGATCTTGGTGAGCTGGGGTGGGCCAGGTGCCTTGGGTGGAGGCCAGGGATCTAGGTGGCTGAAATGTACAAGATTCAGGGACTGTTGCTTTCAAAGACATCTTTTCCTTCTAGGGGTCCAGGTCCTATCACCCCATCATTTCCTTCCCCATACCCAATAACTCTAGAATTCATGTCTATGAACAGGGAGAAAAAGGACCCACCAAAATCCTGGCCTCTAAAAACTGGCCAAAGCAGATCTGGTGGGCACAGTCTTTCCCACTTTTTCCAGCATTCCTGAGAAGAGGGGAATGTGGACATGCCCATTTGACAGATGTGAGAATCAAGGGAAGGAGACGGAGGTACTGTCTTATAACAGAAATCAAGGTTATAGGAATCCCAGAGCGCATTATACCAAGGGAGGCCTCCCCCAGTCCCCATGTGCTCCCTCCTACCTCACCCAGTCTGTTTCTAAAGGTTCTCAAGTACTAATAGCCACCCAATGAGATATTTGGAGCAGTGCCTGGCATATGGAAGGTGCTTCCCAGCATGTGTGCTCACTTCTCCTTCCCCTTTTTCTGTAGTAATTTTATAGATCAGATCTCAAAAGGGACTGCCCAGGGCATGCCGGTAAGAAGGGGAGGGCAGCTGGCATGTGGATCTAGCTGCTATGTTCCTAGATCTGGCACCTGAGCCCCACTAGCTAATTATGGGCTAAAAAAGGGAGTAAGAGTGAACCAGCAGATGAATGAAATGCTACAGGTTCACAGAAGCAAGTCTAGACAGGACCTTAGGTCTTCTAACCCAACTCCTTCACTTACAGGTAAGGAAACTGAGGCTCCGGGGTGATGACTCTCATCCTGCATCGAGTCAGAGACATGATCTGAACTTGGCTCCTGCCACTCCAGATTTGGGGCTTCTTCCACTGAACCTTGATTTCAGGGCATTTGAAGAAGCCTTAAAATTTTCGTGGAAGAGCCAGATAATATTGAAGTGATATGGACCCCCTGGAGGGTCTCCAGTGGGTACCTTGAGGCTCTGGGCTTGTCCCTGGGCTAGGTAAGCAGGGAACCTGGGCATTAAATGAAAGCCTTATTTATACAGGGGTTCAAAGAACCAGCTTCTGAGCTGGCAGAGTTAGGCAGGAACCTCAGGAAGAAGAGCTGGCAGTTCCTGCGGGCCCATAGCTCATGGAGTCACAGCCACCAAGAAACCTTCACTGCAGGCTTCCAACGGGCTCTTGCCTGGCTAGACAACATCAGGGGCCCAGAACAGAGAGGGCAGTGCTCTAGGTCTGGTCCTGTGGATCAGGGGCACAGCTGGTGCTTGGTGCTCACTGCTGGCCAACCCACTCCCCAAGAGGTCTGCCCTCTGAACCAGTCCTTCACAGATGCCAGGTGGAGGGAGGCCCTAGAGAGTACCCGAGGGAAGCGACAGCTAGCTTGGCCATGCACTCTTCTATCCACTTGAGGATGGTGGATAGAGGGGAACCAGGCTTGCTCTGCTTGGCCCAAGGGGGCAGAATGAGGAAAATTTAGGGAGAACTTCCCAGCAGTGTACAAGTGATCCCAAAGTGGTCTGAGGACCACAGGAAGCACAGCATTATCCAACCGAGGCAGGAAAGATATGTAGAGCCATGGTCAAAGCATGTGACACACAACCTACTGAGAAAATATGCCATGACAGGCCAAGGTGGTGATGAGAGGCCAGACTGTGAGGGCCACGGGAAGGCAGGGGCACCAGTACATGGTTGGTGGACTAGTAGTGTTTCATCATTCTAGAAAAGACAACTCCAGGGCCTGGCACATCATGACTACGCCCACCACAAATATAGCCTACAAGGCTATATGTACCATTTTTTGGGGGGTGCCAAACCTACCATTTTGTCTTAAAATAGGAAAGCAAGTGCATCACAATCCTTATGGAACAAGGCAGGCCGCAGAGGGGCTCCAGCTGCCCTGTAGAGAATGATGGTTTGATATTTCTGAAGGAAATCTCCTATCCTATGGCCCACGCCCTAATCCTGCCAAAAATGTGTATGTGTGGGGGGAGGGGGTCAGTTTACTACCTCCTGCCCCAGCTGGCAGAGATCTGGGGGTGTCTATATAGCATTCTTACTGCCCAGATGAGGAAGTGAGGCCCAGAGCAGAGACAGCCTGTGGCCCCCAAACAGAGCCAGGGCTGACCCCATGTCTTGTGATACCCAGAAATGTGGGTGAGGGTTCAGCATCTATTCAGGGCCTCCCTTAGCCCTGTGCTGAAGATATGAAGAGAGAGAGACCAAAACAGGTTCAGACATTTAAAAGCATTTTTCATACAGCTTACTAAATAAATCCACATGGGCTAAACTGGGGAAAGACCCCCAGGTTAAAAAACACCAAACTTGGGGGTGGCTAGGTGGCGCAGTGAGTAGAGTGCTGGCCCTGGAGTCAGAAGGACCCGAGTTCGGATCCTGCCTCAGACACTTAACACATACAAATATAAAAACCTAGCCGTGTAACCTTGGGCAAGTTATTTAACCCCAATTGCCCTCCAAAAAGCAAAAAAAGAAATAAAAAACACCAGACCCGCCGGGGTCTAGAAAAGCTGGTTTCTAAGACCTTATGCCAACAGAAGAGTTCTCCAGTTTAAAGTTTAATTTCCCCAAATTAATGGGAGCATGAGAACGGTGGCCACCAGGAATGATCTGGAAACACCACCTCCTGAACAAAAGACCACACGGTGAGATCAAACCATTTATTGTCACTGGCCTTAAACAGCCCAGGCTGGGGTCCTCTCCCTCCTTCCCTCCCTTTCTTCCTGGCACTGCTGATATGACACTTCTATGGGACACTCCTCCATCTCCCCTGGCACCGGGCACTGCTACGAGGTCTCCATCTTGTACCCGTGTTTCTCCAATTCAGCTCTAGATAAAAACCAAAAACATTGTCAGTAACACACCTGAGAACACAAAGATGGGGCTAGGCCCTGAACAGTCAGGAGCTCAATACACAAAACCCTAAACATGCAGGAAAGTCAAAGGAAGACCCCCCCCCACCCCCCCTGCCAGGGGTGGGATACAAAGTGCAATGGCCCCTTCCCCCTTCAAAGAGCCTTCCAAAGCAGTTCTCAGAATTTTACTGAAATGCTTGGGATTTACTGACATCTTCCAAATACAAGTTAGAAGATCCGGGTCCTGATCCTGGCTCTGGGGTTTGCTTCTAAGCCAGTGGCAGGCAAAGCACAAGCTCTTTGACCTAGATCAGAAGCCAGGATCCCCATACTAGTCTCAAGATCCTTACTCTCTGCTCCTAAGTCAGCTTTTAAGACTAAACATATATTTCAACTTTAAAACATTCTGTTTCAAAACTCCTACTGAGGTTTCTCTTGCCAGAGCCAAGCAGCCAAGGCCCTGCATAGCTGGGCGCCAGTCTTCTCTGGTCCCACCAGCCAGGGAACCAAGGAAACCCAAGGGATTTGCTTTTGTAGGATGCTGCATGCTCACCTCACTAAACAGGGAGAAGACACATGGCCCAAGAGTGTGATACCTGCATTCAGGATGGAGATTCTGCCTTATTTTAGTCAACATCTCCATAAAGGGGCCAGAGTGGGAAATGGAGGGCTTGGTCACTGACTGGCTCCCTCCCTCCTCTTCTGGGAACTGTCCCCAGTGGCCAACTCAGGAAGTGGTGAACAAGGGGAGCACAAAACTATGTAGAGAATGTGAATTTGTGTCTTCTATGGCCCGCTATAGGCCGAGGACCCTCTCCAAAGGCCCTGTCTCAATGGCTCTCCATCCTCTTTCATGAAAACTACAAACATAAGTAGGCCCTGCTCCTGGAAGAATGTCCAACAGCAGGCTCTGCAGAAGTGTTTGTGGGGCCCCGGGGCAGCCACCACCCAGACTCAGCTGCTCTGGCTCAGCAGGGCCCCCAGAGTCTCCCTGGGGCTGCCTTAGGGCCATCATGCTATACTTCTACAAGGAGTTGGGTGAGAATGGAGAAGAATGAAACACTTTCTTGGAATCATCTTTTCTTCTTTTGTGAAGAAGAAAATTGAGGAAGGGAGGAGGAGGAGGAGGAGGCCCGCCCCCACGGAAGCTGCATGCTGTGGGGAGAGGGGCCAACTTTGGTCTCCTTCTCTGACAGATTCACCAACAATGAGGGCTGGAATTCCCTGTGAAGAGGAGGGATGGAGATGCAGAAAAACAAGGCCTAGAAGAAACCCCTCTGGCTAGCAAGTGGCCATCTAGATATCTCCAAGCCCATGGACAGGGCAGGGGTGGCTGCAGGGAAGGGCCGGCACAGCTTCAGACCAGATACAACCGTCTGGTCAAAACCAAAGGCCACTAGTGAAAGAGACTGTGCAAAGTAACTGTAGCTTTCTTCACTTTTCCAGGGCCTGGTACCAATACATGTGAAAATAAATGAAACCAGGCCTGTCACAGCAGGTCCACCTCAGGGACAGAGACAAAAGGCCCTGGGGGAGAGAAGTGGTTGTCTCAAGACCTGGAACAAAAGGAGAGAGGCCCCATAGAGGGGGCTCCATGATGTCCTGGTCAACTCAGCAAGTGACAGATGATAGAAGGGAGGGAAGGAGGGAGCCCCTACTGCCTTCGGGCACTGTGCTAAGAGCTTTACAAATGTTCTCTCACTGAAACCCCCTGAGGCAGGTGCTGTCATTAGGGAAGGACTCCCCAGGGTTCAAACACTACTAAGTCCCTGGGGTGAGATTTGAACTCCGGTGAAAACCCTAGGATGGCTCTAGGGAAGAAGGACAGAAAGGACAAGGAGCACCAAAGGAAAGGCCTAGAGACTCCTCAGAGTGCTGGGCAGAGAGAACACAGCTGAAGAGGGGAGAGGAGCAGGCACAACACCAGGCAGCCCCAGCCCCTTCCTGCCTCCTCCGCTCCTGGAACCCTCTGCTGTCAGGCTGCCCCTTCGCTGTCCACCTAAGGCCCATGGTTCTTCCTTGGGGGCTGGCTGGCTCTCAGAGGTCACTGGCACCTAGGCAGCCAGCCCTCCTTGCTCCTCAGACCCTCCTCCCCACTTAACATGCCCACTACTCACAGCTCCCCCAAGCATTCCACCCACACCACAATCTCAGACACTGAAAGTCGAGCTCCCAGGCCAGAAAAGCCTCCTGACCCACTGCCTTTGGACCAAGCCCCTTGGCCCCTCCTCTCCCAGCTCCCTGTGGCTGCCCAAATGACACAGGCAGCACCAGGACCATAGCCTCAATGGGCTTTGCTGCCTCCAGACCCCTCCACTTCCTGCTCAGGGCTGTCCTTCAGTGGTTCATTTCTGTCCCGCTCAGGCTGGCGCCTTCTCAGGCTCTTCCTACTCTGGGCACATGCTCTATGCTCCCAGCCCCCCGTAACCCATCAGTCCTGGAGAATCGGGGGCACATTATGAGATGGGGACCAATGGGTGGAGGTGACAAGGAGACAGAGGCAGCTCAGTGCGAAGCGCCAGGCCTCCTGCAGGTTTGGCACGATGAGCGAAAACACGGCCCCCTGAAGGTGCCAAGAGGCTCTGGTCCCACAGGTAATCAGCAGGTCCTGCTGGCAGAATTAGCAGGGATGGGTTTAGACCGCCACATCCCAAGCCAAAGAAGCCAGTTTCTCCCCGGCTCCCCGCTGGGCAGGAGGGCAGAAGCATCCCAGGGCCTGTCCCTGATGAGAAGCAGAGCCCGAGCTCGACCTGTTGCTGATTTCCAGCGGAATCCGGCAGCACCCCAAATTACCGTAACTGATTGGAGAAGTCGTCTTCCACGTTGTCATCATCCCAATTATCTTCCCAAACATGTGCGTCCTCGTCTTCATCTAAACCAGCCCAGTCTGAAAAGAGAACCAGATGAGGCCTGAAAAGCTGACATTTATGAGTTCCATAAAGGCAAAACGTGAAGAGAGTTCAGGCTGAAGCTACCAAAATACCCCATACCCCAACTATAGAAAACATATGAGGAAGTGGAAGAGCAGCCTGACTTTTAAAAGGACGCGTTCCAAGGGCTCAGCAGGGCTGGGAAGAAGCCCTGAGAAGTCCTGGCCAGGAGGGGCCTGAGGCCCCAAGGAGCCCCTGCCCCCAGCCGGGAAGAGCCTGAGGCCAGGAGGAGCCCCGGCCAAGAAGGGCCTGAGGCCCTCAGGAGCCCCCCTGCCAGGAGGAGCCCCAGCCCTAAGGAGACCTGGCCAGGAAGGGCCTGAGGCCCTCAGGAGCGGCCCCCCCCCCCCCCGCCAGGAGGAGCCCTGGCCAAGAAAGCCCAGCAGGGAGGAGCCACTCTACCTGGATCTGGAGTTCAGCCAGCGTTACTCAGGTGCTGCTGAGCTTAGGGGGCTGGTCTATGGGCCTGGGGCAGACCAAACGTCTTCTGGGGGGAGGGTGCTTAGGAGCGGTTTCCAGGGTCACAATAGGTGACATCATAAACTTAGGAAGGAATTGATGCAGGAATCAGGCCTGGCTCTATCTTGGGGATGGGGGATGGGGACAGCACTGAAAGAGGAAGGGAGGGGGAAGGCAAGAAAGGAGCACCCAAGGGCAGAGCAGCAGGAGCTGCTCACAGGAATATACTACAAGGCTTCCAAAGCCCTTTAGAAATCACTGCCTCTGATTCTCAAAACCATCTTGTGAAGTAGGTGTCACTATTGTGCCTGTTTTACAGATGCAGAAACTGAGGCCCAGAGATGTGAAGTGCCCTGCTCAGGGTCCCATGGTCTCCCAAGTCTCTGAGGTAGGCTACAAGCCCTGGTTTCCAAGCTGATTCCAAGCTGGGCATGCTAATCACTACACCTCAACTTGGATTTTCAATGGCTGTGGGGAAAGGAAAGGGACAAGCTCCTGGGGCCACAAGGAGGAAGGAGACCAGGAGGATGAAGGACGGGGCTCCAAAGGGCAGCCTGGTCAGCCAGGGACCCCAGGCACAGAGGCCAAAGGAGACGCCCTGCATCTAGAGTGAAAGACACAGACGTAGGTAGGGCTCATGCTCCTCTAGCCAACATCCGTTCGATTCTTACAATGAACAAAAGTACCAAGGCCATTCCCGATCTTCTGCAGCGAATCTGACACCTCCACAAAAGGCAGAAATCCATGGCAGGGGAAGTCTAGGGGGCCCTGGGCCTCCAAGGCTCTGGACAGGTGGAGTCATCAAGGGTGGGAGGGAGCCTAGGAAAATGCCCAGGCAAGAGAACGCTGAGGTGGAAGGCCTAGGCCACCTGGCTAAGCATACAACACTCCATCCTGGAGGCGGGGATCAGGATCCTGGCTCCCTAGCCCTGGGAGAGATCATTTTAGGGGCTTCGGAAAGGATGGGATGATCTCGCCCTGGTCACAAAGGGAGAAAGTGGCACGGACTCTGGACATGGGCTCCAGGAAGGCTTGAGATTCTGAACCTGGACAGGGAAGCTGGGAGAAGGGGGTAGCCTCAGAGGACATCTAGTGAACCACAGGAGATTAGGTTCAGGAGCATGTTTGAGATGCCTGAGCTGTGAGCCAGGGACAGCCACAGGAAGAGCTGCAGAGACACAGGGGGCTCTCGGGATACTAAAGGCCCCAGGGATCCGGCAGATCTCACTAGACCCTCCCACATCCCTGGGGGCTGCCTGCACCACAGCGTCTGAGGGAGGGTTTGGGTCCACAAGCATTCCACTTCTGTGTTCCAGAAGCTCAAATACCTGATCTTGCGTTTTTATCTTCTTGTGCCTGTGCCAAGTTTGCTCATTTTATAGAGGATGGCTCTCCAGAAAGGAGAGGGTGGGAAATGGACTCAACATATAGAAGAGGGTAATGAAAACCCATTTAAAAAATGAACTTTACACATAAAAGGGACTAAGAACAGACCCCCCCCCTTCCAATTCATGCCATTCTGTTGTTCACTTCTAAGTATTTAAAAATTCATAAGTCAGGATGATTCTCAGCTGATCTATTAGTCAAACTGTAAGGTGTGATGCTGGGACCTAAGTCAGGAAGTCTCAACCTGAGAAGCAGAGAATGACTAGTAGTGAGGACAAAAGCGCCCCTTCATCCTTCTTACTCTAGCTACAAAGCCTACAACGACTTGAATTCTGACACTCGGACTGTACCTGAACCCAGAAAAGTAACCTGCTGCAAGCCTCCGGACTGGAGGACAGGCCCCCTTCCCTAGGACGCAGGGCCAATTCCCACAAGGCTCCTTCCAGATTCTGGCAAAGCCCCAGAGCCCATCTCCCAAGACACAACGTGCCCTCGCCACCGACTGAGGGCCTTTACTAGGGCTGAGGCCCCCCCCCGCGTCCTGCTCCCCAGCACCCAGGCTCCTTTCCCCAGCAGGAAAAACAAACAAACAAAAACAAAACCCAACGTTACAACCTACACTAAGCCCAGATCGAAACCCCTATCTGAAACTGATCGCAGCCAATCAGGCTACACCTTCGTGGCACCTCTGGTACAGAAGGACCAGCGAAGGGCTGCCTCACAGGCACAATGCCCCCGGCCTGGCTCACGCCCACTGCCCCTCCGCTGCGGGGATTGAAGTCACAACGCGACATGCTTCTCGGTCCATACCCGGGGCGTTTCGCGGCTCCCCTGAGTACTGGTCACTGCACAGAAGGCTCCAGGTCACGCCACCGGGGCATGGCCCAGACTGGCCGGAGTCAGACTTCCGGGCCCCCGCAGCAATAACGCAGCGCCTGCTGTGTGCCGGGCTCCGGGCTCCCGTGCTTCTCCCCAGCTCCTTTTTACGTGTCTTCCTTAAACAACTCCACACAGGTTGTGCCTATGCGCTCCCGTTTAAGCACACACACCTGGCCGGCTCCAGAACTCAAGCGCCTCCGGGGGCGCTTTAGGTGCTTAATAAATGCCGATTGGGGAGGGGCCAGGGGGGTTGTAAACCTACTCTAGGTCCGATGGGAGAAGCTGCTATTAGCCCCATTTTTCAGATGGGAAAACTGAGGCCCGCAGAAGGGGCGCGCCCTGAGCAGCATCAGTCAGTATCTGGACCCGAGGCTCTGCCAAAGGGGTGGGGGGTACTTAACCCTCAGGGAAACGGGAGGGACACCGGGGTCAGGAAGGGGCCCACGCGGGCTCTGGACAGCAGGCTGACCCCGAGGGGCGGCCAGTGTGCAGGACGATCCCTCCTCCCCCTCCAAGGCGGCCTTCCCAGGCCGGGGCCCCGCGGCACACAGCAGGCGCCTAATCTGTGCGCAGGAGGGGGAAGGGTTTACACCGGCCCCTTAGCGCCGAGCGTGTGCACGGGCCCACCGGGCGGCCAGGAGGCCGGGGTCACGGGTCAGGGGCCAGGGCCGGCCCACTCACCTTCTGCCGGGAATTCCTCGAACTCGTCGTCCTCCTCCAGGAGCCCCAGATCCACCGGCTGCTTCTTTTCCGACATGACGCCCACAGCCGGTGCCGCCGCCGCTCCCACTGCGCCTGCGCTTGCCCCGCGCGGAGCAGGCCGGGAGCGGGGGGGGCGGGGCCTGGCTGGAGCCGCCGCGGCAACGCGCATGCGCACGCAAGAGCGGCCGGCTCGGAGAGCGCGAGGCGAGGGCGGAGTCTGAGGGAGAGGCGGAAGAGAGAACGGAACGCCTTCCCGGCGGCCCTCGCGCGGGACGCCCAGGCCTCGGGGAGACCGCGCCGCGTGTGACGTCATGCGGCGAGCCGGCGCCAGAGCCGGGAGGTGGCACCCATAGGGCTGCGGTTGTCTTGCGCATGCGCATGCACGGTAGGCCGCTTGGGCCCTTTCCCCGTCCCCTCCCCCACGCCTCGGCCTCCTAGAAACCCGCCTGAATCTCTGGAGTGAGCGCTCCTAGGAGTACCCACCCTCCGGCAGGGTGGGCGCTCCTCGGGGCAGGGCTGAGTCCCACTCTCCATAGTGTCTGGAGTCTCCTCACCCGCAGGTTTGCAAAGCACCTTCCGTGGATCTTCAGTTTCCCTGTAATCATGGGGGAAACTGAGGCACAAAGCCTTTCGGGGCCACACCGCGGCGAAGTGGCCAGGGCCTGGGCTCCGTCTCCTGGGCCACGCAGCCCCTTTCTGTGTGGCCCCAGGGCCGGGCAGAGTCTGGGCTTGGTTACAGGGTAACTGTAATTGGTTACAAAGTAACCCATCTGCGACCCAGGGGTGGTCGCACAATAAGCAGGCGCATGAGCCCTGCCAGCCCCGCTGTGGGGGCTGCCCCCACTGGAAGGGGGCCTTGGAGAGGATGAGGACGTTCCCTCTGCATCCGCTCGTACTTGGGGGGCTGCTTTTCAGAAGCCCCCAAACTCATGGAGGCGGGGTCTACCTGCCTCCTTTGGCAATGAAAGCTCCTGGGGATGCCCTGCTGCCTGCTGCCCCCCACCAGCCCCAGGCTCATTTTCACCTTCCTGCTGGCCCAGTATAGGGCGGGGCACTCCAATGGGAAACGTAGAATGTTTCACCTGACACCTCCAGGGGTCTTCAAAAACCTAAAGGTTATAGTGAGGACAGGAAGGGCAGCCCAAGGATGGATGGATGGATGGATGGATAGATGAATAAATGAATGGATTTTGGCTTGTCCTTTCTAAATTATCCCAACTATTTCAACTGTCTCTGTTGTCTTTTTTTTCCCTTTTGGACAATTTTTGGCCTCAAACTGACTAGAAATCTCTGTACTGAAAGTGTTTGTTTCCACTTAATAAAAAACCAGAAGACACAAATGTAAGACAATTAAGCCTAATGTAATTGTTGAGAATTCCAAATGGTTTTCTATAAAGCTACTCATCAGTTGGTGGTTCTTGGGTTTTAGGGAAACAGATTTGTAAAGTTGTGCTTGTCCAAATGAAGAAGCCGAGGACATAGATGAAGGGTGCTTCCTGTACCACCTGGAGGTGGTCACACCTCAGGACTATGCCATTCACGTTCACACTCAGCAAGCAGTTCAGAGACAGCTTGGGTGGGTGAGCAGATAGGCAGCTTCCCCAACGTGTGTGCACACATGCAAACTTGCCTTGTGCTTGCTCCAATCTGACCATCTTAAACAATGACTGCCCTGCAGCCTCTCTGACCCGCTGGGTTAGTCTCCCTTCTGTTTGAACTTCATCTTCATTGACAAAAGGAGGCATAGGAGCTGTACTCCAGCTGATGAGACAATTATCTCCCCCACCATCATTCCCTGGACCTCAGGCTTTCCCACCTGCCTGTCCCTGGTGGAACATACTGCCATGTGGCCCGGCCACTTGGTGGTTGCTCAGTCGTTTCTGTCATGTCTGATTCTCTGTGGCCTCTCTGGGGTTTTCTTGCTGGGATCCTGGAGGGATTCACTATTTCCTTCAGCTCATTTTATAAATGAGGAAACTGCAGCAAATAGGGTGAAGTGACTTGCCCAGGATCACATAAACTAGTGTCTGAGCTGGATTTGAACTCAGGCCTTCCTGACTCCAGACCCTGCACTCTATCCATTGTGCCACCCAGCTGTCCCCCTGAACTTCTGTCTGCACAAGTTTTCTCATCTTCGAAATGGGGATAATAGCAACATCTATCTCACAGGGCTGTAAAGTGCCTTGCAAACCTCAAAGGTCATTGTCAGCTCAAGGCCAGCCATCCCCCTGGCTTGGAAAGGCCTGCTCCCCCCTGAACCTCAAAGGCAAGTCTGCCCTGCTAGGAGAAACAACACACACAGACATGGAGTGCAGAGACATTGGGGTGCTGCCTGCACTGAGGTAGAGAGCTGGGGAAGGAAGGTGCCATCAGAGCGAGGAGTCTGGGGATGAGACTAGAACACTGGCACTGGAACAGAAGTCAGGAACAGAAGACCAGGAACCCTCTGGAAAAAAAAAAAGAAGACCATTTCACTTAAATGCCCTTTACTTTTATTTTTTCAGCTTCAGTCCCATCTCCGTGATGTTGCCTTTTTCTTTCTGTTCACTCCTGTCAAGATGAAGGATGAGCAAGAATGCCATTCCAGAAGACCTAGGGGGATGCCATTTCCTAATCCCATTCGCTTTCACAATTTGCAAATGGACGTCTGTCGGAGAACTTTGGTCATTTTTGTCCTGGCTCTTTCTACTAGGGGCACTTGGGCTTTGTCTAAAGGTCACCAACCGAGAAGGTCAGAAAATGAAGCTTCCAGTCGGCCCTTTTTATGGCCTAGAAGCTCCAGGCGAAGCCAGACTGGTTCCTACCTCACCACCTCTTTCTTTCTTAAATTAGGGTTCACTTTTTTTCTCTACCCCACCCCCACTGAAAACAAGATCAAGCAAAAGGATTTCATGTATTAGTCTTGCTCCCAAATGCTTGTCTCTTCTCCAGATTCTGAGTCCATTCCCTCTCTGTCCAGAGGTGGTCATATGTTTCATCCTGAGTCTTCTGGAATCATTGGGAGCTATTGAGTTCACCAGAGATCTTAAGTCCTTCAAAGCTTCTTGTATTCACAATGTTGCTGTTGTTGCTGCTTGTTTCTCTCTTGGTTCTGACCACTTCACTCTACATCAGTTCCTAGGGGTCTTCCCAAGTTTCTCTGAAACCATCTCCAATATAATTTCTTGCAATGGTACTCCATCACATTCATAGACCATAACTTGTTTAGTCATTCCCCCATTGCTGGACATCCCCTCAGTTTCCAATTCTTTGCCACCACAAAAAGCTGTTATCCATATTTTTGTATCTATGATTCTATGTTGAACAAGGAGTTCTTACCCGAGTGGCTCAGGGAAAACTCAATATATTTTAATTGTTCCAACTGAAATAATAATTGATTATCGTTACAACCATACATCATTTGTTCTTTTTACTGAAAAGTATTAAATGATGGTAAGATGAAGAAATATTTAAGTTCTTATGTTACCTGATTCCAATTCCCCTGCAATAATAGTACCAAGAGAATTCTTTTTTAAGCAGTGATTTCAAACCAGTTTCAGAGTCTTTCAAAAGCCTCTGAGGATACCCAAATATTCATACCAGCACTCTTTGTGATAACAAAGAATTGGAAATAAAGTAGGTATCCATCAATTGCAGAACTCTAGTCTAGGAATGTAACAGAATATTCTCATGTAGTATTAAATGGTGCATGTGAGGAATTTAAAGAAATAGGGGAAGATTTTTAAGCTGAGCCCAGACAACAATATACATAGACTGACAAGCACAGAAATGGAAAGATAGTGAAAAGAAAGTGAACTCTGAGCAATGGAAAATCCAGTGAAGGGCCAGGAGAAGAGAAAATGGAATGTCCCCCCTCCGGTGCTGGAGAGGTGGGTGATGCTGGAGAGGTGGGTGATGCCTTGGACAGAATGCTGTGTAAGTCAGACAAAGGGCTCCCCTCTGGCTGCTTAATTGGTTTTCTTTGTCACAAGGGAGGGTTTAATCTTATCCCCATAAGATGAGTCACATGAAAACAAAAGGCATCAATAAAACATTTAAAAAAAGAAATCCAGAGACTTTTGTACTTCCTGTTTGGCATTTTCTTTTTCAGAATATAATGCAAATGTTTAAGTAAAACAAACCATGTGGGCTTTTGAAAATGCCCATCGTGAACAATACACTGTACTTGGATCAGAGACCAGACAAAATACTGCACATCTGGCCTGTTTTTCAATTTTTCCTTGGACATATTTGCCTTTCCTCAATATCTTCAGTTCATATTCTCTGCCTTGGAAGCTGCTTCTTTTCAGGGTTCCTTCATATATCTCTCCCTTATTAAAAGAACATTCTGAATCCCATGATTGATTCTAGACTGTTAGAAGGACCACAATTTCACCAAAGAAGCCCTGTTTATCTCTTTTATCCTCATCAATTACTTTGTAAATAAAAAAAATGTGAAAAATGATACTTGCACAATCATCCCCTAGAATCCCAAGGACCTTATTACACAGTAATGGGCACCTTCTGAGCACAGTCTCAAGAATGGAGAGGAAGGTTGTCCCAATGCATAGATAGGTCGAGCCCAGCAGAACCATTTGGCACCAGAGTGATGTTCCAAACTCAGCATTTGCATGCCCAAGGCTTGTTTGAAAAGGCGATTATGGTCTTACAAGCAAATCATAAGAATTTTAAAAATTTTCTAAATGCCGTATTTATATGACAGACGGTAACTGCTCTGAAAGAATCATTATGGTTTGGGAAATGATATGCAATTTCAAAATCATCTGAAATCATTTCAATTGCCTGTATTTACATTTCTATAATGGATATTTATAATGGTGATTATTTTAGCGCTTACCTTGTTTTCAAGGATATAACACTGGTTTCTATGGGAACAGGCACGGTGGTGAGGAGCAGAATTTTAAGAGCCCCTTTGGATTGCAGTGGCTGCAGTCTCCGCTGCATAGGCTGTTTGTTCTCCTTCCCTGTTTATCTTCTTCTTTTAAAACAAAAGCGTGAAATGAAATAATCAAAAATCGTTTAAAATGCTAATAAAATTATTTTTATAAAACAAGATTTGAGACATTAAAACATTTGTGAAGTACTCTGCTGCCTGGAGCTAATAATCTACTCACCTCATTGAATTCATTGTAGATTATCAATATTGGAAATACACTAACAGTTGGGAAATTGTACCCAGCAAAACTTCAGAAATTATACTCCCCAATACCCTTCCCTACCTTTTGGAAAGAAAGAAACAAAGAAAGAAACAAAGAAACAAAGACAAAAAGAAAGAAAGAAAGACAAAAAGACAGACAAAAAGAAAGAAAGAGAGAAAGAAAGAGAGAGAGAAAGAGAGGAAGGAAGAAAGGAAGGAAGGAAGGAAGGAAGAAAGGAAGGAAGGAGGGAAAGAAGGAAGGAGAAAGGAAGGAAGGAAGAAGCTCCAGTGTAATCCCTGAGAAGCCATATACTTTTTTTCCCTCTATATGATTTTTCCTTTATATAGAACTTTCCCATTTAGAAGTGACTTCCCCCCTCCCCACCGTGATTATTTATCCAGTGCTATGTTGCATTCTGGCTATAAAACATCTGATCCCATGCATGTTCACAGACCCACTGGGTCTCTTTGTTTTTACTGTGTTGTTTTAGCAAGTTCATAAATGTTAGAATTTGAAATTTCTTTTTCTAGAATTTCTTTTTCTTGGAATAGGTTTTAGACTCTAAAAATCCCAACATGTAACTAGGGTAGTCTCTCTTTGTATTATTTATTCTATTTAATAATTTTCTCATACTATGTTTTTCCATATCATTCAAAAATATTTTCTGGGGTGAAATGTGATGCAATTGCTGTGTATTTTTATTTATTTCCCTTTCTAAGAGCTGCAAAACTTACCAAAAGTAAGCCCCCCCCCCTTTTTTTTATAAGAGCCAATGAAACCCTAAATAACTCATGTTCTCTCAGAACATGAGTAACTGTAAAGCCATGAGGGTGAAGGGCCGGCATACCAGAGGTGCCTTATATAATACCTGCTAGGGCTATTGCTTACATCTAATCTGTCTTAAATCCAAAGATTAGGGGTTGGTGGCTGAGTGCCAAACAAGAGGGAACAAGGGCTTGGGTTTTTTCTTCTTTGTCCGGTCCATGGATATCTGGCCCCTGTCTGCATTGCCTTCCTCTTTGCTAAGGCATTGACAGAAAGGCTGTCAGCTCGAGAAATGAAGCTGCTAGCATTGTTGTGACCTGAGCCATCGGCCCAACTAGAAAGGGGCCTCTGGAAACTCCCCGATTTTGTTTTCCTTCCGACATACGGGTGATGTGTGCCTTTGCATTTTGCTGGATGAATAGTTAATGCAGGTCAGGGAATTCTGTACTTTCTAAGCATTTAAGCTAAACAAACAGAAAGCTTGGGAAACAGTCAACCTAAGATTTTGGAAAAATGATTAATTGCAGTCCTAGCCCATCCACTCTTTAGTTACCTTGAGAAAGGGGTAAAAAAAACTGAAAAGTAAAAGTGGTTTGTTGCAAATCCAGAAACAAATATTGTCTGGCCTCTGAATTTGTGGGGTCATCGAGAGGGTGAGCCACTTGTCCATAGTCGCCTGGGTAGTAAGTATCTGAGGAGGGATTTGAACCATTGTCTTCCTGGCTCCATCTAGTGCCCTATCCATTGTACCACACTGCCTCTCAAGAACCAGGGAATGAGTTAATGGTGCTGCATGGGTAAGTTAGATGTGGGGGCTTATTTAATATTCCTTGTGATGAACTTCAGACATCTACCTAACAATGACCCTACACAGCTGATTAGATGAGTTTATAATGAAGGAGACTGGGATGCTGTTGTCAGAAGATGAAGCCTCTCATGTGACTGGTCCACTTGGGGGCAAGCATAGTGGAGATATGGTAGAAGCACCATGGCAGAAAGAAGCATTAAGGAAACTGGAGGAAAGAGGATTAAGGTGGGGGGAGGCAGGAAAGGGAGAAGAAATAGTCATAGCTTGAACTTAGTGTAAACATGATAGCATTCCATAGGTCTTTGAAAAGCATAAATTATAAAGAAGAAAAAAATGCTTACAGGAGAAACAGATTGAACTTAGGGGAAAAATTAGGCAAAATATCAGAAAAAAGTGCTAATTATTAGATATCTTAGCTTAACTGAATAGTCAGTTACCCAAAGCAACAGACTGGCAATTCCATCTTTCTGGGGATATATAAAACCAGACTGAACAAAGCCCTTGACGTCTTATTGTGGGGAGCAATGCTGTGATGTCAAGCGGCTGGAAGAGGACTGGCTTAACCATTAGGCTTTTACTAGCTCTAATTTCTACTCTTCAATGACTCTGGGAAGAATAGTCGTTAAATTGCTTGATCTACACAGAAAAAGAATGCCTCAAGAAGTAAAGCCCTAGACAAAACAACCAAGTCAGCCAGAATTAGAACCAAACTGAATCCTGGTTCTTGCATCATGCCCCAGAGAAACCAAACTGAGCTGCTGGCAAAATGCCCAGAGGGATGAATTCCAGAGGCAAAGACCCTTCCCTGAGAATGCCCAGCCAAGAGGGGGGCTGGTTCAGCTTTTAAGACCCCACTAGAATGTAGCCCCCAATAAAATTCACAACTAGAGCAAGATATAATGGGGGGGCAGGCGCTGGGGTCATTCTAAGAGGCTTTTCTCCTAGGAAGAGTAATTCCATCTTGCATCTAAAAGCAAATGGGACCCACTACACAAATGTGGTTACTGCTTGTCACATCTCATTGAGATCCCCTTTTTGATAGCAACATCGAACATCAGTGACACTTCCACGTGGTCTTCAAGACTAGTCCAGAAGACAAACTGGTACAAAATCAAATTCGTGACCTCTGATCTTGGTTTGGTGGATGAATGAATAAGGGGAGGGGGGCGGGAAGCTACCAAGGGTTTTCTGGGAGCTTGGCACTAGTCTAAGCCCTGAGAACAGGAGAACATATAAATATAGACATATATATGTGTGTGTGTATATGCATGTGTGTGTGTGTGTGTGTGTGTGTGTGTGTGTGTGTGTGTGTGTGTGTGTGTGTATCACCACCACAGAGGGGAGTTTTGTTCTGGGGAGTCATATATATGGTGAGTAGAATCATTGGGCCACTGGTTAATATGTCATTTCAAGAAACAATGATAGTATTGATTCCATTATTGTGCCTAGAGCAGGAGATGGAAAAGGTGGTGGCAGGGCAGATGTCAGGGGGGCCTGAGTAGACAGCCAGAAGGGTTGTGAAGCATGGGGTGTTCTGGGGTTGGTCACATACAGTGGGCTAGATGATCAACCAATATATCATTATATAAATAGATGCATAGAGTGTCTTTGACAGAGTAGAGCAGTCACATATAAAAACCTACAAAATGAAGCTATAAAGCGACTTTTGAAATATGATTAAAATGTATGTGTAAGATGAAAAGACAGCATTCCATAAAATGGAAAAACACTAGAAGCTTTCTTTGCTGCAGGAGTAAAGCGAGGGTGTCCTCCTTCTCTGAGATTTGCTTGGTAGAAAGCAAATGATAGAAATAAGAAAAGGGAAAGAAGTGGAAGCCAGCTTGGTGCTGCCATGTAATTCCCCCAGCTCTAGGGAATCCTGGAGATGTTGTACAGAGACTTTTGAGAGAACCAAAAAGAAAGCTGTGGTTCAGAGTCTCTGATGCAGATCTGAGAACCACATGGCTAGGCAAGGCAGAATGCCAGCTGGGCTTTGGCTGGAGGTAGCGATGAAAGCCTATTGTGGCAGCTGCCGCTTAGATAGCATAGCCTGAATGTAACCACCATCCCAATACCTTTGCACTCCCTCTGTGTGCTGCATGTCTTTAGCTCTGTGGAGGCAGTGGTGCTCCAAGTCTCACAGTCACACAGAAACATGAAGAGAATATTTATATTGAAAGGCAGCCTTCTGCTCTTGGGGGAAGCTTAAGGTCAGTAAAAGGGTTCTGCAAAGTCCTCATCTCTTCTGCTTTGGTCCATTTCATTGCGCATCTATGTTACCTGTAACAGATGTTACAGTCTGCAGAGTGTTTACTCAGATGGAGACTGAAATCCGGGCAGTGGACATTCTTTAGCCACTTGGTCTTCCTGTGTAGAAGGATAAGCCAAACTCCTTTGGGTGATCACAGATATCTTCCAGGAATCTCTGCCATGTCTTGGGGCTTTCTGCAGCCAATGCTCTGCCCTCTAGAAATAGGAAGACTTCACCCTCCCTAGGGAATCCTTCCAAGACCTAGACCCTGTACTGAGTCTGTTCCATCCCCGGGACAAATACTCCCTGTTTTATTCCTCTCCTGCTGTTTATTATTAAGCAGAGCTATTTCTTTTGTTAAATCTTTTGAGAAATTCTGAATGATGTGGGGATATAGATGGGAAACATCTTGGAAAAGAGCCCATCAGTCAAATGCTTCTTCTTTTTCTTTTTTTTGGAGGGCAATTGGGGTTAAGTAACTTTCCCAAGGTCACACGGCTAGGTTTTTTGTTTGTGTGTGCGCTAAGTGTCTGAGGCTGGATCCGAACTCAGGTCCTTCTGACTCCAGGGCCGACGCTCTACTCACTGCGCCACCTAGCCGCCCCCTAAGTCAAATGCTTTTTCACAGTCAGCGGACAATGGGATTGTCCATTCTCTCCATCTCAGCTGATCATGGCCCCTTGATATTTGTAAAAGCCTGCCCTCATCCAGGATTCCATCAAGTAGAGCAGGACTGACCTTCATACATATTTTGAATAGTGGGGAGAATAGACATCTAGGTTGTTAGTTACTGGCATTCTCTCAGTCTGCTTTTTCTGGGTATTAATAAAGTCTGACATTTCCTCCCACAACCTTGGTATCTTCCCCTCCTCTGGACACTGTATATTGGGCTCTCTGGAAAGGCCATGTGAACTGGCTGCCTTGGTAACTTCCCATTCTTGGGTGTCCCAGAGTGAACCTCTCTTCCATGGCCACCATTATCCCATATATATTCTTCCCTTATTAGAATCTAAACTCTTTGAGATTAGGGATTGTTTCCTTTTGGCATCCACATTCCCACGGCTCAGCACAGTGCCTGGTACATAGTCAGGGCCTGATAAATGCTTTTTCACTCATTCATACTACCAAAGGGATGTTTTATATAGCTAGGAAAAATCATAAAAATTCAGCAGGAACAAAGGACCTAGAAACACCAGGGAAATGATCAGGATGGTAGAGATGGAAGGGGAAAGGACTCCCAGAAATCAGAATACATTGTAAAGCAGCGATCATCAGAACTACTTGTAACTGGTTAAAAAATTGAGAAGTGGACCTGTGGAGCATATTAGATAAGGAAGAGTCAGGAACAAATGTGTTTAATAACATCAAGAGCATAAATCACTTAGAAAGAACTCCTCATTTGACAGGTAGTATGAGGAAAACTTAAAAACAATCTGAAAAAATTAAATTTAAATCAGCACCTTATACCAGACACCCCCAATGGGCTAAAAATGAGCATGCACTCTGAATACTAAAAATCACTCTAGGATAGTTTAGAAAACAATGAAATGGGGGGCTTCTCATAGTTACAGGAAGGGGAAGAATTCTCAACCCAGCAGGGATAGAGATTATCACAAAAGACAAGAGGTAATTCATACCATATGAAATTGAGAAACTTAGGAACTATTAATAACCAGATTGTTCCAAAGGTGAACAATGATGGGACAAATAACTTTGTGTCGATGGGGACAGAATACTGGACAGTGGTGGGGAGGGGAGGGGAGACTGGTGACCCTACATGAAGACCTAGCTAGCTATAGCAAAGGGATGCCAAGTGAAACCTAATATTTTTTTCCTTGCTTTTTGGAGGGCAGTTGGAGTTAAGTGACTTGCCCAAGGTCACAGGGCTAGGTTTTGTGTGTGTGTGTGTTAAGTGTCTGAGGCCAGATTTGAACTCAGGTCCTCCTGACTCCAGGGCCAGTGCTCTATTCACTAAACCTAGTATGTTTTAAGAGTTCTGATACATATTCAATGATCAAAAGTTATATTTTAAAAAGTAAATGCCTTTATAAAACTCTGTGTGCAAACTTGGAGTTCTGAGGCAATGATTTCTGATTAAGCTCTTTAGACAAAAAGTGTTGTGTTTTTCTTTTTAAATCAAGAGGACTGCCTTAGCTGCTACAAAACGTCCAATATTCATTCCAGAAACCTGCAGTCCATACCCCATTTCTAATCTCAGTGGGCTCTCTATCACAATTCCCACAGCTCCAATTTGCAAAGGTTTTTACAGATATCATCACATTTACATCTCCTATGAGCCTGATGTGGGCAGGCTTCCTTATTCACATTTGATAGATGTGGGGAACATGGCTGAGGCTCTAAGAAGGTTTCAATGATTCCAGGCCTCTTACTCTTTAGTGCACTTCTGCTACTCCATGACTCAGGGTCACCCCAGCATCCTTGGGCAGGGTTCCCTTTGAGCACCAGAACTATATGTGGCCAATCCACAGAAAGGAGCATCTCATCCTTGGGCTGGGAGGATCTTAGACCTCAAGTCTCCTACGAAACTTTTTGCTATGTCTGCTAAGGCAGGTCAGTACCAATGGAAATAAAAATGGCCTCCTGCCTTCCATCCTGTAACAGCTGCCCACTGAGCTACCTCCTTAATAGCAACCCTGCCCCATCTTCTCCCACCCTTTGACTAGCCCCTCTGGAAGTCTGCAAGGGATTGAAGTCAGGCTCCTTAATCTAGTTTGCCAACTCCATTTTCTTATCTTTTTGGAAACTGGCAACATTGATCCTTCCGCCATCTTCCCATGTCCTTTCCATTCTCCACTAATGAGATTCAGCAGAGTCTGCCTGTTCATCTGGGCAGATAAGTGAGATGCTTTCTTCCTGCCTCCATACTTCTCATGGGCATCATGTTTGAGTCATTTCTGTTCAGTCAGTCCCAGGTCAAAATTATTCTCAGTGGAAAAAAAGAGTGAAGAGCTCTGAGAAGCAGCTTTGACTTCTACCCGTGGCCAGGCACCCCCCCCCCCACCCCAGCCATAGTTCTCTCCATCCTTTGAGCATCTTGTTTTCCCAAAGCACAAAAACTAAACAAAAGCACCAAAGACCAACTCAATCCAAGCCCCCTTTCCCTTGTTGTTGGTATTCCTCTCCAGGCTCAGCTCCTGCCCACTTTTTTCCACTCCTATTTTTTTAAAATTTTTCCAAATGCTTTATTAACTTCTGGTTTACATCATTCATTTCCATCAGATTTTGAGTTACAGTTTTTTCCCCATTTTTCCCTACCCCCCCACCCCAGAATAGCAGTCCCACAGGATATTCCTTCACCCCATCTGCTCTCTCCCATATCTTTTCCCATACCCCCTTCAACTTTTTCAGTAGGGCAAGGTGAATCTCTGTGCCCCAATGCCTGTATATCTTATTTCCAAATTATATGTAAAATAGTATTAATAATAGTATTTATACATTTTTAAACATTTGATTTTAAAACTTTGAATTCTAGATTTGTTCCCTTCCTCCCTTGTCACCCACCCTTACTAAGAAAATAAGCAATTCAGTATATGTTGTACATGTGTAGCTATGCAGAACATTACCATAGTAGATATGTTGTAAAAGACTGACTATATTTCCCTCCCTCCTATTGCCCCACCCACTTGGTCTATTCCCTACTTTGATTCTGTCCCTTTTCAAAAGTGGGTGCTTCCAACTTCCCTCCCCCCCTTCCCTCCTGCCTTCCTTTCCATCATCCCTTTTCTCATCCCCTTTCCCTCTACTCTCCTGTAGGGTGAGATATCCTATTTAGTATGTATGTCTTTCTCTCCCTGATCCAAATTCAATGAGAATAAGGTTTTGTCTTTTTGCCTTCCTGTTTTCCCCTCCCTTGTAATCATTTTCCCTTGCCTGTTCTATATGAGATAGTTTACCCCATTCTGTCACTCCCCATCTCCTCTTGTTATATTCCTCTTTCACCTTTTAATTTCACCTTTTAAATATCATCTCTTCCTATTAAATTCAACCTGTGCCCTATATCTATGTGTACTTGTAAACATATATATACACATTCACATATCTATTCATATATGCCCATATACCCTTCTTCAACTATTTTCATACTGAGAAAAGTTTCATCAGTTACAGTTATCATTTTTCCATGTAGGAATGTAAGTAGTTCAACTTTGATAAGTTCCTTATGATTTCTTTTCCCTGTTTACCTTCTCAAGCACCTCTTGCTTCTTGTATCTGAATGTCAAATTTTCTATTCAACTCTGGTTTTTTCCTCAAGAATGCTTGAAAGTCCTCTATTCCACTGAATGACCATATTTTCCCCTGAAACATGATACTCAGTTTTTCTGGGTAAGTGATTCTTAGTTTTAATCCCAGCTCCTTTGCCCTCTGGAATATCATATTCCAAGCCCTTTGATCCTTCAGTGTAGAAGCTGCCAGATCCTGTGTTATCCTGATTGCATTTCCACAGTATTCAAATTGTTTCTTCCTGGCTGCTTGTAATATTTTCTCCTTGATCTGGGAATTCTGGAGCCTGGCTATAATATTCCTAGTAGTTTTCTTTTGGGGATCTTTTTCAGGAGGTGATCTGTGGATTCTTTCAACCTTTATTTCCCCCTCTGGGTCTAACACATCAGGGCAATTTTCCTTGAGAATTTCTTGAAGGATGATTTCTAGGTTCTTTCTTTGATCATGGCTTTCAGGTAGTCCAATAATTTTTAAATTATCTCTCCTGTATCTATTTTCCAGGTCAGTGGTTTTTCCCATGAGATATTTCACATTGCCTTCTATTCTTTCATTTGTTTGGATCTGTTTAACAGCATTTTGATTTCTCATAAAATCACTAGCTTCCATTTGCTCCAGTCTAATTCTGAAGGAATGATTCTCCTCAGTGAGCTTTTGAGACTCTTTTTCCATCTGGCAAATTCATCTTTTAAAGGCATTCTTCTCCTCATTGTCTTTTTGAGCCTCTTTTGCCATTTGAGTTAGTCTATTTTTTAAGGTGTTATTTTCCTCAGTCATGCTGTTGACTCTCATTTCACACTTTTCCTGCATCCTTCTCATTTCTCTTCCCAGTTTTTCCTCCACTTCTCTTATCTGCTTCTTAAGGTCCTCTATGGCCTGTAACCAGCTTATGTTTTCATTTGCGCCTTTTGGTGCAGGAGTTCTGACCTCCCAGTCCTCCTCCTGTTCCATGCTTTGATCCTCTTTGCCCCCAAAATAGGAGTCTAATTTGCATTTTTCTCTTTATTTTGTTTCATTTGCCTAGGCATGTTGCCACTTAATTACTTGACTTTTAGGCTTTTTGCCACAGTAGGACTCTGCCACCAGCCAGGGGAGCTTTTGTCCCAAATGCTGGGGTTTTCTCAGCTGCTGGAGGTATTAGTTGGGTGCCCTCTCTGAAGCCTACACATGCTCTGGCAAGCTGGTCATACACCCCAAGACCTCTACTCCAGACCACAATCCAGATCCAAGAAGGTTAAAGCAAGAGTGATTACCCCCAAGACTGATCACCTGTTTTCCCCACAGTCTGCAGGCCAGGAGCTGAAGCTGCAATGTGGCGGCTGTGCAGTGGCTACTCAGTAGCTTCTGGCCCCCAGGGAAAGAGGCTAATGTGCTCCCAAATACTGGTCCCAAAGTCCATAGGGCACTGACCTCTCACTTTGTCCTTGGCATCTATGTGTTGATAATTCTGGAAACGCCACAGCTGCTGGTGTTCTAGAGTTCCTCCAGCCGGTTGCTGGTCTAGCCACCCTGGGGCTAAAACCTTAGAATCCTGGGGGCCTGGGCTCAGCTATTGTGCTGGCCTCTCCCTGCTGGGCTGTCCTCAGTGGGAGGTTAGCTTCTCTGTGTCATTTGTGGGTTCTGTAGCTCCAGAGTTTGTTCAGTGTCCCCCTTTTACATAAATTTGAAGTGGTGTGGGCTGGTGCGCCATGGAAGAGCTGTTTCTTCTCTGCCATGTTGACTCCACCCACTCCACTCCTATTAATATCTTTCCCACTGCATACCAGGGTTTTAGGGGAACTGCTATTACCTGCCTGATTTCCATTTTCTTTTCATGCTTTGTTAAAATCTAAGTTTCTGAGCTGGTTGGTAAGTTCCCCACACCTGCCCATTAGTAGCTTAAACCATGATCTTTTTTTCTCCTCCTTATCGAAATCATTTCCCTTTGTGTCTTCAGAATTTCATCCTTGAACCTCTCCCATTCCACCTGGGCTGGCAGGATCCCTGTAGCATTTTTCACCAGGGGATATCATACCTCTCTATTCTCTGAACACTTTGTGATATGCTCTCCCAGAACTTAGGGTTCCTGCCAGGCAGGCTGAGGTACTCTGCTTTCCTCTTGTCCATCACACATTCCAAGATGGACTGAACTGGAATTGAAGAAAGTGTAAATAGACCAATTTGATGGAAACAGTTGCTGAGAAGGAGTATTTGAAAATGCAGGTCAGAAAGGCATTTGGAGTCTATCTAGCTTGTGAAGGGCCAGCACATTAAATGTCATAGAATGGCAGATCTTGAGAGTTAGAAGGGACCCTCATGGCTATCTGGTCCAACTCATTCCCCCCAAAGCATCCCTGATTGAACTCTATTCAATTCTGTTCAACAACTACTCCTTAAAGGTTGACTTTATGCAAGGCACTGAGGCTAGAAAGACCACTAGGAGAGTCTCTGCCCTCAAGGAGCATACCTTCTATTTGGGGGAAGGATTACAGAGTGTATACAAATAAGTAAATGCATAGTGTTTGGGGGAGAGAAAGGACTAAGGAGAGGAGCATTTATATACACAGCCTACTATGGACCAAGTTCTGGGCTAAGCTGAGCACTTTTACAAAGTTGTTTCAAGAGATTTTGAATTCTGATCATTGGAAGTTCTTGGAGATGGCCTCTGAGCTCTACTTGAGATGAAGAAGATGGGAAGCATTCCATATAGGGAGGGTGAGGTTCTAAGGACAGATGCAGAAAATGCAGCGCCACACATGGGAAACAGGACTGGTCATCAGGTCAGTTTGCCTGGAAGAAGAGAGAGAGACACAGAGAGAGAGAGAGAGAGAGAGAGAGAGAGAGACAGAGAGAGAGAGAGAGAGAGAGAGAGAGAGAGAGAGAGAGAGAGACAGAGAGAGACAGAGAGAGAGAGACAGAGAGAGAGAGAGACAGACAGACAGAGAGAGAGAGACACAGAGAGAGAGAGACACAGAGAGAGAGAGACAGAGAGAGAGAGAGACAGAGAGAGACACAGAGAGAGAGAGACAGAGAGACAGAGAGAGAGACAGAGAGACAGAGAGAGACAGAGACAAAGAGAGACAGAGAGAGAGACAGAGACAGAGATGAAGAGAGACAGAGAGAAACAGAGAGAGACAGAGACAGAGAGAGACAGAGAGAGAGACAGAGACAGAGAGGTGGGGGTTAAGAACAGGCAGGTAGTTGTCAATGGCCCTGGTTGGTGTAGGGTAATGAGTCAAGTGTGAAAGTAAGCTCCATGAAGGCAGGGCCCCAGTGCCCAACTCAGTGCTCTGGGCAGGGAGGTGGGTTACATGTTCAAGACTGGATGCCTGTCTCCCTCTCCAAGGCCTGGTGTGACTGACACGGCTTTCTTTAACTCTTCCATTTTAGCTACAAAGACTTGGCTGCCAACTTTCACAAAAAAGCCCTGGGGAGGGGCTACAGATGAAGAGATGGCAAAAACCCTCAGAGTGTTCTTGTGATCAAAGAAAGCGTAGTTAATTTTAGCTTAATTCTCCCTTCTGGTGCTGATGCCAAGTGCTGAAACCCGGGTTCATCACACGCTAAGTCCATAATGTTTGGGTCACCAAGGTTGTTCCCACTGCCACCATCCCCACCCCCCAACCCAATGACTCTCTGAGCAGGGTTACATGGTGTCCTGCAGTCCAAATCACCCAGATATCAGGGTGTGGACATGCTATGCAGTTCCACTGGGGACTGGAGTCGGCGTGTTCTGCTATTTAAGAACAATTAGCAGGCTCCTTCTTCCCAGAAAGTCCCATCTCTGAATCAGCTGTGGCAAAGCTGAGAAGGGGGCCCCAGAGCCCTATACTCCTTGGCTGTGTGCCTTCTTGACTTTTCTGTCTCACTTCTTCAAATCTCATACCATGGTTATTGGATACTATTTTCTAGATTTTATTCATGGGGAAAAGTGAGTGAGAAGATGCTGACTTTTTCCTCCAAGACCATAGTTAAGCCAATAGATCTAAGAAAACAAGTCTCCTGGACGTGGTTACAGGGCAGAAGTCCTGTCTCACTTGGCCTTTTCTTTAAAAATAAAATGTTCCTTTCCTTTTAGGAGTTGTCTCTAGCAAGGATGACAGTGCTATATTTACCAGTAGGCAAGGAAAATTCTATATAATTTCTGGAAGGCAAAATTCTAATTTTTTCATCCTTTGGTCATCAGATTTGGAGTGTGAAGGGAGTTCCATGGTGGGCGAGTCTGTATGCCTCTCTTTGCAGGCCCAGAGGGGTGAGCACCTGACCAGCTGGGATTGGAAGCTGCCTTCGCTGAGCCCATTTCTGCTTTCAGCTACGTCACATATAATTCCACTCTTCTATGGTCATCACGCTTAAAAATTATTAAAGTTCATTTAAATCATTAATAACTCAAATATAAGCTCAGCTGAGTACAGTGAGTGATCCATTAAGAAAAATAAAGGAGACATTGTGCCTAGAGGTGAGGAAACGTGGATTTGTGGATTTAGTGAATCCCAAAGGTCATCCAGATTGATATTTTATTGTACATCATATTTGCACAGTGACAGTGCGGTGCAGTAGGTAGAGTCAGGTAGTTCTGGGTTAGAGTCTGACCTCTGCTCCATACATACCATCAAGGCACTTAACCTCTCGGGGCTTTGTGTACCCTGAATCTCCATGTTGCAGAGGCAGTCCACTGGTGGAGAGAAGAAGAAAGGAAGGGAGGAGGGAAGGAAATATTTTTTAGGCACCTACTATGTACCAGGTCCTGTGTTAAGTACTTTATAAATATTATCTTTTTTGGCCCTCACAACAGCCCTGCAAGGGAGGTGCTGTGATTATCTCCATTTTAAAGATGAGGAGACTGAAGCAGATGGAGATATCTTGCCCAGATATCTTGCAACTAGTAAATGTCTGAATCAGACTTGAACTCGGGTTTTCTTGACTCCAGGACTGAGACTTTACCCACCATGCTACCTAGTTGTCTCACCCGTGTTTCTTCACCTGAATTCCCTAGACCAAGGACATCACATGTCCACACCAGAAATATTTGCAAGGTGCATAGCAAATAATAATTTTCATTCATCCCAACATCTCTTTGCAGATAGAAAATGGGAGGCCCCCTATTTATGTGAAAGTCACCCCCATGTTCTTCTCTTGAACATTTTATTTGTTGAATTGGGAAGGCAAAGGACATTGTGCATGAAACACAGAGAGAGAGCATGAGGAGAAACAGAAATCATTCTGAGAGATGTTGAGAGAAGAGCAGGCTAACTTCTGAGTGACTGAGAAGATGGTTACAGTGCATTGTGTCCCAGCACCTAAGTGACATTCAGCCCTGTGTATAGCTGGGGATTCTGAATCAGAGAACTTTGTGGGGGGGGTCCTCAGGACTGTTACATATAAACTGTTTGTATCTGACAGAAACGTGGGTTGGGGGTTTCTCAGCCTACAAGGGAGGGGTGGGAAGTCACTATATATTAGGGTGGACTGGTTCAAGGGACTGCCCCCATGCCCTGCTTTTCTTTGGATCTCAGAACTTGGCACATTGCCACACACATGGTAGGTGCTCAACACATGCTTGTTGTCTTGATTTGACAAAAAGAAACCAAGGATACAAGCTATTTACAAAAGTACAGGTATGAGAAGCCAGAAGTCAGTGGAGAGACTGACAGATGTCCCAGCTGACTTGAGACAGGCAGGTTCTGTAGTGGATGTAGGGAGCTGATCTGACTGGAGGAAAGTTTTTATGCCAAGAGCTTATTGAAGAAAATAGTATCCTAGACAATTTGACCAGCTGGCTGGGAGAAAGCTGCCTTGCTCTTTAGGAATAGCCACAGCTTGAAAAAGAAGCTGTCTGAGAAACCCTACAGTGATCTGCCCTCAAAGCCTAAAGCAAGCAGATCTGAATTGCTTTGCAGAACTCAGGCTTACCAGATCTACTTTTAATCAAGGGGGAAAACCTGAGAAGCTCTGCAGCTCCCAGGCTCAGGACTCTTGCTGTTAACAGAGCTTACCACTGCTTCATTGGCCTAAGAGTAGCTGAAAACTGGCACTGTCCAACAAGAAAGTGGAGAGTTCCAGAAGGACAGCTCTTCCAGCCAGGAGGAGATGTGCAGTACAAACTGTTCCCTAATGATAAAAGCGGAGCATGTGGTCCAGAGTCATGAGTTGTTGTGGGCACATGTGGCTCCCTACTCATGTGCCACTGTTCTAGGTTTCTGTAAGTTTGTACCCACTCTCACTTCTCCAGCTGCCTGGACATCATGGGCATTGGTGAGAAATTGTATTTTGATTATTTCTAATTTTGCCTTCTATTTAGCAAACGCTTGCTCAATTGTTGTAGTCAGGTCCAACTCTGTGACCCCATCTGGGATTTTCTTGTCAAAGATACTGCAGTAGTTTGCCATTCTTCTCTAGATGAGGAAACTGAGGCAAGCAGGGTTAAGTGACTTGCCCAGCTAGTAAGTGTTAAACACAAGTATTCTTGACTCCAGGCCTGGGGCCCTGTGCACTATGGTACCACCAAGCTGCCTTGGCAAATACTATGATGTGATTATTATTATGTTTGCTATTTCATCTAGAACATATTTCATGTTCCAGAGTTAATGGTCTCCTCTGCTTTTTCCTGCTTGGCTGCTCTGTGTGAGGGAGGCATACTTTAAGCCAGTGGATAGAAAGAGATCCTGACCTCTCCACCTGAGGCCAACATAGGGCAGATGAATATGAGACTCTGTTCTTTACCCCTGTGTTTGTTGTTCCTGCTTTTAGGAAGAGGAGTATGCCAGATAGCCATTTCCTTAAGGATTCTGAAAGGTTGGAATGGTGCATCATTAGAGATCTGGAAGCTGGAGTCTGTGACAAATTTTGCACTCAGCCAAGTGTCTGGCTTCACCCAGCATACATTGAAGGCAGTTAAGAAAGTACTAGAGTGACTCATTCATCAGCTATGCCACATGCAGAATGAACTTGGTGGAGTGAATACCCCTCAGAAACAACTTTAAATGTGAGTGCACTGAGTTGATATAAGAGAGAATTTGCCCGCAGATATGAAGGAGATGCACTGCAACTTCTGTTCTTGCTAGGTCCTCATAGTAACTATCCTTTCATAAAAGCTTAAAAATGTAAGTTAATAGTGTCATTGGCACTGAGGTATGTAAATGGAAGCACACTGGTTGGGGCTCAGAAGTTACAGTCATGAGTATAGATATGTGTTTCTTCCCAAGGTTGCCTCTTGGACCCTGAGGGTTGAATTTCAGGGGAATTGGGCACCGTTCTCCAGATAACATATAAATGAAAAAGGAATTGAGGCTTGGGAAACAAATACCTTACTAGGTCACATGGCAGTGTAAACTCTGACTCTTATTTCTGCATTGGCTAATTAATAACAAAAAACCTCAAGAAGGGCAGAAGTTGGTCCATTCCAGAAGGCAGTCACTAATTCCGGGTTCTCACTCCACGGAAGTGGATCCCAGACAGCCCCTGTGGTGACAACAGCTAAAGCTCATCCCCTACCTCCCAGGAATCCCAGAGTGAACAACCCTCCCAGAAGGAGAAAAAGACACAGCTCCCAGGTGTGATCTCAGCAAAAGCACTTATCACAATCTCTACTCTCAGGAGTTTAGATGATGAAGTGGGCAGGCAGGACAGACAGCATGGCAAGGGCATGGATTATGCCAGTCTCCCAACCATAGACCCTGCTCTAGCAGGTTCACAGGACTCCTGGGTGTATCCCTACCCCCACTCACTTTGGGGCTATGCTTAAGAAAAATCACCTTTGGCAGCTAAGTTGAGGAGGGAAAGGCTAAGTCCAGATGAGAAGTGACCTGGCCCTGAATCAAGGGTGAGGATGTAGAATTCTCATTTTATTCAGGGCTAGTTTCTGACTTGTCTGAATTATTTTAGGCAAGCATGCTTTCCAAAAGCCTAGATAATGGCTTTGTTGCTGTTTTGTTTCATTTTACTAATGGGGCTACAACTTTTGTATCAAGACTTAAGGCTCTAATTCCATGTTAAGTTTTTTATTAATCCTACTTCTGCAAAGCATGGAATCATAGGAAATAGTATCCCCGCCCCACTGTGGACCTTCCTGGAGCCCTGGAAATGGGCCCTTTCCAAAACACAAGTGTCCAGGGATGCCGTGACTGCTGCTCTTTCTGGTGTCTCCTAAGAAACATCACACACCACCATGGGTTCTAGGTGTGGACTTTGGGGGATGAGGGGTGGCCCATAGAAGCTCTGCCTCAGGATTGGCCATCGTGCCAAGAAGAGCTGCTAACTAAGCCTTCTGAAAAGGAGTGATGAGGCATCCTGGCCATCTTCTTCCTTAGTTTCTCTGGAGTGGGCACCTCACTCTGGGACTTCCCATGAGGGCAGAGATGGCAACTGCTCACCTGTGGCTGAGAAAGCAGGTGCCCATCAGGTAAGCTGAGTTGGGATTCCAAGGGCCAGACCGGCTCTTTTGCTTTTGTGTCTCTGAGCACACCTGTCTGAAGAGTATCTGGAAGTAGAGCTTTCCAAGCTTGGGGGCAACTGTGTGAGTCAAAGAATCCAGAAGCTCCCAGGACCCTTGTTCAGTGCCAGGTGCTCTGGGGGAGGCATCCCTACGTCTTAGCCATGGTTTTCTTGGAGAAGGTGAACACTGCCCAGAGGCTGAGTGCAGTGGCCAGCTTGGCCTGCTGGAAGACACATCACCTTCCAAGGTGATGATGCTGAGGGCAGGGGAGATGCCCAGTCCTTAGTCTGACAAGGGTTTCCTACAGTGATGTTTTCAGAATGCACCTCCTGGGAGAGCAGAACAGCACTTAGGCACTCGTGCAGCAAGGTTAAGTCTCTGTGCACACCTGTTAGTCTTTACAGGTTTTAAAAAATGATTACTGATTTTTCTGAGTTTGCTCATTTTCATACCCTCCCCCCGAGATTGCTGTCCATCCTCTCTAGATATATCCTATACACGCTTGTGACTTGCATGTGGTCTGCAGGGCCAGGTTTTGTCTCTGCCTTTCTAAGCCCACCTCTTCAATCCAGTCATGAGTGCTTGCTGACTGACTGGCCAGCCTTCCACCACTCCCTGGGACTCCCAGGACTCCAGGCCCACTCCCCACATCTAAGCTCCTGCCTCCAGGCTCACTGATGCTTTGCAAATCCAGAATTGTTTCCTACATGCTGCCTCCTGCTTGGCCAATTTGAAATTCATGTACATGTATCATAGCACAGTATCTCACTCACATACCAACTCCAAATGCCACAAGACCCCAAACCTTTGTTCACATTGAGTCTGGTCTTCTACTTGTTCTCATTTCCAAACTGCAAGAAGGAGAAATCAGGAAATTCACTTACATGATATGTGCACACTGTCTCTTGTCCCCACAGATCTAGAAGGGGAGGGGAAAACAGGGAGGTGGCAGTCCTGGGCATTACTAAAAATATTTGCTAGAAAAATAAGTGAGTATGCCTATGACCCCAGCTGTCCTAGCAGTGGGCAAGCACTGGAATGAGCAGAGGGTCTCTCCACTGAGGCCATTGAAGCACCCATGGATGCTGGCAGTGATTTTCTTCACTGGAGCGATTACTTTGGCTGTTAGCATGATGGCAGCTCTTCCTTTTTTTGGATTTTCTTGATGCAGAGTAAATTTTTTCTGTCCTTTCAGTTTTATTTTGTGTATGTTTTTGTTTTTCAAATGTGTTTCTTATAAGCAACAGGTTGTGGGGCTTTGTATTCTTATCTGGTCTGTCATTCTTTTTCATTTTATTACATCACTTAGTCCATCAACACCTAAAGTGAGGCTTCCCTTGGGAACCTTTCATGGTTTGGTAGGATGTCCACTGAGGCTCCATCCAGCCCTCCCCCTCCCACTCCCACTCGTGCAGGTGACTCAGGAGATGAGCCAGAGGTGTGAGGGGATCAGCAGGAAGGACTGTCAATTTCCTCCCAGGATTCCAGTGCATTAGTCACACTGAGAGCCACAAATCAGCTTTCTTTATTGGATCAATTGGGAGCTGCTGCCCAAGAACACCTTTCATGATCGAGTAGCATTATTGCTTCCAAAGACCTGTCTCTCAGCTATCATCCTGTTTTTTGAGGGTCAATTTGTTTTTTCCATTCAGTGTGTGTGTGTGTGTGTGTGTGTGTGTGTGTGTGTGTGTGTGTGTGTGGTACATTAGTATTCCCCATTCTTGGTGAAATTCTTCTTTTGGAAAGAGGATCTGCCAGTTAATTACCTACTTGCAGAGGAAGGAGGCTCGTGCTCTGGAAAGCCATTTGTGCTGGGTGATTTACATCAAGTGTGGGGCACAAATCCAGTCACAGTTTCTATAGGACCCTGCACATTTTCACTCTGGGAGAAAATAAAAACTGACTGGAGTTTAGTTTTCTGATTCTTTTTTTCTTTTCCAGACTAGAGATAATTTCGAGTGATCCATCTGGCTGTTTGTATTCAATTATCAACCCTGCTTCTGGCAAAAACCACATCATTAGCCAAAATCAGAGGTGACACCAAGTTAGGAGAGGCAGAGGCATGGCTGTGTGTTGGGCTGGCCTTGCTGAGGGCATCACAGTCAAATCAACAGAAGGTTCTCCAAGGGATCAGTCTTCTTTTCTCTGGGATCTGCTGGGAGCTCCCAGGGGTGGGGGTGGGAGGAGTGGGGGGGCCTGGGAGATAACTTGGCTCCTTCTCCCACCCAGCCGCCTCCTCCAAGGCACGAGCTGGAAGTTTCTCTTCTCCTCTCTGGCTGGCTTCAGTCTGCCACAGATCCCATGCCCTTTGGCCCCTCAGTGCTGGGCAAACCATCCTCTAGAGGCTTGGCTTTGGTCTCTGGCCATGCCAGGCTGCTCACTTATTGCTGGGCCCTCGTGGTGCCCAGAACCATGCCTGGTGCTGAAGATATAATAAGGAGGCAATGAGCTTGGAGTTAGCAAGTCCTGAATTAAAATGTGACCACACTCGCCAGGTGACCCTGAAAAAGTCTTGTAACCTCTGTCTGCCTCAGTTCCTCATCTGTGAAATGGGCACGGTGAAAGCACCCAGCTCCCAGGGCTGTAGTGGGGATCCAAGGGGCTCACACATGTGTTGCATTTAGCACAGGCCTGGCACATATCTGGCTGCAGTGAAGTACACAGGGTCTCACAACCACTGGCCCTGCTCTTCAGAACCTGGAGAGAAGACTGTTCTTTACATCCATGAAATGGATGGGCTTGAGCCAGACATGCTTTTTCACAGGAGAGTAAGGAAACACCCTCCCAGGTAGCCTGGGAATAACTGACTATTTTAGAAACTGATTTGGGAGGCTAGGGAGATGAGGAGGGTAGGGAGGAAAGCAGGGCCCACCCCTCAACCAGACTCATAGAAGGCCTCTTTCCAGCCCCTCACCCTCCATCAGACACAGGCTGTGAAGCAGAGGGGTGGTTGTGGAGGGGCTCAGCTAGGGCAGGGGAGTCTCTGAGGAGATGATGCCTGCCTGGAGCCAGATGAGGGGGTCCAGGCTAGAGCAGCTGGCAACCTCCTTGTCCCCCCCACCCCCCACCCCAGAGAGCATGGCCAGAGCACAGAGAGGAGGAGTGTATCTTCACTCATTACACCACTTTGGAGAAACCCTTCGATTGGGCCCCAGGTCAGGCCATCTCCTGGTGCTGGGCGTTTTCACTGAGAGTCCCCTATTCCTAGAACTCTCTCTCATCTTTACCTCATGGCTTCCTCCTGGCCTCCTTCAAGTGCCAGCTAGAATCTGGCCTTCTCCAGGAAGCCCTTCCTAATGGCCCTCAGGGCTAGCGCCTTCCCTCCCCCTTCTCTGGATGCTTGCTGGTACACTGTGCTTTGACTGCTGGCGCCCCTGTTAGACCATGAGCTGTTTCCATCTTTCTTTGCTTCTCCAAAACTTAGCACAGGGCCCTGCACACAGTAGGTGCTTCACAAATGCTAGTGACCTGAGTTTCCCCAAGAAGTATCCAGATACTTAAGTGAAGGACATGACCTTTTGTCATTCCTCATGAGCAGGTGGCTACATTTGGAAGCTGCTTTTGTAGGGATTTGGTGCCTGGATTTGGGGTGAGAGGGTGAAGTTGCTGCTGTGCTCTGGAATCTCCCTTCCTGTCCTCCCCAGCTCAGCATCCAGGTTCCCTCCGAACTCTGCTCACCCTCCACCAGTTGTTGGCCATTCCCTCCCTCCCCAAGGTGCCTCATCTTCCCCTTGTCTGTCCTTGCCTGCACATCCCACCAGGACCATCTGAGCACCTCGAGGGAATGGACTGTCAGTTGGTACCCATGCCCCCTGCAAAGCGTCCAGTACAGAGCAGGCAATTAATAAGTGCTCGTTGAAATGAAATAAATTGAGTCACTGTCTGAAGCACTTTCCAAATCCTGACAAGAGACAAAAAATCCCGAAGTATTCTCCATCTTCTGCTCTTACCCCAGAGACTTGGGCAAAAGCCTTCAAGCAACATGTTCAATTAAAGAGAGAACTTTGGAAAGGAAAAAATCTATTTTTCTCCCTAATCTCAGCCTTGCAACTCAAACCAAGCGAAAGAAATTGACAGTACTTAAAAACAGCTTTCCTAAGCTGCAGATGGAACCCTTTGTGTCTTCCCAGCTAACAAGAGTGCGGTTTCCAGCATGATGGACAGAGAGACTCATTTGGGGGCTGAGCCACAGTAAACTGACTCACGAGGAAAATCAAATGCAGGCTTTAGAAAGACACAGGCCATGGGGAAGGTTTGTAAGCCCCTCACACAGGGGCTTCTCCCCCTCCGCCCCCATCTCAGCCCTGGGACAAGAGGGAGTCAGCCAGCAAACATTTCTGAAACACTGCGCAGTGCTGGGGACCCAGCTGGTGCATCCTCACTGCTCCCACAGCCATCCTGGACAGGAGCCCAATTTACCTCTTTCCAAGGACAGAGCATGTGGAAGACAATACCAACAGTGACTACCACTCCTCAGAGCTACAAAGAGAAGCAGGCTCACAAACCCACTGGGTTGGTATCGGTATTCCCCAAAGAGAGAGTTTAGTTCAGTCTGGAACCAGGATCATGTCTGTTTATGCAACACACATGAAAAAAAACAACAACAAATGTTTAACAATACAATGCTTTGGATGCCTGAGTCCATCTATCTATCCACTAGAACATCATCTACCTCATTTATTCATTCAACAAGCATTTGGTGAATGGTTCTTGGAGGTTCTTGTTGGGCAGACACTGGAGGCACCAAAGTGCATCCCAGGCCATTGCCACTCACCCTGACTTTTGTCCTGCCACTGACTTGGATGACTCTGGAAGACAGTGAGGCTGAACACCTTGTGAAGACTGACCTCACTTCAATCCAATTTACACACAAGTCAAGACATCAGCCTGCCATGTCACCAGCCCTCTTAGAAAATGAAGGACAAGCAACAACGCCTACATTGCCCATCCAAGACTAGAGAAGGCTGAACCACTGGACCCGCCTTCACAAAGGTTGAAGCTCTTCCTGTATTGTCTTAGGAACGATGGCTTAGTCACTGGAGGCTTTTCCTTTCATCAGAACTAGTTCCTGCTTACCTTAGTTGTGCCGGGGGAGAAGGCTAGTAAAAATCCTGGGGCCAACAGACATTTTAAATCTCTCTGGGAGACTGAACCAATCTTTTCTCTAAATCAATGCCAGCATTTTGGGTCTGCAAACATTGTAGCTAAATGTTCTCCCATTAGAAAACCATTCTAATCCAAGCCCTCCTTTTTTTGTTTATATAAGTTTCTTCCAAAATTTTCCTTTGGGACTAAAATTTTCCATACTTGGTATAAGCCAAAAGACAGCATTTTTCCCCCAAACCATATGAACAAAATCTGTTAACTTTGTTGAATTATGGGAAAAGGAAAAAAAGGAACATTTTTCATTGCTTTAGAAAGAGAACCTCATAGAAATATCTTTAAAATAGCAAAACAACATAACTTTAGTCTTGGCACATGTATAATCCTCCAGGAAGAAAACAATCTTAGCCAAATTCGAAAAGTCAAATCTTTGTAAAGGCCCACAATACTGTTGATGCTAAATCAGTTCAACTGAAGCTTGTTAATGGGTCACACAGATACCACTAGGAATTGGAGGAAAATTATCGCCTAGATGATTTGCATCTCTACAGGGCTAAGTATGAACTCTCTTCCATAAAGGACACTCTAATGGAATATCAAGGTGCTACCTTGTTCACCCAGGAGATGGTTGGCTTGGGAACTACCAAAGGAAGCCTGACTCCCCACAGCACAGGAGGGGATGATCCCAGTGTTTGTAAATGCACCTTTGGCCAAGGTCTAGACAACCAGAACCCCTCCAGGAGTTTCAGCTTAGGACTCTGAGCCCAACTACAAAGAGGTCCTGGGTTATTCTTTCATTCTTTGCCCTCTGTGGGTGTTCGTGGGATTGGAAAATTAACCCAAGTACTTGAAAAGCTGGTTGGGGACAGGTGGGGAGAAAGGGTGGGGAGGGCCATTAGGGCATAGTCACAAAGAAGGCTAGAGCTGAAAGTGAAAAGAACTCCTGAAATCTTTAACCCTCAGAGCAGCAATATTTTTGTTCCTTTACCTGCAGGATGAAGTCAGCTCTTTGAAGGCAGGGCCTTGTCCAGGCAGCTCAGTGTCTTGGCTCTCCAGACTCTCCAGAAATGTTTGCTACCTGAATGAAGGCCACTCCAGTGTGCTCCATAAGGCAGAGGCCCATCAAACCATCTTCTCAGTGATGGTCTGAAACACCACTTCCTTTCCCTGTCCCTCCATCTCCGTGTCTGTATTTCTGTCTCTGTCTAGCTATCTCTACACTCATCCCCCATCCTTGAGTCCCTCTCCACCTCCTCTAATGGGCGCAGCCCATTTCTTCATGCAGGAAACATTCTGAAGATTTTCTTTGGTCACAAGAGGATGAGATAGTTCTCTAGCAGCTATTGATGGAATCTTTTAAACCCCATCACATAGCTTCCCAAACTTGATATGAGACCATCAGATTTTCCAGTTTGTCACAGACAGTAGTATCGAGGCTAACTGGAGAGGGTTTAGCAACGACATGAAACCAGGAAGGCTGGGAACTCTACCTTAGTGCCACCCCCACCCCCACCCCCACCCAGGGGTTCCCTACCACACCCAGGTCCCCTATATGTTTTGCACAGAGCCTTCTGTTGCCACAGTGTGGAAGAGAAAATAGCAGTATAAAATGCTGTCCTGGGCCAGGGTCTCAGGACTCCTCATGGGACCCTTCAGCCTGACTTTCTAGCAATCATATTTTCTATAAAGAAGTTAAAACGTGAATATTCTTATTAAGTTATCTTTACATAAACAAGGTCATTTGGGCTTTCACTGGTTTTTTTAGGGAAAAAAAATAACCATCTGAAGTTACCATGGTCCATCAAATCCCTTGAGCTATTTTTCCAAAGTTTGGATTCAATAAAACCCAAACTGAATTTTGCCAAGCACCTTTTCCTTTCATTAAAAAAACCATATGTATTTTGGAGGAAATTTAACCCATGTGTTTGGGATTCATTTGTATCTAAATCACCAAAATGGTGTTTAAAAAAAAATAAATGGTCTAGTTGCTATTGGAGAAGAGGTCTGAGCCTTTTAAAGAAGCTTTTCTTCTTAAAACCAGGAAGCTGTAGGCTGCCAAGGGTAAAGGCATTTCCACACCAAAAGGCCTGAAGTCAGTCACAGCTCCAAACCCATGGCTTCTAACTGGGGGCCAGAGCTGGCTGAGCAATTTCATTCCTGCTCTGGGTTTTATTGGACATTTAGGAGACCTGGTGAAGAGCCCAGTAAGGCTGCAGAAACAGGAGGACTGATGAGTGTCCAAATGTTTCGGGAAGTAGCCAATGGTCCTGAGGCCCCCTGGGCTAGTGGAAAGTGTGCCAGACAGTAAGGGGACAAGAGCTCAGCATTGCCTCCTTCTGCTCAAGCAGATTCCCAGAAAGCCAGGTTGACTGCCCACCCCTTGCTTCTGGGTGGGACAAGCAGAGGTTTCCAGGAATTGGTGGCACCACCACCAGAGGAGTGGGGGCCAAGGATGGGGGGAACACCACTTTTTCCCTATGACCTTTGAGACTTCCTACCACCTCCAGAGAAGGGAGGTCAGATCGGCCCTTCTCCTTCCGCCTGCTTAGTCTTCCACCTCAGGTCTGAATCCATCTATCTAATGTATGATTGGTACACGTTCTGCTCCCTCCTCTACAAAATTAGCACGAAATACCTCTTCAATAACAACACCTACAATATTCCCCTCATCTGCTGGCTTAGTGATTTGTCTTTTTCCATCAAAAAGAAAAATCAAAAGTTAACCTGCCATGACCGGTTCTTGGTAAAGCCATTGTAGTAACTCTGCAGTTCCTTTTAGCAACTAGTCAACTAGCATTTCAGTATCTCTTGTGTGCCAGGCACTGTGCCAAGATAATCCCCGCCCTCACGGAGCTTTCACTCTCATGGGGGAAGACAACGCAGCATAAGAGAGAGCTGAAAAATGGAGGTGGGGGCAAGTACCCTGTGGGGACGCCTGGGACCGTCCTCGAAAGGGAGGCTCTGGGAAGAACTCACTAAGGGAGAAGGGGGCTTCCGGAGCAGAGAAGCATTCCCAGGTGAGAAGTCCCGGAAGTGGGACTCCCCACCGACCATCTGTCTCTTTAAAGGTCTATCCTCATGCTCTCCCCGGAATTGAAGGCAAGCTCCCAGATCCATCGGTTTTGAAAATGAGGGCGGTTCCACTTGCACAATCATGCGATCCCTCTCCTGTTTCCCACGGGCTTCCAGACGTTTCTGCCCAGAGCTCAGCAATGCTATCTGCCAGCTCTTCTCATCTGTTGAGATCTATTCACTGGGCTCAGGCAAACCTGAATGAACCAAGGACAGCGACGTGCTTTTCTTGTCATCTCCTTACTGTCTTGGGCGTCAATTACCACCTCCAGCCCCACACCTTAGTCACGGTTTTCCCGTAATTCCTTGGGAGCGAAAACAGAAGCAAACCCAGAGGGAAACAGCTCTGCCTTTTCCTTTCTCCAGGTATCATTCCATTCACCCAAAGGAAAGGTTTTATCCCTCTGTGGATCCCCCTTCTCTCCCAGGGGACCCTTTTACTTGCCCTCACTTCCCTCTTCAGCCTCATCTAATTCTGTGGCTGAACATTCCCAGCATGATTCTTACAGGAAGGCGGCACAGCCTAGCACTCGTCTCCTGTGACCCAGCCCCACTTCCATCTTCAGTGCGCTTCTCTCCACAGTCTGAGTGGGCTGCTGAATTCTCTGTGCATCCGCATTCCTCTTTACAGAACTACACAGGTGTCTCTTCTTTGGAATCCTTTCATGTCTTCCGAATTTTCATTAGTGAGCATTTCTTAAGCTCGCTCATCTGACTTCCCCTATAGCATAATAAAATAAATAAATTCCGTGGGATCTTACATTTATTCCCTCTAAAACTTTTGGAATCTGCTTTCCCCAAATCAAAGGTGTGTGTTGGACTAGATATAGATTTCCTCTCATTCTCCAGCATGAATTCTAGGAAAGAGTGATCACTTCCCCAAGAGTTCTCGGTTTCACCCCCTGTTGCTGAGAATCAGACCCAGAACAGAATTTTCCCTTGTCGTTTCCTCTACCTTTTGAAGGACAAAATTATCCCTGAGGCAACTCAAGAAGTTATTAGCCGCCCTTATAAGATTATATTTGTAAAAAGTGCTTAGCACAGCGGTTCCATAGTAGAAATGGCACATAGTATAAAAGCCTCTTCCTCTTTCCCTCCGCTTTCGGTAAAGACAGAGAGCTGCAGCAGACATCTGTACAAATGAAGTCCCCCATCACTATTCTATCGTGTTAGTAGGGAAGACTTGCTCTTACCAAATGCGTTATCTATCTCCTATTGCTTTTCAGGTAGTCTGCAGTGGATCCCAAGGACCAAATCACTCTTCTTTCTCCCTCCTTTAATCTTGATTCCATGGTGTGTCTTCCCCAGCCTTGCACGAGCATACCTTCTTTAGACACATTGCCCAGCCTGTTTTCCTACCCTGCTTCTTTTGAAAAAGACATACTCATCCAGAGCCAGGTACAGTTGTGGTTTCTTCCCACCAAATTCCGGTGGTAGCAAGGAGGTCCAATCTACCCCTTGGTGTTAGAACCTTTGTTCCTTCCTGTTTGTTGTCCCAACTTTAGCTGTTGGAGGCAGTAGGTTTGTCTATGGGCTCTTTCCTTGGATTTTTGTCTCCTGTGAATGAGTCTCTGCATGGCTCAGCTCTTCCTTCCTTCATTGTAGTCAAACTCTATGGTGGCTAGCCTGTGGGATGTACATGGGCAATCTTCCTCCCTCAATCCTTTTCATTTTAGGCCCTTTCAGTCTTTGATTTAAAAAAAAATGTCCTATGTTCATTCATTGCACAATTTGCCATCTGTCCCTCTAATTTCTTCTCCCACCAGATAAACAATAAATAAACCCGTGTAGTCAAACAAGACAGATTTCCACGATGGTCATGTGTAAGAGATTGTGAAGCTGGGGGTGGGTGTGGACAGTGAAGCTCGCCTCCACTCCTCTGGCGGATCGGAGCACTAAAGTCTTTCTAAGTTGATGGTCATTGTAGAGCTTTTTCTCCTGGTTCTGCTTATTTTACTCACTTTACCAGTTCATACAAGTCTTCCTACTTCCCTCTGAAACCACCATTTCATTATTTCTTAATTCCAATACATTCATGTACTATAATTTATTTATTAATACCTGATAAATGGGTGCCCCTTGATTTCCACTGTGAAAAGAGCTGCTATAAATATTTTTGTACCTACAAGTCCCTTTTATTTCTATGATTTCTTTGCATCAAGTAACAATATCACTGGCCAAAGGATGTGTATATGTATACACAATATGTATATTTTTGTTGTTGTTCAGTTGTGTCTTACTCTTTGTGACCCCATTTGGGGTTTTCTTGGCAGAGATACTGGAGCAGTTTACCATGTCCTTCTCCAGCTCATTTGACAGATGAGGAAACTGAGGTAAATGGGGTTAAGTGACTTGCTTGGGGTCACACAGTAAGTGTCTGAGGCTGGATTTGAATTCAGGTCTTCTTGACTCCAAGCCCTGCACTCTACTGTACCAGTTAGCTGCCTTGTGTGTATATGTGCACACACATATTATGTATGTATATCATAGATGGCATACATACACAACTTCCTCTGACTCCCATGGAGGACCTCTTGAATGATCATTTCTGGGGCTTCCTCCTCTTCCTCCTCCTTCTCCTTTTCTTCTCCTCCTCCTCCTCAGGGAGTCCCACTCACTGCTTTCCAGGACAAGCTTCAGATCTCTTTTTGGAGCTCTTATTCTTAGCTCCTTTTTCCCTCTCCATTTTCTGTGTATCATCCTCCCACTTTCCACCCATCACCTCATAGTCCCCTTACCCCATCAAAGCCTCACTCTTGTTTCCTTTCAGAAGTCTTCATTCTTCCTAGTGACTGGGAATAAGAAGAGGCACCCCTGCAGTCTTGTTCCAGGAGGGAGATCAGTCTGTACTTGGAACAAGAAAATAGTCCCTTGCCTGGGGCAGAAATTCCAACACCATGCAGTTGATGCTAGTCACTGCAGAATTTTCCTATTGCTCTGTAATAGTTGAGACTTTCAGTCTGGTTTTTTTTTTTAAGTCTTGTGGGTACTTATACCTAACCCCCAGCTCCTGTTTACAATTTTACAGTCAGTTGTCACCTCATAATATCTTGACAACCCCATCCAACTTCCTTTCCTTAGTGACAGTCTCTCTAGCCTCATGCAATTCCTTTTTCAGACTAACTGGCTGGTGACCGATGATAATGAGGTGACACATTATGAAGGCAGAGTTCACAGGACCTCTTCATAGGTGAACCTTGAATTCAACTCAACCAGATACATTTTGTTCATTTCAGGAATAAAGAGACAAAGAGATAACCCTATAGGCAGACTCAATCTGGAGCTGGATATCAAGCCTAACCAAAGCTTGAACAGGAATTCTTTCTAAAACACATCTCTCTGAAATACCCAACCATTCATTTGCTCCTCATTTTGCTCTTCTGGGCCAAGCCCTCTTCTTCGTGGCAGCTTTTAAAGCATATGAAATCATGTGTCAACTGCCCACCTGTAGTAATTTCCTTTGAAAGTTTTTTTAAATTAAAAAAATGTTGGTTTTTTTAAAGAAATTTTAAGTTTTGAGTCCCAAATTCTATCCTCTCCTCCCTCTCTTCCTTGCCCCCTCCCTTAGATGGTAAGCAATCAGATAGAGATTATACAATACAATTATGTAAAATATTTCCATATTAGTAATTTTGTACAAGAAGACAAAATTTAAAAATTAAGGAAAGAAAGTAAAAAATAGCATTCTTCAGTCTGTATTCAATCAATATCAGTTCTTTCTCTGGAGATGGATAGTATGCTTCATCATTAGTCATTTGGGATTATCTTGGATCATTGTCTTGCTGAGGGTAACTAAGTCATTCACAGTTGATCATTCTACAATATTGCTATTACTGTGCACAGTGTTCTCCTGGTTCTGTTCACTTCACTATGCATCAGTTCATGTAAATTTTTCTAGGCAAGTCTTTCTATATGGTATTGGGATTATTGTGCTTTAAATGTTTGGTAGAATTTACTTGTGAATCCATCTGGTCCTAGGAATATTTTTCTTAGGAAGTCCTGACGGCTTGTTCAATTTCTTTTTCTAAGATGGGATCAAGTATTTTTTCCTGTTAATCTGGGTAATTTATATTTTTGTAGATATTTATCCACTTCATTTAGATTGTTAAATTTATTGGCATATAGTTGGGAAAAATAGCTTCTAACAATTTTTAAAATTTCCTCTTCCTTGGTGGTGAGTTCACCCTTTTCATTTTTGATACTAGTGATTTGGTTTTCTTCTTCCTTTTTTTTAAATCAAATTAAGCAATAGTTTATTTTGTTAATTTTATTCTCTTTTTTGATTTTCAGAATTTCCAATTTGGTATTTAATTGGGAGTTATTAATCTGTTCTTTTTCTAGTTTTTTTTTTTTTAGTTACATGCCCAATACATTGATGGGCTTTGCCCCTGTTTTATTGATGTAAGTACTGCTTTGGTTGCATCCCATAAATTTTGGTATGTTGTCATTTTCTTTAATGCAATTATTAATTGTTTCTATGATTTGTTCTTTGACCTACTGTTTTTTTTTTAGGATTAAATTATTTAATTTCCAATTAATTTTTAATTTCTTTCCATTGTCCATTATTGGATGTAGTTTTTGTTGCATTTTGATCTGAAAAGGATGCATTACTATTCTGCTTTTCTGCATTTGGTTGTATGGTTCTTACATCCTAACACACCTTAATATTTGTGTAGGTGCATATGCTGCTGAGAAAAAAAGGTATATTCCTTTCTATTCCCTTTCAATTTTCTTGAGACCTGTCATATCTAACATTTGCAGAATTTTGTTTACCTCCTTCTTTCTTGTTTATTTTTTGTTAGATTTATCTGATTCTGAGAGGGAGAAGTTAAGGTCCCCCACTACTATAATTTTATTATCTATTCCCCGCTGTAACTCATTCAACTTCTTCTTCAGAAATTTAGATGCTATACCATTTGGTGCATATTCATTTAGTATTAATGGTACCACTTTCTTTCCTCGTCTCTTTTAATTAGATCCGTTTTTGCTTTCGCTTTGTCTGAGATCATAATTGCTCCCCCTGCTCGTTGCTTCAGCTGAAGCATAATCAGTTCTGCCCCAGCCCTTTACCTTTGCTTTATATGTGTCTCTCTGCTTCAAATGTGTTTCTTGTAAACAACATCTTGTAGGATTCTGGTTCTTAATCCATTCTGCTGTCTGCTTTTGTGAGTTCATCCCACTCACGTTTATAGTTATGATAACTGGACATTCCCCTTCATGCTGTTTTCCCATGTTTATCCTCCCTTCTCTCACCCCCCACTCTTTCCTTCCTTACAAGTGTTTTACTTCCGATCACTGCCTTCTCCAATATACCTTCCCTTTTATTAATCCCCCTCCCTCTTCTACCTTCCCCATCCCTTTTTACCCCTTATAGGGTAAGATACATTTCTGTCCAAATGAGGGTTTATGTTATTGCCTCTAGGAGCCAATTTTGATGAGAGTAAGGGTTAAGTTTTGCCTGTGCCCAATCTTCCCTTCCATTATTATAACTTTTTCATACCTCTTTTGTGTGGAAAAATTTATTCCATTCAATCTCCCCCTCTTCTTCTTCCAGTGCAACTTTCTTTCTCCCCCCTTTATTTTGTTTTCGGGGTATCCTCCTATCAAAGTCACCTTATAACCACACCCTCTGTCTACACATAGTCCTTCCAATTGCTCTTCTGGTAATAAAGCTGTTAGGAGTTACAAATATTGTCTTGTCACGTGGAAATATAAGCAGCGTAAGCGTATTGAATTTCTTATGTTTTCTCTTGTTTCTTTCTGACTTTTTTATGTTTCCCTCGAGCTTTGTATTTGGAGGTCAGCTTTTTTACCCCACTCTGCTCTTTTAATTAAAAATACCTGAAAGTTCTCTATTTTGTTAAATATCCATTCATCCTCCCCAAATTATATTCAGCTTTTCTGGGTACATGATGCTTGGCTGTAATCCTAACTCCTTTGCCTTCCCTAGAGTGATTTCAAGGAAGGTAAGATAGTCCTCTCCTGGGACCCCACGAGAGCTCCTTGATTCTGGAAATGCCACACATAAACTTTCCTTATTTTGTAGGCTTTCTCCTCTGTGAAAAAGGTCAACACTTTGGGAATGTGAGGTAAAGAAGTAAGCCTGATGGCAGGGGTCAAGTTCTGGTCCTGGCTTCAGGAGAACTATGTCCAAGCCCTAATCCATGTGCTTACTTGGAGGAATCGTGGTAAATCGTTTATGTCCTCAGCTACACAATGAGGACAATATAATCTGGTCTGATTACCCCATGTGTTGGTTGTGAACAAAGGACTTCACTAACCTCAGGGTGGCAACATCAGTGGGAGCTTTTGGGATGTTTTTTTTGTTGTTGTTGTTTTTGTTTTAATCCAAATGTGAAGGAGTTTCTGATTCTCTCAGGAGACAAAGTCATCTTATTGGGGAAGGCTGGCTGGAATACGAGGGCCCTAGACGTTTCAAGGAAGAAGGAAGCCCACTCCGGTGGGGAAAGGCCAACAAGGAAGGTTCTGTAGGGACCACTGTGTAACTGAATAAACGAGAGAATTTGGTCATGAGAGACCTCGGGAGGCAAGCCCACCTGTCAGCCAGGTACTTTCACTCCATCGTTCCTCTCCTGAGGTATCTGCTTCTGCTTAGCAGGTTAAAGATCAGGCAGCTTTCCAGCAGCCAACCAGGCAGGTCAGCAGCAGCGGGACTCCATGCGTCTGGCAGCACTTCGGTTGGCAGATAAGAATCCAGCCTGCTCTTCATTCTTCTGTGGTCCCCCGAGGCGTCTGGCAGGCAGAATGGTAAACGGGCTTCAAGGATGCTTTCAGATTAATACCAGGAAACAGGTCATCCACCATGCTTCCAGAAGGTAAATTACTGTCCCCCAGTGAATGATATCTGACAGACACAGTGAAGGGGACTTATCTTGAATCTGACAACCATTTCTCTTTCCTAGGGTGCCCTGAGAGTGGGACACTGAAGGGAGACATTGGGTGGAGGACTTGGCAGTCAGGCAGCATTGACAATGAGGGCATTGTGAAGAGGTTGGCCCCTGTCAGAAATCGAGTTCAGAAAGCCTCTCCTGTCACCCTGTAGACAGAGTGCTCAGGGCAGAATTCTATTTAAAAGTGATGTGTGTCTCCAGACCCCAAAGTTGGGGCTGGGCTGGAAGAATCTTTAGTAGGAAGGGAGGTGCAGACTTGTGACTGGGGCAACTCATGCCCTCCCTCTCCCTGATCCTGAATGATCAGAAGCACAGACCAGAGCTGTGCCTTCCACCTGCTGTTTCTGAGGGCATTCACCTGAGGCCAGAATATTAGCTCTCCTCCTCTCTAACATGACCCCCAGGGCCACTCAGAACCATTCAGCACCAGAACCAGTCAGTCTGTCTGTTCAGTCTGTCATCTTATCCTAAACATCCATATGGTCCCAAGGGGTTGAACAATTCTTGTCTTAAAGTGACTGAAACTGAGTGGGGCCCATGACGACTGAGCCTGTTACAGGAAATGTTTCTGAAAGGATTGTAGATTGGGATATGATAACTTGTGCTAGAAAGATAAGGTCAAGAACCTGGAAGATGCACTAGGGAATCAATGGACCAAATAGAGGTACCATCAGTTGAGGTAGGAGCTACATCAAAACTTAGAATCCTGATGGAATCTGAGAATGGGATAATGATCAGGGTTTGGTGCCAGGACCACAACAGGCTACCAGCTAAGCAAAAAGCTTGCCACCCTCAGTTTGTCCATTCTTTCTGTACTCCTGTCAGCTGGGAGTTCCTAGCACTTGGGCCAGCCTGTGGCAGAAGCAAAAATTAACTGGCATCCAACAGGACTTGGCCACAGTGGATACAAACCGTAAGGTGGGTGGGACTGGTGAGAAACCACTCAGTATATAAAAATCCAGGTGAGCAATAAAGGAATTTCAAAGGGAAAGAAAAAATCCCAGGACCCGGTGGCTTTACATAGGGGTACTATCAAATATTCCAAGAACAACTAATTCCAATATTACATAAGTTGTTTGCAAAATAGGGAAGTAAGTGATCCTACCAAACTCCTTTTACGAAACAAATACGGTCCTGATACCTAAGTAAGTGAGAGAAAAAGCAGAGGAAGAAAACTATACACCAATGTCCAAAATGAATATTGACCTCAAGATACTGAATAAGATGTTAGCAAACAGGCCAAGCAACAGATGGAAACAATTCTCCCAGGAAAGCAAGGCTGGTTCAATTTTAGGAAAATTACAAACATAGACCACAATGATAATGTGAATAATAAAAATTGTAGTCTCACATCAATAGATGCAGACTATTTTGGACAAAATGCAATGCTTATCTGACAAAAATTAAAAGAATAAATAGACTTTGTCTTTGCATAATATCCAGCGTCTATCTAATACTATGAGCCAGCAATATCTTTAATAGAAAAATGCTGGAGGCCCTTCTTATTAGATCAGGGTAAAATAAAGGTGTCTATTGTCACATCACTATTTCATGAAGCTCTAGAAATGCCGGCTGTAGTATTTAGACAAGCAAAAGTAAGGGGATGTGTGTAGGCAAAGAGGAAACAAAATGACCATTTTGGAGTAAACAATATGCTGGTTTGCTTAGAGAGGTCTGGAGATTTAACTGGTAAATTAATCAGACAATTTATAACTCCAGTGAAGCAGTGAGATGTAAAATAAATGCACAAGAGCCTCAGTCCAGACAGACTCCTCTACCTGCATCCTAGCCCCCACCACCCCTGTCTTCCAAGAAAGATTGCCCCTCAGTTTACCATCTTTGCCTCCCTTCTTCAGTCTCTGTCTGCTCACTGGCTCGATTTGCTGCCTAAAACAGCCCCCTCACTTCATCTATCCATTCACCTATCCCGGCCGGCTATTACCTTCTGTCTTCCTCTTTTTAGCTAAACACCTAGAGGAATCCATCGACAATCATTTGTAAATAACAATGAACTCAGGTTTACAAAGTGCTTTACCAAGCCATCTAAATGGATCTTCCCAGCAACCCTAGGAGACAGGTGCTCTAATTATCCCTGTTTTATAAACCAGACCAGAAATCTGAGTCTGAGAGAGATGAACGGACTTGCCCAGGGTCCCAGAGTGAGTAAGTGCCTCAAACTGTATTTGAACACAGGACTTCCAGTCTCTAGCACTTTATCCACTTCACTAGCTAACTGTGAGTCAAGGACATTGATTATCCAGGAAAAGTTCAAAGTCCAGGCTGGCTAAAGTCTGGGAGTTCAGGCAATATCAGCAGCAACTGAAGTGACACTAGTAGTAAATCACGGCCAGTTCCTTTGCACCTATCCTGAGGCATTTCCTTAGGATGTGGGATGTCATTACTTGGAATGGGCTGGAACAGACTTCTCCAAGCAGCTAGGTGGGTTCCTGAGAAGCAGGACCTGAACCCAGCTCTCTCTCTGAGAAAGAGGTGTGTGTGTGTGTGTGTGTGTGTGTGTGTGTGTGTGTGTGTGTGTGTGTGTGTGTGTGAAGGGATCAGAAGAGCTGCCTCCAAATGTTTTCACAGTCTGTCCTGGGGAGAAGGGCTTGGCCTCAGTCTTGTTGGCTCCACAGGGCAGGGACAGGAGGTGGGGATATCACAGAGCCAGCAGAAGTGCCCATAGGCCACCTTGCTGTGATGAGCACAAGTGCCCACCGGATCACATAGCAGACAGTTCATTATTCACAGGTGTGCATGCTGGGGCTCTCAGTCCTTCATGGTGGCCAGTGCTCCTAGGGCATGTGGTTGGAGGCACAGCCCACCAAGAGCCCAAAGGTCTGGGCCTTTGCCCTTGTACCTCTTTGTTATAGCTAGGTAGATTCCCAGGGACTGAGTAGGGGGTGGACCTTGGGGTGGTCAACCAGCAGGTGGCTCAGATTGTGACCCACCTGTCACAAGGACATTGCAGTCCTGGTATCTATGGACTGAACCAAGTTTGGTAAACTGAGCTCAATCAGGAAAGCCTTGCATTCCTTGCCTTGATGAAACTGATAGAACCAGTAATTTGGTACAGAGGAGCTTCCCAAAGGCAGATTAATCAGTGGACAAACATGGGGTGACTTCCATCAACTAGCACCTACAAACAGTCCTCATGTTTGGGAAGTAGGGGGCCTCCGAGACAACAGCTGCCAAAGAAATAGCAAAGGGAGACTGATTTCAACACCGTGGTACAGGCCTGGTTCAGTGGAGCCCTGGGAGCTGGGTTCAGGTCCTGCTTCTCAGGAACCCACCTAGCTGCTTGGAGAAGTCTGTTCCAGCCCATTCCAAGTAATGACATTCCACATCCTAAGGAAATGCCTCAGGATAGGTGCAAAGGAACTGGCCGTGATTTACTACTAACGTCTCCTTGATGCCTGATGAGGAGAGGGGTCCACCCCCATGAACACTTGCACAGTCACTCATACCCCCCCCCACACACACACATACACACACATGAGCACACTCAGGCAAGCATAGACCCATACATGCACAAACTCCATCACACACCTTTATAGACATACTCATACATGCACACACTTACACACATATATACACACATACACACACTCATGCATAGACACATACATGCACATACTTACACACATATATACACTCACACACATTCATACAATTCACACATATAGACCTCCCCACACACACACATACACACTCACACTTTTACACATTTACACACATACATTCTCACAACGTTTTTCCTCGAGCTACCTGGGGGCAGACCTCATGCACCGTTTTCTTGTTTCTATTTACTCCACTTTGCCTGCACAGGCTTCTCTGATCTCTCCATATTTGTCATTTCTTCTAGCCCAGGAATATTCCATTCCACGGGAAGTAGCAGGCTTTGCTAACAGTTTCCCAGCCCGGGTAATCAAGCTCTTTCTTTCACCAGAAAGCTCTGATAGAAACATTCTGCTGTCTCTTTGACCCAGATCAATCATCAGATTGGATGGAGGAGACTGGAAACTCCCTGAGGGCAGGAGCAGTTTAATTTCTGTCTCGGGGGTTCGGGGTCTGACAACAGATGGGACTTAATGAGTACTTGGTGATTGATCGGAAACCCTCGGACAGAGACGTGTTGTTTTACCCAATCAATAGTAGGTGGGGAAGGGCCTGAAGCCCCAGCCATGCCAGGTGAATGTTTCAGAAGCTGGGCCCGAGCCAAAGCTTTGCCTGGGAGGGGTAACTGTCTTCTTTTCTCTCAGAGCATGGTAGGGGGTGGGGGAGGGGATTCCAGTCTGTGTAGAGCGTTCTTTTGGGAGGAGGAAGGGTCAATCTGTCAATAAGTATTCATTACAAATAACCCTAAAAGCCAGGGTTTGTATTGGACTTCAAGGTTTGCAAAGTGCTTTTACAGATATTATCTCACTCCAGCCCCACAACAGCCCTGGGAGGTAGGTGGAATTATCCCCATTTTGCAGATGAGGAAACTGAGACAGATAGGGGTATAGTGACCTGTCCAGGGTCACATGGCTATGCACTGTGGCACCCCTAGCTGCCTTACTACCTGCTATGTGTCTAGATGCAAGATGTCTCTGTCTCTGGGTCAGTCAATTTGAATGGAGACCAGGAGAAGGTTTCCACCTTGTCTTCAGTCCTAGGGGACTCCGTGAGCATAAGGAGAGTCAGGAAGGGAGCAGTTGCCAGAGCACCTCCCCTCACCTGCCCTGAGTGACTTGGACACCCTAGAGTCTTAGCCCCTAGGGTAGGGACAGTTTAGCCATTTATTTCCAAAACAGGAGGAAAATGGACCCATGTGGCACCCCAGTTCAATAACCAGCCTGACACTTGGTGCCTCCGTGCCAGTGATCTGTGGATCTGCGAGAGAGGAGGTAAGAGCTCCCCACTGTGACCCTGGGCTGGCTGCCAGATCCCCAGATGCTGAGTCTCCTGAACTTGCTGGGGTCCCCTGCTGCCTCCTCTGGGTCCTCCCGTACAATAATCATCACGTTCGGTCTGGGCCATCACTTCTTCTGGACCATCTCATCTGCTGAATGCTTCTCACCAATCTCCTGTTACTTCTCCCTTCTACACTGGCTTCTGGGTTAACTGCTGCTCAGTGTAGAGGCCACATGCCATTGACTCCTCTCCAGCTAGGATCCTCCAGGAAATGATGGGACAGACACAGAGATTTGGTCACATCCCCCAGGGAAGGGATGCCTGGGGTGGGGCTGGGACATTCAGTAGCTTGTGTCAGTCATAAAGTGACCAGCAGTGAGAAATGAGCTCAGGGCACATCGAAATCAGAGAAGCCAGGGCGTGCGCCTGCCTGCCGCCATCCGCTGGGCCTGAGACCTTGCCAAGCTTGGTCGGAGCAGCTGTCTGAGGGTCTCAGGATGAAGAACAAACTTGTCCTTCATCGGACCCAGCTGATGGCTGAAGTGGCATCCTGCTGGAATATCCCCAAGAAGGTGTCTGATCTGGGCCTGGAGTTGGGCTGTCTTTCTAGGTTCTCAGATCCTTTCTAGTTAAAGGACTTATGGGGGTGGGGAGATACAGCCTTACCCTGGGGGTCCTGCTCTCCCACAGGTCATCTGTAGCTCCATCACTCTGCCAGCCCAGATCCAGGCCTCTCATCTGGGGCCTCTGGCCATATGCACATCCCTAAGCACCCCATTCTCTTTTTGGCCCCTCACTGATGAATGTGCTTGCTCCTTGCTCCCAGGTGACCTGTGCAGAGGTGACCAGGCTGGCTTTCCCTGGGGCACCAGGGGGCTACCCTGCCCTAGGAGGAAATCAGCAATGGAAATGTTCTGCTTTTTCTGCCCCTGCTGGTTATAAAGAAAATGTTTCCACTTTTCTTTAGGACCTTTGCCAGTTGCATTTCATTCTCTATTTAGTGTTTAAAAATCTCTCTTCTAGAAGCCTTGGGGACATCCAAGGCCTAAGAGGGACATCCAAGGCTGGCAGACTGGGCGTAGAGTGCCAGGGGAATGTCCTTCCTGCCATGTGTTAGTGTGAGCATGGCAGCAGGCTGGCATCAGACAGCTTATGGTCTTGCCATCTTTTAGAGGCTGGGGAGGAGAGTCTTGACTGTGGGATAACAACCAAGGCTGAGAGGTCCCCCCTTTTCTTTCTGGTAGCTTGGCATTGAGCTGATTAGAGTATCTTGAGTCTAGGCCCCAGGGAGATATGGGAGTAATAGGAAAGGGTTAAAGAATCGGCTACAATTGACTATGTACATACATAGACCCCCCCCCCACATGACCCCAATACACAGACACCACAAACATGTGCTCACCACACGCACACACACACACACACAATACTCCCCACAAATGTACACACATGCTACAAACATATGTGCCCACCTCCCTCCACTTCTCCAGATGTCTGGGTGGTAGGTGGGCCAGGATCTCACAAATGCCCATTTCCTTCCAGCCCACAATCCTGGTATTCATATTTATACTAACAATCATGATGGTTGGACACTGATTAGCCAAGCTCCCCACAGGTTTCCTTTCCTTAATTCAAGTAGACATCCCATGGAGGGTCAGCACTGTTTTAGGTTATTATCTCCCACACTGGCAGCACGGAGACCTTGCCCCTTCAGTTTGGAGGCATGGGCATGGGCATGGCCAGTTCTGTGACTGGCCCCCTCAGAAGAAAGGCTGATTTTCACCAGAGACAGGACAAAATATGGGGTCAAAAAAGAAGAAAGAAGAGAAAGATGACCCAGAAGAATCCAGGCCTACTGTGGGAGTGATGGCGGGGGTTCTCTCTCTCTTTGTTTTTAATACATCCTGTTCAAGGACAGAACCCCAAGGTGACAGGGTTCTCTTCCAGGATAGCGACACGAAGCTCACGCCGAAGCTTGGGGGAGGACAGTCTCTTTTCTGAAGACCTGGGAGCTTTGATTGGCTGAGAGCCTTGACTCACACACTCATCGTGACAGCTTAGGGGCCTCACCGACGCAAGTGAAGCAGGCAGCTGTGAGTCAAGTTGCTTTTGGAAATAAATGTACCATGAGAGAGGGCTATATATGGAAGAGGATCCAGAATGAATCGAGGTGGAAAGACGGCAGCATATCGGGGGGATGCTGGGATGAAGAAAGGGGAGCAAGGGCCCTGAAGTTCCACTCAAGCCTGGTGGGCTTCTCTGAGGAGGAGGAGGTCCAGGTTCTGTGGGACCCAGACTGAGCACATGGCTGGCACCTGCTCAGTGAAGACAGGTGGGGAGGAGCCTGTGAATCACGCGGGTCAGGTGGGCAGAAGCATAAAATCTCCATCTAGGACTTAACCAGGCAGCCAGGGTGTCTCCCAACCACAGGTCTAGCCTTCACCCCACTGACTATGTGGCTCTTCTCTGGTGGCTTTTTGAAAACCGATGTTACCTCTAGGTGCACAATGCTTTATAGCTGCTGAGGGCTTATTCTCCCTTTGTTAGGTTGCTTTCTGAGTGGCTAAGCTCTGGGCACTGGGACCAAGGGGTCCTCCTGGCCATAGACTCTGGCACTGAGCCTTCCACTAACCAGGAAGGGCCCATGGCAAGGTAGCATTCTCTCTCTGCATCTCAAATAAAGATGGAGAACGGCCCGTGCTCTGGGGGTGTCCCAGGTAAGCCCCAAACATCTCCCAGAGACCCTACAGCTAAGAGATTCACCAGAGATTTGGAATGAGGGATGAATAGAGCCTGAATTTGTCATATGGTTCTAATTCTCAGGGGATACAAAGAGACACCCTGTATGGACACTGGTTCAAGGAGCCCATGAAAGCCCACACTCCAGCCTTCTCTTTGATGCTCTGAATCTTGGCAATCATCTTCCCATGAGTCCAGGTATGTCAGACTGGGACTTCCCCATTCTCCAGGAGCCTCAGAGCTGCCTCAGACTTGAGGCTAGGAACGTATGCCCTGTAAGCGCTGTCAGAGCATTCATTTCTAGGTCTCTATACTTGTGGATAAAAAGAAAAAGACCCTCATGTCTAGTAGATACCCTTAAGCCAACAGTGGGCTTATCAGATACAAGACAGTCTTTATTTTAGCCCCCAATAAAAATAAAACACCCCAAAGAGTCACCTCCCTTCCCCTCTGTAGTGGGTCCCAATGCCTTCTCTCCTTGCTAAGGTCTGAAATGAACCTTCAGAGTACAGTGCAAGCCAGCAATAGTGACTCCCTGATTGAAGATGGACAGATGTGATCCTTTGTTATCTACACCTCTCCTGCCCAAGACTTCTCCAGTCTTTCAGGTTCAAGGTGCTGTCCAAGACTTGGGGCTCCCCAGGAAAGGAATTTGGCAGGCAGGGTTCCCAGAAAGTCCTCCTCTCTCTAAGCTTGACCCTTGCCATTCATGTAAGCCATGGCCATAGAGCAAAGGTCAGGCCAAGGTTTCTCTTCTGCAACATGGTACAGTCACTTGCTGTGATGGGGTGCTTGGGATGTATATATATATATATATTTGTAACATCAATCTATGTTTGTAACATCAGTTTGTAAATGGGGTGCTTTGGGATCTATGTAAAATCACACTTCCCCCTCCCCAGTCTCAAAGCATTAACTCTGCCCCTTCCCCCTGCCAGCACTCTGCCCAGCAACAACTCATGAACTGTTTATCTCTGCTTGGAACAATAACAAGCTACCTATGAATCCTTCACTAAACCATCTATAAACATTTTAGCTCAGGCAAATGTTATCTCCCTTAGTTAGAGTGGCCAGCTGCACCATGAATCCTTCAATACCCTACCTATAGATTAACTCCTTAGCCAGCTATACCCATACTGAGTCTCCGTTGGCCTTGGTTTCCATCATCCATCTTGTCAAACATGACATTGATGGGTGGCAGACTGGGCACTCCTCAGTGGCCGTGACCCTTGGGCTATTTCCCAGGGAATTATGGGCAATATGCCTGAGCAGTTGATATTAAAAATGCATGGTCCTTTAAGCACTGACCACTCCTTAACTCCTCCCTGATCCCACCCTTACTCACCTAGTTAGCATAATTGGCACCTGATTTACTGTCTTGACTCCTTAAAACTATACCTGTGATTTCTGTTAGGTTGCTGGTTCCCTAAGAATCCTTGCCCGCTGTGCTGTGCAGCGTAACAATAAACTTTTACAATCTCAGCTTCCAAGTTTGCTGGAGCCTGGTGAATTCCTTCCAGACTGAATTGCAGGGTTTCTGGTCACTGAGAGTGATCAGAGTCCCTGGCAGAACCTATGACCCTTCCCTCATCAGCTGTATCTCCAAGGTCACAGGTTGGCTCCTTTTCTCTTTAAAAGACTGGGCCCTGGAAACCTTCCCTTCTTTCCAGGGATTGGTGCTGGCTGGCCTCCTCTCTCCTAGAGCCCAGATCAAAGGCTATGAACCCTTCTCCTGCTCTCTCCTGGTGTGGAGCTCCCTCTTCTCTTGGGGCCCCACAGCTCCCTCTCCATGGTTCTTTGCTGCTCTGTCACTGCCTCATAAGGCTGCTGGGTCTGGGTTTCCTGGGAGAGTGTAGTACAGATGAATGGACCTTCCCCAGGGACCCAGATCTGCTTGCTGGTCTAAGGGCTCTGGATCTTTCAGCTGTTTCCCCTTCTCAGAAATGCCCACTTCCTTTTATAAGCCCAGGATCTGGGGGTACAAATCAGATAGACAATAGTCCTGATCTAATCAATTATCCTTTCTGCCCCCCAAATCCCTCATCTACAGTGCTGTGTCACTCAATGAGTCATGGGTACACAGGTGGGGGGGGGACATCCCATAGCTCATCAAAGAGCTATACTTGATGGGGAGGGGCTGTGTGATGGCAGCCTAGAACCAGGGGTGGGGAGCCTTTGGCCTTGAGGCCACAGGCGGCCCTCTGGGTCCTCAAGTGTGGCCCTTTGGCTGAATCCAAACTTCACAGAACATGTTTCCCATTGAAAGGCAGAATCTGGGCCTCTTTCTTGGACCTCATCCATTGCAACCAGGATTCACATGGGAATGCCGAGGTACTTCTGTGTCTGGTCCATAGGGACAGGGCTTTGCAGAAGCCTATTTGTATCATCCCATCACATGACAAAGTCATGCCAAATTAGGTGCATTTGCTAGCAGCTCCCCAGGCAATAGCATTCTTTCAAAAGGAATAGAGAATGTTCTCACCTCTAGTTCTCTTGGACATCTAGTTTGCCTGGTCTATATCTGAATACAATGCGGGTTGTCAAGCCACTCTCCTAGTTTTAAGAAGGGGCTTTATCGATGTGTTGGTTGCTCTACTGGGGCCAAGCAGAACAAATCTAACCCCTCTATTCTCAGGATACTTGAAGAGCATGATCCTATCTCCTGCCTCCCTTAGCCTTCCTTTCTTGAACTAAGGAAACAAAAAAATAAGGGCCCTAGCCCCCAATTCTTCAGGACCTCTTCCAGCACAGTCAGCCATTCCTGGCCACAGCCTGTGAGTGGACTAGATTTTGAGGTTGTCCTATCACACCAACGGCTCAGCCTGAACTCATGGCCCACTACAGCCTCAGGCACTTCTCAAACTATGTTCTAGACCTGACCTCTTGGGCTTGCAGACATCTGCTGATTTTGAAAAATACATCTTACAGTCTTCCTTACTAACTTTCAGCCTATTCAATGAAGGTGAGGGTTCTTGCAGTTAAGACCTTTTTGGATCCTGACGCTGTTACCCTGTGGGTCCATACTCCCTCACAGCTTAGTCACAAACTCGACAAGTACCACCTCTATTGGCATCCAAGTCGCTGGGCAAAAAATCACGTGAAAGAAGACAGATCCCGGGGCCACTTCACTAGGGTCTTCTTTATTCAGGTGTGGAACCAGGAATTGCTCTGGGTTGGCTATTACCACTTTAACCCCACCACCCCCATTCCAGCACCAGCTCCTTCTCTCTGCTGGACCCAGGAAAACCATGCCCCTGTTCTACTTAAAATATTCACAATAAAATAACTTTCTTCTAAACATTATTTTGCTGATGCCCTTTTATTTTAAAATTGGGGTCATTTCTGGGGAAAACACAATAACTTTCCATTCCCACCTAAAGCCTCCCTTATGACAGAGAAAGATAACTAAGCAGAAACAAATCTTCCTTAAAATGACCAGGAGATTGTGGAGCAGTACCCTCCTCTCTGCCTTTAGCATGCCAGTCTCTATTTCGGGGCCCTTCATTAAGTTTTCCCCCAAACTATTTGGAGCTCCAGAGGCAGCAGGGGCACAGCGGATGGAACACTTGGCCTTGAGTCGGGAAGAGCTAAATACAGATCTAGCTGTGGGACCTTGAGTAAGTCACGTCACCTCCTTTTGCCTCAGTTTCCTGAACTGTAAAATGAATATAGTAACAGCACCCACCTCACAGAGCTGCAAAAATCCAGAGAATCTATGGCAAGAGCGCAGGAGAGCTCGCTACTCCTATGCCGCCGTGGCCGCCATGGTCTCGGCCACTGCCCTTACTACTATTCCCTTTCAGTGATTCTCTCACTTCCATATTTCTTGCCCTTTAGTTCTGCTCCTTTCTCTTTGCCTCTGTTCGTACAACTCTTCCCACTTTTCTCTGAATTCCTTATTGTAATAATGTGTGGTTGCCGCTCGGTGCCTTCTCTGTGGCTACTGGGATCTCAGAACCTTCTTTCCGACTCTGCCCTCTGGGGGGCTGGTGAGGTCACTGGGTCGAGGGCTAGGCATGATTTTGCTTTGTCGTTTTTGGTGACATTGCTTCCACATTTTCACTTTAGTATTCAGAATGGGTGACCCTATTTTCAGACCCCACAAGGGTGGTAGAGTGCCTGCCTCCCCACAGCTCCTCCATATCATGTCATCAGTGCTCATCTGCATGGTGTTATCATAGATTTTGTAACCTGCAACCCTCTCCTCTTCACACTTTGGAGCATGATTTCATCATTTATAGCTTGCAATTTGGGGGGGGGGGTTGGGGAGAATGACTTGTTCACATCCTTTGACCATTTCTCCGGCATCCCTTGCTGTTGTATATTTTATTTGTTTAGGCATCGGTACTGGGGATACAGAAAGAGGCAGCCTCTGCCCTCAGAGGGGGAGACAACAAGCAAACTAGTTGTAGATAGGAAAAATAGGAAATCCTTAACAGAGGGGAGGCACTAGAATGAAAAGAAGCTGGGAAAGGCTTCCTGGATTTGCTTCTGTTATCTCAGAGATCAGACTTTTATGGATGGTATTGGGGTCATTGATTTTATTTCATGTTATGCAGTCAAAATAGCCCATTTCATCTTTTTCCATCCCTTCTCTCCGTTATTTAGTTAACAATTCTCCGACTCTCTGTAGCTATGAGAGCACTTGAGCTCCTCTCCCACTTCCTTTTTTCTAGACGGTTTGCTCATTTATATTCTAGTCACATAACCATGTTGAGCTTTGGTGGGGGGGGGGGATGTGCTGTAAAATTTTGGTCCAACCCTCATTTCTGCTAACTTGCTTTCCGGTTTTCCCTTCAGTTCTTCTGAGAGAGTCTCCTCCTTGGTAATTTGGGCTTTCCGATTTATCCAGAACTGGGAGATGGGGTCTTTTCTGACTTTTGTTGCTTAGCTATCTCTTCTGTTCCACTGATCTCCCTTTCTATTGTTGTACAACCACTCCAGGCTTATCCATGACCCCATGTGGGTTTTTCTTGGCAAAGATACTGAAATAGTTTACTATTTTCTTCTCCAGCTCATTTTACAGTTGAAAAAACTGAGGCAAACAAAGTTAAGTGACTTGTCTAGGGCCACTCAATTAATAAGTGTCTGAGGCCAGTTTTGAACTCAGGAAGATGAGTTTTCCTGACTCCAGGCCCAGTATTTTACCCATAAGCTTCCCACTGTAACTTAATTTGTATAGCTTTAAATTTGCAGATTAATTTAATTACACCATTTTTATTATGTTTGCATAGCCTGACCACAGGCATTGGGTAGCCCTGCAATGAGTTGCCTTTTGTATTTTGTAGCTCCATTTACCTAAAATGTGTGTGGGGTGAAAAGTGAAGTAAGATGATGCTGAGATTGTGCACAGTAACAGTGATGTTGTAATGATGGTCAGCTGTGAGAGCCTGGGCTTCTCTGCTCAATACAGATCCAAGACGATTCCAAGGGACTCACGATGAAACACTAGTCTCCGCTTCTACGAAGAGCTGAGCAGCTCTGAGTGCAGAAGAAGCAGGGTTTTTGCTTTATTTTTCTTGGGGTTTTGGGAATAGGGTGAATATGGAAACATGTTTTGCATTATTTCACATGATATAGCGCTTGCCTTCTAGGTGGGTGAGGGAGGGATGGGGAGAGGGAGAGAAGTTGGAACTAAAATTTAAAGAGAAAAGATTAAAATAAACTAAAAATATTTAAAATAAATAATAACAAGATCCTGTGTGGGTGTCGATGGGTTAACTCCCAGATGTGTAGAGCATTTTGTGCTTATCATATGTGGTTCTTCTGAAGGGAATTTTTCTTTCTTTTGCCTCTTCCTGCTTGATTCCTCTTTGTTCTGAAGGATGAAATTATCGTTAAGGCAATTCAAGAAATTATTAACTGCTCTGCTTTCAGCACCAGCATCAAGGTTACTGCAGGAAATCTCCTAGCACTACTGTGCTGGCACTACTGTATCAAGCCTGACTCAGCTTTGGGGTTTGTTCCTGTATTGCTCATCAATTTGCCCTCCCTACTTCGAGCATTTCTAGTGCTCCTGGATGGACAGTAGCAACCCTTCTCTTTCTCCCTTCTTCAATCTCTATCCAACAGCTTTGGACTCTGCCTCCTATCTCTGCCTGCTGCCCCCACTTGGCCCTGTGTGCCTCCAATATTTGGGGTGCACCTGCCTCCCCCATATATATATATATATATATATATATATATATATATATATATATATATATATATATATATATATATATATATATATATATATATATATATATATATATATATATATAGTAAATTGGTCGTTTCGACATATTGGCAAATTCCTGTTTGCTGGGTCATTATCTGCTGCCACCTCCTTTGGTCCATCAGTTTCCTCCCACAGATAGAGCACACCTCCTCTCCTCTTGAGTTAGGCGCCCCCTCCCAGAGTCACATTGCAGTCCCCAGTCTCCTCCCACTCTCCGCCCGGTTTAGTGGAGTAGCAATTGAGACAGAAACAAAGGAGGTCCAAACATAAATGACAAGGTTAAGGACTTCTGCTGGCTGGGTGTGGTTGTGGAACTGGAATCACAAAAAAGAACCGACACATAAGATCCCTGACTCTAAAGGAAAGACCAGAAGATGGTAGAGGAAGGGCAATGGGAGGAGACCTGAGGAGCTAAAGCCAAGAGGAGAAATCACTAACAAGGGTCACATGGCGGCCTTGAAGTCCAGCACTTCCCAGTTCAAAGACATCAAAAAACGCCTGTTGACTTGACTAGCTGGCATCACTAGACTGGCCCATGATGCCGATACTTTGTGGAGGCCATGTGAGGACAGAGAGGTGGTTCTGTAGGAAGCTGTGTAAGCCCTGGCCATGCTCTCCCAGGTCACAAGTACAGCCAGGTCAGGTGTCTCCCTGCCAGGAGTTGTGTGGGGATTTGCTACCATTCGCCAAACACATGGGAAAGTCTTCCTACTTGACTTGTTCACTGGTTGTTCTCAGAAGATGAAAGCTAGTCAAGTGAAATGAACAGGCATCTTTTAAACACTTACCAAATTCAGGCACTTTGCTGATGCTTAGGGACATGAACACAAGCAGAAAGAAAGGCAATGAGCCTACCTTCTAATGTGGCAGTGTAGAGTGGGCGTGGGGGTGGGGCAGGGTATGAGGAAGGAAGGTGCCATTGCAAGGGCATGTTAATAAAGTCCAGAGAGCAAGAGGAGAAGCTGACCTATCCCCTTCCTCAAAATGGAGGTTCTAGGAGGAGCTCACCAATGGGAGGAAGAGGCTGCAGGAGGAGAGAAAAGCTTGTGGTTGAGGGCTTGGGAACTATGGCTTTAAGTAGAGGGTAAGCCCTCCCTCTAGTGTGTCTTAAACTTGGAGCTAACTTTAAGGAGGGTTTCTTTATGTGCAAGAGCCCAGGATACACATATATTCAACAAAATGAACAAACAAAACAAAAAAATTCTTAGAAAGAGATGGGACATAAATGGAATAAGTGTAATAATAACAATAGGACTAATTTCCTAGGGCACTTTCCTCACAAAAAGCCTGAGGTAGGTCCTACAAGTACCATCAGTTCCATTTTACAGATGAGGAAATTGAGTCTGTGAGATATTAAGTGACTTGCCCGTGACCACATTGCTAGTGTCTGAGATGGGATCTGGACCCAGGGCTCCCCATTCAAAACCTCCTACTCATTCATCTAAATCCATCTATTTCAAAGACATCATTAGAAAAAACAAACAAACAAACAAACCCCAGTAAGATTTCTCAATGACCTGAATCAGATCCCAAATGTCTGTGATCCTGACATCCATCCTCACTCATGTGCTGGCTTTACCTGAACACACACCACTCGGGCTCTTCCTGAGCCCAACTGGCTGAGCAACAGGTCTCTGGTCCTACCAAGTCAGGCTTTGAGGAGGGGGGGTAGGGGGCAGTTCACCACACTAGACAGCTGGTGGGGGAGGGAGGGACAAGAGTTTGGGAAAGATGAAATCTGCTCCATGTGGACTCGGTCATGGGAATCTGGATAATTGGGTTTTTATTTGGGAGCTGACAATTCTGTTTCTATTTTTTCTCCCAATGTGGTTTACATGTTGCTTCCATTTACAAACATTTAACATACAATTTGAAAGTTTATTGTTGTGTTATGGCTTATGTTTCATACAACAACTGTCTTAAGCCACTTCAGAGAAAGGATAATAATGACAAATTTGAGCATTTCTCCACAGGAAAAGCGGTCGTGGCGAATACAAGAGACTGTGTTTAGTCAGCTGTCATTAAAAGCATTTTAATTTGCTGTTGACAAACAAGATTTTCCAAATGATTTACACTGAGGTTTCTGGGCAGAAGGCCATGAAGTCTGTATGGGACTACAGAGAACCAATCCACAAAAGTGTTCATTGGAATCCCACTTCACCATTGGCAAATTTCAATGGATAGTCTTAATATTTTTAATTTAGCATTACCTATGAAACCAAGATGTCGGGTTAGCTAAAGTCAAAGTGTCACTGTCTGGCCTTTTACAGACATCAATGGAGGAGGCAACAAAAGCTCTATTCCAGCCCTAACACTTGAGATGATGGGCCAAGACCTTTTACAATTGGCAAACATTCCTTTGAATCAATGCAGGACATTCAAAGTTGGAGAACTTTTTGCTGGGGAATTGGAAGGGATATCAGACTTCACTTTATAATCAAGAAATTGGGGTCAAGAGATGGAAGCTCCATGTTAATTATGGTAGGGCTGGGAGGAGAAACTGAGTGTCCCAGTGTATTCTGTAAGCTCCTGCTGTCCTTTGTGTGAGTAGGGCTGAGTTACCAGAGGCTCTTGTATCTAGAAGTCTCTTGTGATGCTGGAAGTGATGCAGAATTCTGCAGGACCTGTTCTCTTCATCCTGCTCCCATCTGGATCTGGGTCATTGTCCATCTGCACTGCTCAGCTCAGATGGCTGTTCTGACTGACCATTTCACTTACATTCTGGAAATGGAATATAAGTCACTGACCTTCTGGGATTTCTCTTCTCCTAGGGTAATAACATGGAAATAGATAAGAAGATGCAAAATAGCTTGAGGAGTGAGAAAAGATGGAGAACTAGGGAGATCAGAACCAGAGGGAATTGGTAAGACTTGGCCACTGACTAGACACGGGGATCTAGAGAGAGGGAAAATTAATTTGGACTCCAAGGTTGTAACTGGAAGAAATGAGGAAAATAGGATTGGCCCTAAGGTGCAAAATGAAGGTTAGGGTTTGTTCTCAGAGGTATCACAGGCACTTGGGAGATGAAAACCAAGCCTGGAAGATGGGTTTGTAGGGGTTTATTATATTTAAGAGATTCAGGACAGGTAAGGGTCGAGGGAAGATAGTCAGAGGAGAGAAGCGCATTGGGAAACACTTGGACAGGGATCAATGCAGGAAGATATAGAAGCGATTTGTCAACAACTAGAGACTGAAAGAGGAAACAGCTGAGAAATTCAGGAAACCAATCACTCACCCAGCAGAAGGATGTGACCAGATAGCTGAGGATTCCTTTCATGAGCCAGATTTCTACAGAGATCCCTCCCCTCCACCCAAAGTAAAGAAGCCAGAAACTTCTCGATGTGAACTAATGACAATTTTATCTTCCAAAAGTTGGAACTGTTGAAAAATGTTACAGAGATGAAATGTCCTGTTTGAAGAATTTTTTTTATTTTAGAGAATGCTCTGGTCATTCAACATGTAAGAACAGGAGCAGAAAATTTGCTGAGATGTGGCTAAGATTCTCTGCCACTTACCAGCTTACAGATGCAAAAGCAAAGAAAAGAAAGAGAGCTTAGTTTGGACTGTGAAAATAGTTTAGAAGAACATAATTATTATATTGTCAGCGTGAGCTTACCTTTATACATAATATTCAGTAATTTAATTTTTTGATTTTTAAAACTTTGTCTTCTTATAAACTACTCTATCACTTTGTAATTAATTTGAACCAGAAATATATTTTTCTTATCCTTTGCTATTATAGCTATTGTTAAATAGATTTAAAACTTTAAAAAATTCCATTGCATATTTCTATTGGTTTGCAACCAATGACCATGTTTTACATAAAATTATAACTTCAAATAGAGCAAATTCAAATAATGAGACTATATTTTGGAATCTGACACTTGCACTAATTGGGGCATGATTGTTTTAGGTCTAATTGTCACCATGGAGAAGGAAATTTTACTGTTCCTTGCTCAAATTTGTGATGGGGGGGAGATCAAGCTGAGCATCACCCTACAGGCCTCTGAGATTTGACTAAAATTCTACAAGAGAATTCATTCTCAAGACACAAAAGGAAACAGTTCTTAGGAGGGGAAGTGAAGTTTGTCCAAAGAGACAAATGCTTGCATTCTCAAAGCAACATACTCATGGTGGAAGCCGAGGCAGGTGAGATAAGCTAACTCTGGAAGCTGGGCACAGCCCTCCTACCAAGGTCCGGGTGAGGCAGGGCTGGCCAGGAGCATCAGGGAACTTGGTGGTCTGACTGGGTGGGGTGGGGGTGTAGGGAAGAGAAAAAGGTCTCTAAAGTCTGATTGGGGTGGACAGCTGGGGCAGGGCGGGGCAGAACTGGTTAATTCTTATTTTCCTTCTGTGTCTTTCAAGGGCAATGGTCATTCTATTTGAACTAGAGGGGGCTGAGTTTGTAATGTCTTTGGCATAAGGAGCTTCCTTCTAGGTGAGGAAAGTCCCCCTGCCAAAGCAAGGCAGAACCTTCTCTGATTAAAGAGTCACCTCGGAGTACAAACCCAGGGAGGAGAGGAGAGTGGGGAGATTTGAACCCAGCCACGAAGGCTCCCAAGTCAGCTCTCTGTCCACTCTGCTTCTACTCCCTAACAATCTGCATTGAGCGGAACAGATTGGGTGAAGGCCCTCTCCTTGGAGGTGTTCAGGCCAAGGATGGAGGAACACTTGTTAGCTTTGTTAGAATGCATATTCCTTTCAGGTAGAAGTGGGAGGAGATGACCACTAACATCCCCTTCATGCTAAATTGTGTCCAGAGGAGGAAGGAGAGAGAGAGAGAAAGAGAGAGAGAGAGAGAGAGAGAGAGAGAGAGAGAGAGAGAGAGAGAGAGAGAGAGAGAGAGAGAGAGAGGAGGGCTTGAGAGAGAGCCTTGGGGGTCACCCCTGAGGAGCAGGCAGGACACAGGTCAAGGTCCAGCAGGGAAGGTTGAGAAGAAATGATCAGACAGGGAAGAGAAGAACCAGGAAAGAGTTGAGGACAGAGAGAACCCAGGAGGATGGAGGAGGCGGTAAACAGCGACGTTAAGGAAGAGCAGGATTTTACCTGCACGCCCTGTTCTGGTTTGTCCACATTTTTTCAGAGGCAGCAGGTGGTACAGTGGATAGAGGACTGGGTCTGGAATCGGGGAAGCCCTGAATTCAAATCCTCCCCCAGACCCTGATTAGCTGTGTGACCCTGAGCAAGTCACGTGACTATTCTCAGCCTCAGTTTCCTCCGTTGTAAAATGGGACTAATAAATAGTTCGTTGTGAGGATCAAAGGGAAGGCCACTGTGTGAGTGAGTTATAGTTATCACCTTCCTTCACGGATTATTAATTAGGTCCATCTAGAGCAGCCTAGAGAAAAGAGCACGCCAGCAGGAGAGAGAGACCGGGAGTGGCTGAGGCGGCTGAGCTGGCCCAGAAGAAGCCGCTGGGACCGCCACTGAGAGAGCGGCTGGTTTGGGGAGGCTGCAGGAAGAGGTTCCCGTAGACATCTCACTGAGTGTAGCCTCAGAGCCAGGAAAGCTCAGGGACCGCAGTGGGGAGGGAGTGGAGGTAGATGGACGGGGGAGAGGTTTGGGGGCTGCAGAGGGAGAGACGCAGGGGGAGAGATCTGTGGGAGGAGATGGCACAGAATGGGAGCCCTTGTGCAGGAGACAGGGATGGAGGAGGAGATGGTGGGGCCGACATCTGGCTTATATAAGATGAGGAGGAGGGGAGGGGAGGGAGCTCGCAGGGAACGGCTCCATTTCTTTTCAGGGAAATCTGAAGCAGGATTTTCAGCTGAGGGGTTGGGGGAAAGGGAGGGTGTGCCCTGGGAGTTTTGAGAAGGGATAAAATGAGTGGGCAGAGTGAGTGGGCTAGGGAGCAGGGAGCGCGTGGGGCGGAAGGCTGTTTGCCTATCACCACCAACAGCTCGGGCCCGAGAACTGGGGTCATTTCTTCACCCAGAAAATCTGGGCCTGGAAAAGGAGCTGTCTGGTCCCATGCTGAGAGAGGACGAGGGAGAAAAGGCAGACGCCTGGAAAGCTGGGCTTGAAAGCGTGGCTAAAATGAAAGAATGACAGGTTCCTGCCCAGAGCCGTGCGCGGGAGTGCGCTCCTGACAAGGTGGCAACCACAAACCTGGCTGGGTTATTACAAATCGGATCAAATCAAGTGGGGTGGGGAGCGACTACAAAGATGCACCAAGTTAACTTGAGGTCAGGAGTCGCAGCCGAGGAGGGAGAGTGCTCCAGGCACGGAGGAGGGCCAGAGAGGCCGCTGGCAGCCAGGCCATGGAGGCTCTGCTGGCCTCTTCTGTTCATGGACCAGTCAGGAGGCTGGGCTCAGCGCATCCCCAAATACATGTTGGGGAGTGAGGTGTCGGAGACTGGTGTCGGAGGGCAGGAAGGGCTTTGAGCACCAAGCACAGCATCTTGTATTTGTTCCTGGAGGCCATAGGGAGCCACTAGAGGTTATGGGGGAGGGGTGCAGACAAGAAAGGTGGGAGGGAGTCAGACTGGAGGACTCAAAGCAACAATGTGGTTCTGTGTGCTGCTTGCCTGGGGACAGGTGCCTGGGCTTACTGCACACCCTGCACCCCCATGACACGTACTGCACGCAAATGCTGACACTGACACACACAGACACACAAACACACCCAGACACACACCCCAGAGACAGAGACAGACACATGAGATACACACACACTCACAAACCCAGACACACACACAGGCACAGAGACAGACACACAAAGACACACACACAAACACAGGCTTGGCTCGTCCCTGCACCATTTCTGATACTACCGCCCTAATGTGTGTCCTTCCCTAGTCTCCTTGTCTCCTCTCTTGTTCTGCTCCCTGACTTGGGCAGATTTAAAAAAACAGCAAAATAAAGGCATTCAATACCAGGGGCCTCTAGGTGGTGCCATGGAGAGAACATTCGGAAGCCTCAGACACCAGCTGCGTGACCTGGTCACTTTACCTTAGCTGGCCTTAGTTTCTTCATCTGTAAAATGGGGGTGCCTTCCACAGTTGCTGTGAGGATCAAAGGAGACAATATTTGTACAGCCCTTGGCACAGTGTCTCGCACGTGGTTGTCTGGTTGGTTGTTGTCCTTTGTGCTCCAAGGGGACCAAAGTGACCACACTATGCTAGGGTCCAGGGACGGTGTGTCTGTCTGTGGCTGATCAGACCCAGAGGAGTTCAGAAGGCTCTCCCCCAGGTCGGGCACAAACAGTCCATGGGAACATTGGTCTGGATTCTCCAAATCTGCACACCCTGGGTTCCCTTTGAGCTGTCTCAGTTCTGCTTTGCTCACAGATCACAGCACCTTCTCTGATGTGGGCACGCCATGCTGGGCAGTCCTGTGCCAGTGTCTCCCATGTCACACAATCAATTCCAGAATTTTTGAGAGAGACCCTGAGAGTGTCCTTGTGTCACTTATTCTGACCACCATGTGAATGCTTGTCTTGTGTGAGTTCTCCATAAAATAGTCTTTTTGGCAAGTGTAGGCTTTGCATTCAAGCAAAGTGGCCCCCCCGTTGGAGTTGCGCTCTCTGAAGCAGAGTTGGAATGCTTGACAGACCTCAGTGTCTGGTACCTTATCCTGCCAGGGGACCTTCAGAATCTTCCTAACACAATCTGGATGGAAGTGGTTCTGTTTCCTGGCAGGTGCTGGTAGACTGTCCAGGTTTCACAGGCACACAGCAATGAGCTGAGCACCACGGCTCTGTAGGCCTTCGATTTGGTCTAATGCCTCCTCTCCCACACTTCCCTTTGGAGCCTCCCAAACACTGAGCTAGCTCTGGCAGTGTGTGTATTATCAATGTTTATATACCTGGAAAGTACACCGGCAAGGTAAGTGAACTTATGCATAGCATTCCCAACTTCTTCATTTGCTGTGACCAATGGTTCTATGTATGGACGGCATGCTTCTGGCTGATGGAGCGCCTGGGTTTCTTGGTGTTAATAGGCCAAAATAAGCCCAACCAACAGAAAACTGATCAATACTTTGTGGCATCTCAGTCCCAGAGACTGGCACATAGTAGGTTCTATAGAAATGTAGCTGTTACTAATCACAACAAAAAATGGGATAAAAAAGAATAAAGTGACAAACTGACACAAGCCTTCATGGTTTGCATTCTATGCAAGTGCACAGAACACTAAGCATTGGACTTACCTGTGGGACCTGGGCTCCTGGAGAGCCCTTCCTCCATCCCTTGACTCACTGCTTCCTAACTGGGATAGTTCACTTGAAGCTGCCTCTTTGCACTCCTCCTTGATTCCTCCTCCTGAGCTGGACATGACCTTCACCTCTCAAAGGCAATGTCAGTGGAAGACAAGCTTGGGCAGTTCCTGCCAAATAGAAAGTCCTGTGGTCTGACTCTGAAAGCCAAGCCTGGCAGAGTCAGAGAGGGTCATTACTGGGTTGTCCACAGAGGAGTAAGGTTTTGGCCACAGCAACTTCTGAAAGCCATCTCCTCAATGAAAAAGGGGTTGCAATCTGTGCTAGTGGAAGTTGTGAACACATTCGAATAGTAATCACATGGAAACAACTGTGCTGAATGGAGGAGGGCACCTGTGTACAGATAACCTTGGATTCACTCCTCCCATCAGGCCTAGGAGAGAGGCTCATATGAGGTGTACAGCAGCAGCATCCTGGTTACAGACATGAGGAAACATGACTTCAAGAGGGAAAGTCACACCACTATCAGAGATGGGATTTGAACTCAGGTCCCTCCTGAACCCAAGTCTAATAACGTCTTGTCTCTCATGGGAGGATATTAATGGACAGTTTACTCCACCGTGGGCCATAGACTGGCATGCTGGCCCCACAGCCAGTGGCCACACGGGTCCATTACTGTAATGCCAGAACCAATGACCAGCATGGCTTCTCCCTGGCCAGCTACGCCCCCTTCCTGCTCTCCCAGGCTGGCCATTGGAGGCTGTTTCTTTAGAACCCACATAATACACAGTATAGCAGATCACCATGAGGGCAGGGCCATAGTCACATTCTCAGTTATTACTTAGTGTCTGGGGGATTCACCCATATTTTGCACCATTTGAATGGGGGATGGTCATTGGAAAGTTCATTGTGTCTCTGATTAATGAAATGCACACAACTGAAAAGCTTTTGGAGCCAACCCTTGAAATTGCAGAGTATAAATTATGCTATTTCATCAAGATTCTACCATTTTATTTCTAGTCTGTTTCAAGTTCATACTGACACGCAGATCAACTGGACAATTGTTCTCCGGGGGCTTGTGGCTTCGATTGTTTCATTAGAAGATAAATAAAGGGCTCTCGAGAGGTGGGTCACATTCATCAATCAAATGAAAATTGTGTTTCTGAGAGAAAGGGTGCGTGTTCATCCATTGCACCGTCCTCACCTTCCTTCTGTAGGGATGCCCATTCCTTTAAAGAACACCACCCAGCAACCCCAAAGAGGGGGCTGCAATCAGATCTAAGAGTGCTTAAGCTGATTTTGCCAGCTTTGTTCAGGTGGTTTGAATTTGTCTGTCAAGTTCTTACCATGATTTATTAGTGCCAACAAAGTTCTCTTTGAGACTATTCTGTTTATGAATTTGACCATTTAATATAGCTCTCTGGCTCTCCTTTTCCCTTTCTTCCTCTTTCCTCCCTTCTCCCTCTCTTCTCCCCTCTTTCTCCTTCCCTCTCTTCCTCCGTCCCCCTCTCCCCCCTCTTCCTCCCCCTCTCTCTGCTTCCCATTTTTCTTCCTCTCTCTTCCTTCTTCCCTCCCTCCTCCCCCTCTCTGTCTTTCTCTCCTCTCTGCTCTCTCTTGCTTCCTTGACTCCATCCCCCTCCCAGCTGAGCCACATTTTTATTCTTATTCTCACCAGGAAGATTAGTGACTCAAAGAAAAGGGAAACAATGATGTCCTCCTGGTAAAATTTGGCATACTACATGATTTACTGGGAAATGTGATGCAATTTCTCATATAATCTTTTACCCAACCATAGACAAGAAGACAAATTCCTTTCTGGTGATGCATACTGGTCCTCTTAAGTCATCTCTGAAGAGCTCACAAGGTTTCCCAGATAGCAGAGAGCTAGCTGAGTGAGGGCAAGAAAGCAAAGCCCCAGCCTGTCCCATATCTGCCCTGGGCTGCCTACAGAAACCCACTCCTTCCTCTGCTTGTTTTGTGAATGGCCCCAGAGGTGATCTGTTCTCCTGAGTTTTTCCTTGGGTTCACGGCTTTGCCCCTAAAGTCTGGTTGAGCCTATGAAGGCTGCATATATACCTTGGCCATAATATCCAGAGTGGCTGCTCCTTGGAGGTGAGACCCAGAAAGGAGCCAGGGGTAAAACCCATCCTCCAATGTCCAAGAGATTCCAAGACAAACATGCCCTTGGAGTCATTGTGACTTATGTCACAGCACTGTAAAGACAGAGGCCTGAAGAGACTTCTGTGCGAATTCTGATCGGGGCAGCTAAGGAGTCTCTGGGATTCCATAGATGAAGGGTGCAGCACGAGACAGGCATCTCTGGGCATGGGCAGTGACAGAATGTTTGTCATAAGGCTTTTGTTCTTGTTTTTTCTTTTCAGTTGGGAGTGGGAGGGAAAGACCATAAATGCTTATTAATTGAAAAGCACTAAGCACAGGGCTTGGTATGTTGCTGTCATTTTGTTCAGTCATTTTCAGTCGTGCCCAATTCTCTGTGACCTGATTGGGGGTTTTCTTGGCAAAGGTATTGGAATGGTTTGCCGTTTCCTTCTCCAGAACATTTTACAAAGGAAGAAATTGAGGCAAACAGAGTGAAGTGACTTTCCCAAGGTCACACAGTTAATAAGTGTCTGAGGCTGAATTTTAACTCAGAGAGATGAGTTTTCTGATTCCAGGTCTGGCGCTCTGCCCATTGTGCCACCCCGCTACCCACCTATCATGTAGTATGTGCTTAACAAATGTTTATTGATTGTTGATTAATTGATTGATTGAAAAGTGAAATGAAAGTTTTAAAAATATATTCACATTAGGAAATTCAGGAACCAAATAGTGGGGAGAATTTGAAGAGCATTTGGGGTAAGATCAGTGGAGGGAGAAACAAAAGTGGTTTGTTGTTGTTTTTCATCAAAAGAGCATTGACAAAATAAGCCGTTCGATTGCAGCAAACTCAAATAGAAAGAGATCCCTGTGGGCCAAATACTGACTTAGAAAACCACATATTAACAACACTTACTTTGCATTGTACAGTGTTTTAATTTATTTTGTTAAATATTTCCCAGTTATGTTTTAATCTGGTCCCACCACAGGGACAACTCTGTAGCAGACACCTAGACAGGCAGAAGAAATAAATGAGGAGTCTGAGAAGGAGATTACAAGTCTATCACAGAACCCTGGCTTATTAGTGCTGGGGGATTTGGGTTATGCGGATGCATCCATTTTTCTCTGTCTGTCTCTCTGTCTCTCCCTCCCCTTCTTTGTGTCTCTGTATATCTCTCTCCTCCCCCTCTCTTTCCTCTTCCTCCTCTTTTTCCTCCCTATATTTTCTCTCCCCCTCCCTCCTCAAAAACAGAGCAGCTAATAACTTCTTGGCTTGCCTTAATGGTTATTTCATTCTGCAAAAGGTGGAGGAACCACCAAATGGGAAATTTTATTCTGAATCTGAATCTTGTTCCTGGGATAGAAATGATGAGTTCTCTAGATGGAAATGACCATTTCTTCTGAGAGTTTGTCACAAAGGAGGAGATGAAGGCTTAGCATCATCTGCTATGGAATCTAGATTTGGGGAAAGCAGGTCCAAAGGCTTCAGAAAAAGGAAAAGTAGGAGCCCATGGCCTACAAATCTATAGGGCAAGGAGATTTGTGAACTTGTATGAGAAATCAATCCATCTGTATGCATATGTGTATATGTATACACACATGTATACACATACATATGGATGTACAGGTATATTAACATAATTGGTTTTCTTTTCAATCCAATATATTTTGTTTTCTGTGTTTAAAGCACAGTTCTTCCAAGGGGTTCGTTGCCTTCAGCTGAGCACTTTTGGAGCCCTGGGAGTCCATGACACAATGGCTCAGAGTTCCACCATGGCAGAAATCAGTTCAGAAGTGATAGGAAATTCCCGAGAATGGCATTCTGGAGACTGAAAGGGGAACCCTCCTAATGAAGAGGAACAACAATATCACCCAGGGAACCCACAGACCTTGCAAGAGTTTGAAAAGGTGGATCCAGGGGAGGGAAGGGGCTAGAGACTAAAGCAGTGAAATCACAACCCACTCCTACAGTGAAAATGCCAGGAGGGCTGGCTCAGAGTGCTCTGGGGCTGGCCAGGAAAGCAAAGGACAACAAAAGGGGAGGGGGGCTGAGTTCAGTGTTTGGGTCCTTCTTTTGGGTTCTTTCTGGTTTTTGCAGTCTTGAGCAAAGGAGGCCAGCTGAAGAAGGGAGATGGCCACTGCTTGGCACAGAAGAGAAAATGAAAGTCGAGGCAGATTTTTTCAATTCTGGGTTTGCTTGTTACTGGGTTTTTTTTTTTTTCTGCCAAGGGGAATAATGACCTTGGCACTAAAATTGACAAAGCAAAAATGTTCAGCAAGCGCGGATGGCCGAGAGGAATGAGGCAACAAGAGAGGGCTGGCAGGCACCTTCCCTCTGGAGGAGCAATGAGATCCTCAGGTCCCGAAAAGATGACTGAATGTGCCCATTGGCCATCGGGGGAGGTCCAGTCTAGTCCTATGTTGCCACCTACCTCCCTGTGCTCAGTGTTGGGCCCATCTCAGGGAGGACTTTGTTTAAACGTCAGAGCATCATTTGGAGATGAGCAGCTTGGGGAAGCACCATCGGAAGATGTCCGAGCCTGCAAGGCACAGGCCAGGAAGGTTGTGAGTAATTCTACAGGTGACGATGACCAGGACGGCAGGGGAGTGCCTGTGCTGGAGAGGGGAAAGGTAGAGAAGTGGAAGGGCTCTGCCCACAGCCTCCTGCAGTCACCTTCTCTTTGCCAAAGGAGAAGATCAGGGGGATGCTGTAGGTACAGTCTGCCTGGGCTTCAGCAAATATTGCCCGAAGTATTTCATGCTGCCTAGTAGCAAAGATGGAGAGATGTGGGCCAGTGCAATCCATTAAGACCTGGTGGGATGAGTGAGCTCAAAAAACAGCGCTAAGGGTGGCCTGAGAGCCCTATTAGAGCCCCAGGAGCTGAGGCTGGTGAACGTTTAATCCGTGACTGGGACAAAGGCACAGCCCATTACTCACCAATGACCCAAAGCTGGGAGGGACCCTCAACACGAGATGACTATGAGAAGTCAAAAGACCTTTCAGGACTTGAACACTGGGTTGAAGCAAGCTAAAAATTTAATATGAATAAAATACAAAACTTTAAACATTGGGTTTAAGGAACTATTTTTAAAAAGAGAAGGCTGCGGAGAATTACCTAGATAGTAGTTATTTTGAAAAAAGATCCGGGGGTTTCAGTGATCTCCATCCAAGCTGGATGAGTGAGTGGCGTGTGGGAAATTCCCTCCAACGTCATCTGGAGCTCGTTTCCAGGTTTAGGGAGGAGAGGGACCAGACTTTGCTCTGCTCTCTGGTCAGATCACATCTACCTCCCTATCTCAGGGAGGACTTTGTTTAAATGTCAGAGCATCATTTGGAGATGAGCAGCTTGGGGAAGCGCCTTGAGCTCGGAAGCAGCGAAAGGAATGGGGGATGTTAGAAGGAAGGGACAGGGAGAATCGTTTGCAAGTGTTGAAAGAGCTGTTGCTCAGAATGTCAGACTTGTTTTGTTTGGCCTGATAGAGCAGAAGCTGGAGAACACACAATGTAGGCTCCTCACCTTCGATCAGGGCTGTCCCAACATGGGACAGGCTGCCTTTCTGAGGCAGAGCTACCCCTCACTGAAGATCTTCCAGCAGAAGCTGGATGGCCGCTTCTTGGGCTGGGTGGAGGAGTCTGGGGAGCATGACTAGATGGGTTCTGTGACCTTGTGAGATGACTAGGCTATGTTGCTGCGTTTCATAATTCAGACAGTTTCTGAAGGTTGAATCTGGCACATTAGGAACTATATGTAATTGTGTCTATCTATCACATCCTCTTCTTGAGGCTTGGTGGCCAGGTGTATGGAGGAGGAGTTTTGGGCCCCACCAGGACCTAAGATCCGGACCCCCTGGGATGAGCTCTAGGTTTCAGGTATCCTCCAAAAGTCTGACCTTCAGGAGGTAGCCTCAAAGAGGGGCCTCCCGTTTCTGAGTACTGAGGAGGGGAAGCGTCTTGCTTTCCATATCAAGAACAAACTCTTAAGAACAGGGGTAAGATGGGGTCCGTCAGTGGGAAGGGATCAAAAACTTGCTGGGCCATACGGGATTCGGGATTCGGGGTGCGGGTGCAGGCTGCGGGGTGCCGGATACGGTGTGCGAGAGGGCCTCGCCTCCCGCCCCGCTTTTTTCCCCTCTCTCTTGTCGCTTCGCTGAAAGCAGATCGTTGCGGCAAAGGAATGTTTACCAATTGTGAAAGGTCTTGGCCCATCATCGCGAGTGTTAGGGTTGGAATAGCGCTTTTGTTGCCAAGGTGACAAACACTTATAAATATAACACATCTTCTAATATGCTTTTAACTCGGTATTTTTACGGCTTTTAAATCAGATACCATTAGCAAATATATTAGGTAATTTAGCTGAAAGACCATTTTCCCCTGCACTTTTTGTTACATTCCCCAGGTATTTGAGTAAATGTCTGTTGTGACACTGCTCCTGCTAAGCTGTTCAGGTACGGAGACGCAGAAAGTATGTCGGGTAGAGATTAACATCTATTACGTTGCCTTCTTTGAATCGATCTCTGAACAAGGCACAAAAAGGAGTCGGGGTGCGGGAGCAGGAATTGTTCCCGGTGTGGCTGGGGCCACCCCCACCCCATAGCTGAGGCACCTGGGGGAGAGGTGGAGGCTCCAAGGGCAGCACGGCTGGGTAGCTCCAGCCCCTCAAATCTGCCCATTCCCTTGTTTTGTCTTTGTTACCTCAGGGAAAGTGATAAGCAAGGATTTCAACCCAGCCTTGGCAGTCCTCACATTGGCTGGGATGCGATTCCCTTGTTGGGCGAAATGACCCAGCAGCCCCAGCAGGCGAGGGAAGGCGTCTGGCCTTGGGAAGCTCTTTCCTCGAGGCCTCTTCACGTGCTGGTGGGGGCACATTTGTTGATACAAAGAGAAAGCCGACCCTAACTGGCATTTGCTTAGTCTCAGATCCATGTGGTTCAGTCTCTTGCCTTGTACCCCTCTGTTAAACGCGCGCCTTCCTTCTCCAGAAGTGAGCACCTTATCTCTACAAACTCATTCACAGGGGAAACGCTCCAGGGGCTTCCTAAGTCTGCCGTTCACATGCTCTGTGCCTCAGGTCGTCCAGGTGCCAGTGGCGCATGACTCCAGCTGGCTCTGTGGGCACAGCTGATGAGCTGGAGGCCAGAGGGTTGAGGGAGGGGGCGCTGAGTGGCAGGGAGATGCCCCACCAGTTCACAGGGTCCTGACTCAAAGCTCGGGGTAATGACTGTACCAGAAGCATGTGTGTGCCTGTGTGGTTTGCTGTTCTCTAGAAAGGCAAGTTCTAAGGCTTAGTTTCTCAAATAACTTTGGAAGCCATTTAATCCACCAGACCAGACAGTAATCCTGAGGGCAGACTGAATCCCCTTAGATCCAGGGTAGATTATGTGATTTACTCAAGTCTTTGGCTGTGAGAAGCAGGCCCTGGATGTCCAGGGAAATGGGATCAGCCAATCCCAGGTATGGTGTGAGGAACATTGAGCCTAAGAGACCTGAGAGCTGATTTTGAATCCCAGCTCCGAGTGGCCTTGCATGAGCCACCTCCCTTCTCTGGGGTCCACTTTCCCTATTTGTTCAGGAGGCAGCATGGGTTAACCCTTAAAATTCCTTCCAACTCTAGACCTATGGTCCTAAGTCTGGGACTAAGGGTGGACACCCAAGCAGAAAGACGGAGCCAGGCGGCCAGAGAGAGAGAGCAGAGGAGCCGGTGGGCTGCAGCTGGGCTTCCCGAACAAGCTGCAGAGCAGTCCCTCTCAGGCACCTTCCTCCCTTTTTCTCAGACCCTTGGTCTCTCAGGGCTCCCCTTTTCTGGAATCCTGGCAAAGGCTCATCCTAGGCTGATGATCCAGCCCTGATGGCCCAAGGCTCTGTCCCACCAACCATCACCATTCTTATCTTCTCTGTCTTTTCCCACTGCCTCTCTTTCCTTTTGCTGGAGATTAGCCATAAATCGTCATGGCAACCAGGGACTGTGACCACTGCAAGGCAGGAATGCCTGTGCCTGTGCCCTGTCTCATTTCTTGGACAGGTGCCTGTCCATTGATCCTCCCATCTTAGGGAGGCAGCACCCCTCTTCCTAAAGAGTCTCTGAGAGGGGGTGGAAGACCAAAAGCCAATGGGTTCACATAAGAGATGGCTGGACTATAGGGGCAGAGGATGGTTGGGAGCAAAAAACCTGACTTCCTGAGACAACTGTGTCCTCTGGCTCTTGGAGCAGTTTCTGTGGGCTGCTACAAGCCTTGGTGAAATATTCACCTGATCCCGGACCAAGTCCAGGGAGGACGAGGAACCCCCAGCCATGGCTATACTGTGATGATGACCAGAAATGACCCCTATGAGCCCCCCCCCCCAAAGATTGCCAAGTGCTTTTGTCGAGATATGATCTCACAACAACCTCGGAACTCTCTTTGGGGGTTTGCACCCAAGGTTCAGAGAGATTGTATGATCTGCCCAAGGTCAAAAAGCTTGGGAGCTTTGGAGCAGGGATCTGAGCCTGGATCTTCCCAGCTCCACATCAGGCATCACAGCCAGGGTGGAAAAGGAGATGCCAGGGGCATGGGCTCTGCAAAGGGGGGGTCCAGTTACCTTCTGTGGACAGGGAAGAGCAATGTTTATGGTCATAATTGTTTTTGAAAGTTCTGACACAGATCCTGATCCTGGAGGCTTAGGGCACTTAATTACCCAGTTTCTAAGCTTCTATGGTAACTTGTCATCTTGGCTTGAGGAGCCCCTACACGTGGTCGCCGTCCAGGAAATGTCTTTCATGCTCGCACATTAAACTTAATCTGTCCCCTCCTCGTTTTAGGAGACTGCATATTCATCTGCTAAAAACAAAATGCCTATTTTATGATTCCAACTTAACAGCCTGCTTAGTCTAGTTGAGAGGCAGTTTAGAAGATCCTCATTGAAAACTCTATTTTGTAAAGTCACAAAGGAGAGTGAAGGAAGGGAGTTACCCACAAGCAGCCTGCTTTGTGCCCTCCTCTCGTCCTATTGGGGCTCTTTTCATTCAGCAGATTTATCTGTCAGGAGGAATTTGAGTCCCATATTTTCATCTGTCAGCTGTGAAAAGGCCTGTCAGCCTGGGTTTACCCTGCAGTTTGCCAAAAGGCGGTCAGCCCACGACTCGACAATGCCGCCTTAGACTTGGGCTCTCAGACCGAGCTAATTCGAGCCTTCCTACTCGGCCGCCCCCGTTCCATCAGGCTTAAGTTGCAGATTCCAGTTTTCTCCAGATTTTGCTGATGAATGCCATCAGCAGGAAGGAGATGAGCTTTCTCCGGGTTAGCTCTTGTTACCTGGACCCACAGTCCTGACTGCGGGAGTTTTGTGTCTCATACTAAACAGGGTGATTCAGAGAAAAGAAATCAAGGGGTGTTCTGGTGACCACTGTTTGCTCCTCCCCCACCCCACGATGGCTCATGGATTCCCTCTGACAGCCTGGAAATTCAGCCTCTGATGAAAAGCCTAGAGACACCAGGCTACTTCTCCTGGGTACTGGCCAGCAAGGACAGAATTTTGAAAGCAAAATCTTTCGCAGACCCCATCTGTTGGAATATTCCTCTTTGGTGTCCTTACGCAGGATGCGGTATTTTCTGTGATTTTATTTGTAGAACTCACATAAACTCTTTCTCACACAATAAGAGCAGCTGACATCCCGGTTTGAGACTCATTCCCCATTTAGATAGCAACCCCTTATGCAGTTTGGCAGGAATCCCACTTGGGATTCCTGCTGGAGCTTCATCCCCTCAGAGTTTACCTCAGGAGAAAAACTTTAAACTTTTAAAATCACAAAAACTTGGTGCCCCTAAAGGAATTCCCCAAACCTTGACCAAAGGTTAAAGGTTTTCTTATACACACAATTTCACAGCATCTGTCTGTCTCTGTCCCTTTGTCACACACATACACATGCATACATGCCTTGTGTTGGAAGGATGAGGATGGAAAAACTGTTGCTCGCTGCCCAAGGAGCTCTTTTTTAAGACCAGTCAGAAAGCAAAGGTTCAGGAAAGCTCATGTCTCTCTAACACTTATTCAGAGCAGTCGAAGAGAGGGCAGCTTCCTTAGAACTTCTGAAGACCAGAGACCTGACACCAAGATAAGCTCCCAGGAAAAGGGCAATGCTTGGGGAGGAACAAAGGTTTCAGTTCGAAGCCCATTGACCACTGTGGTGGGTGCTGGAGTGCAAAGAGACACCCTGCCCCAGTCTGTCTCTGGGACTCTGTGGTTTTCACAAAGCATGGGCACAAGCAAAGAGCAGCCTAGGGCAGGTGGCTCACTACCTTAGGGCACCTGGCCTTCCTCCTGTGTCTGCCAGTCCTGACTTGATGCAATCATTGGGCTATGCTGACAATCTGAGAAAGAGTAAAATAAAATACTCAGCCTTCCACTGATTAGCCAAGGGGAACTCCAATGCTAAACTGACTTGGGATACTCTGTCCTTGTGTTGGGAAGTGGGAAAAGAGCAACATGTGGCCCAGAAAGAGGGGAAATGAAGGTTGGTTTTAGGAGGGTTATCTCGTGTCCACTGTTTCCAGAGCTGAATAGGGACAGAGCCATGGCCTGGCTGGCTCTCAGTGTGGCAGTGGCTGAGTCATGTGTTACCCAGCAGGAACCCAGAGCAGGTCAGTCCTGAGGGTCACAAAGCACAGCTTTCATTTTCCAAGAGGGAGGAGGGACGAATTAAGGGCTGAAAGCCTGGGGGCACTCAAACCTCCCAGAGGCTGCAGGGTTTTAGGAGAAGTCTCAGGTAATTTGCAGGTGATTTGGGCCATTTTGGACTGCCTGGGGAGCTGGCTTTGCTTCCCAATTCCAGATGAACTCTGTGCTGACCCCTTCTCCTTGTCTTTGTCCTCTGCTCACTGTTCTTGTGGGCAGAAAGAGAAGATCCTGGGAGGGAAAGGAAAGGAGCCTGTGCCTTCTTCAGCCCCTTGCCCATCTTTGTCTGCCCCCTCTCTACCCTCTTCCTTAGGGTACTCACAAGTGTATGGGTTTTATTTTTGAGTTTTGGTAGGGAAAGCCATTCTTTCTCATACAATAAGAGCCACCAACATTCCGGTTTGAGACTCATTCCCCATTTAGATAGCAACCCCTTATGCAGTTTGGCAGGAATCCCACTTGGGGTCCATCACTGCTGGAGCTTCATCCCCTCAGATTTTGCCTCAGGAGAAAAACTTTAAACTTTTAAAATCACAAAAACTTGGTGCCCCTAAAGGAATTCCCCAAACCTTGACCAAAGGTTAAAGGTTTTCATTATACTCATATCTATGCATACTTTACGTATCTATATGCAAAGTGGTAAGAGCTTCTCCATCCAAGAGTGGACAAGAGTAAGTGCCAACATATGCCTGTCCCCACAGTCTCAGGAAATGTGACCAAGATTACCCTGAAGTGACCCAAAGAACCCAGAAAATAGTTGGTTTTCTGGCCAAGCAGGAGGAGCTGAATCAACTCCATTCCAGTTCCTCTTGGGAGACACCAACACAGGAAAGAGAAGGGAATGTAGAAAGTGGTGAGGAGGCCCCCACCATTCTTTGGGAGAAAGATGCCCAGAGGGGTGGGTGTTTGATAGTGTGTCCAGATGTAACAAAACATGTTGTTTATTGGAATGTTCGGTTATATAACTTTGTCTGTTAAAAAAAAAAAGCCGACTATCAACAGCAACAAACAAATCAAAGCCACCGAAATCATTAGTCATTGTAGCTCAGAAGGCATTGGGAGGTGGGGAGGAAGACGGGAAGGTAGAGGAGGAGGAGGAGGAGGAGGAAGAGGAGGAGGATGAAAAGGAGGAGGAGGAGGAGGAGGAGGAGGAGGAGGAGGAGGAGAAGGAGGAGGAGGAAGAGGAGGAGGAGGAGAAGGAGGAGGAGGAGGAGGAGGAGGAGAGACAGAGGAAGACTACAAAGAATGTGAACAAACCTTTCAAAGTAAACCAACCTACACTTTAACACACAAGGATTTTAAACTATAGAAACATTCTGGGAAGCATGACTCAGGATTCAGCCAGAAATGAGGCTAAAGGTATGGATATGATCTATAAAAAGAGGTCAGGGTCCCTGGGCATGGTTTGGACCCACCAATGTCACCGAGAAGTCTGACAGATTTTTTAAAAATGAAACTGATTATTTTCTAACAGACAGGAACTAATGACTTATGTGGGAGTCTTTCTGTGTGAGATCACAGGTTTTGGCAAGGGCAAGGGGCAAGGCCAATACCAAATTAATAAGAGCTATAAAGTGCTTTAAAATGTGCAAGATGCCTGCCAAGGCAACAGACCTGGGAAGGAGGTGTTATTATTATCCCCACTTTAAAGATGAGGAAATTGAGCCTGGATGTTAAATGATTACCCAGAGCCACACAGTGAGCCAGCAGCAGGGCTGCTATTGGCCCCCAAGGCTCCTGACTGGGGCTCTCCAGCCTCTGAGAGAGATCTGACAGAGACAGGCCAGAGAGCAATGATTGCCTCTCCCTTCCCCTCCACACAATTTAAGCCTCTGACACTCCTTTGAATCAAAACATAAATGGCCCAGAAGCAGGAAGGTGAACTTTAAAGCCCCGTTCTGGACTATCTCCTCTAACTCCTTCCTTTCCTTTAAAATGCTTTTGTCAATCTAGTTTGTTTTTACATCACCTCCTTTTTTCCTTCTCTCACTCTTTCCTTCCTTCCTTCCTTCCTTCCTTCCTTCCTTCCTTCCTTCCTTCCTTCCTTCTTTGCTTCCTTCCTTCCTTCCTTCCTTCCTTCCTTCCTTCCTTCCTTCCTTCCTTCCTTCCTTCTTTGCTTCCTTCCTTTCTTCCTTCCTTCCTTCCTTCTTTGCTTCCTTCCTTCCTTCTGTCCTTCCTTCCTTCCTTCCTTCCTTCTTTCCTTCCTTCCTTCCTCTTTCCTCCCTCTTACTTAGGTTGAAAGTACAGTGGCCACTCATGGATCCAACCCTATGCTTGACTATTATGGAAAGGGTAGGATGGGGTCCATCTTTCCACTTTCCAGTATCTCATCACATACCCTTTGGGATGATGCTGCAGCCCCTTTGGGACCACACAATGGTTCCATTTTGGAAGCCATTGATCTACCCCACAAGGTTGTTGTGAAGGCCCTATAGGGTTGTACTGACAGATCACTTAATCTCTTAAGAAAGACTGACCAAGTGCCAAGTCATTTCCACACCTGCAGCTGAGTTCAAATGGCATCATGGTTGGCAGGGAGACATTGAAGTGCAGAATGACTGGGGCCTGGGACTAGATGCTGAGCATTCCCAGTTATTCCTATGACTCACCTAAAGCCTTCGTTGGCAAATGAGATTCATGCTTTTAAGGGGAGCCATGGCCTCTGCTCTGTATTGGGTTGACTCTACTTAGGTCCAAGCCCTATCCTAAGGGCTCTCAAAGTACTGTCCATCTAAGGGCATCCCATTCCACCCCAGGCATGTGAAGGGCCCAGTGGGAACTCAAAAAGTATCTGTCAAATTGAATTGCGCTAAAGAATAGCTCATGGTGAACTGGGGGATGGAGCCAAGATGGTGGAGTAGAAACAGCATGTCCAAGGTGCTCTCCCCCCAGATCACCTCCAAACCATGTAAAAGGGGACTCTGAACAACTTCTGAAACCCCAGCACCCACAGAACGACACAGAGAAGCTAACCTCCCACTGAGGACAGCCCAGCAGCCCTGCAGGGAGTGGCCAGCACAGAGCTCTGGGAGTTGAGCCCAGGCCCTCTTGAGCCTCGGTTTTAGTGCCAGGGCCGCTGGACCAGCAGCCAGCTGGAGGGACCCCAGAACACCAGTAGCTGTGGTGATTCCAGAATTATCAACACAGACATGCCTAGGACAAAGTGAGAGGTTAGTGCCCTATGGACTTTGGGACCAGTATTTGGGGAACACATCGGCTTCCTCCCTTGGGGGCTAGAAGCCACTCAGGAGACACACCATTTTGCAGTTTCAGTGGCAGCTCCAGCCCCTGGCCTGTGAACTATAGGGAGATCCAGCGATCAGTCTTGGGGGTTAATCACTCTTGTTTTAACCTGCTTGGATCTGGATTGTGATCTGGGGGGAGGTCTGGGTTGGGCATCCAACTTGCCAGAAATGGAAGTTGTGAAGACCCCAACATTCGCGACAGAAACTCCCCTGTCTGGTGGCAGAGTCCTAGTGTGGCAAAAAGCCCAAAAGTCAAGTAATTAAGGGGCAACATGCCTAGGCAAAGGAAACAAAATAAACAGAAAAACACAACATTAGACTCCTATTTCGGGGGCAAAGAGGATCAAAGCATGGAACAGGAGGAGGACTGGGAGGTCAGAAATCCTGCTTCAAAAGCCCCAAAGGAAAATATGAGCGGGTTACAGGCCATAGAGAACCTTAAGAAGGACTTTAAAAATAAAATAAGAGAAGTGGAGGAAAAATTGGGAAGAGAAATGAGAAGGATGCAGGAAAAGTATAAAATGACAGTCAACAGCCTGACTGAAGAAAATAACACCTTAAAAAATAGACTAACTCAAATGGCAAAGGAGGCCCAAAAGGGCAATGAGGAGAAGAATGCCTTAAAAAGCCAAATTTGCCAGATGGAAAAAGAATCTCAAAAGCTCACTGAGGGGATTCATTCCTTCAGAGTTAGACTGGAGCAAATGGAAGCTAGTGACTTTATGAGAAATCAAAATGCTGTTAAACAGATCCAAACAAATGAAAGAATAGAAGGCAATGTGAAATATCTCATGGGAAAAACCACTGACCTGGAAAATAGATCCAGGAGAGAGAATTTAAAAATTACTGGACTACCTGAAAGCCATGATCAAAGAAAGAACCTAGAAGTCATCCTTCAAGAAATTCTCAAGGAAAATTGACCTGATATTTTAGACCCAGAGGGCAAAATAGAAGTTGAAAGAATCCACCAACCACCTCCTTAAAAAGATCCCAAAAAGAAAACTCCCAGGAATATTATAGCCAGGTTCCAGAATCCCCAGATCAAGGAGAAAATACTCCAAGCAGCCAGGAAGAAACAATTTCAATATTGTGGAAACACAATCAGAATAGCATAGGACCTGGCAGCTTCCACACTGAGGGATCGAAGGGCATGGAATATGATATTCCAGAGGGCAAAAGAGCTGGGATTGAAGCCAATGGTCACCTACCCAGCAAAACTGAGTATTTTGTTTCAGGGGAAAATATGGTCATTCAGTGGAATAGAGGACTTTCAAGCATTCTTGATGAAAAAAACAGAGTTGAATAGAAAATTTGACATTCAGACACAAGAAGCAAGAGATGCCTGAGAAGGTAATCAGGGAAAAGAAATCATAATGAACTTATCAAAGTTGACCTGTTTACATTCCTACATGGAAAAACAATAACTGTGACTGATGAAACCTTTCTCAGTATGAAAATAATGGAAGAAGGGTATATGGACATATGAATACATATGTGAATGTGTGTATATATGGTTACAGTTATACATGGATAGAGGGCATAGGTTTAATTTGTCAGGAAGGGAGGATACTTAAGGGGTGAAATTATGAGGTGAGAGAGGAAAGTGGCAAGAGGAGATGGGGAGAGACAGGGTAGGGTAAACTATCTCATGTAGAAGAAGCAAGGGGAAGTGGCTGCAGGGGAGGGGTAGAACAGGAAGGCAAAAAGGCAAAACCATATTCTTATTGAATTTGGCTCAGGGAGAGAATAATATACATACTAAATGGGATATCTCACCCTGCTGGAGAGTAGGGGGAAGGGGGATGAGAGGGGGATGATGGAGGTGAAGGCATTCTGGGAGGTTGGAAGTGCCCACTTTCGAACAGGGACAGGATCAAAGTAGGAAATGGACCAGGTGGGGGGTGGGATGGATGGGAGATAATTATAAGCAGTCTTTTACAATATATCTACTATGGTAATGTTTTGCATAGCTATACACGTACAACACATACTGAATTACTTATCTTCCCAGAGGGAATGGGTGACAAGGGAGGAAGGGAATGGATCTGAAATTCGAGGTTTTAAAATTAAATGTTTCAAATATATATAAATACTATTATTAATACTACTTTGCATGTGATTGGGAGATAATATGTTCAGGCATTGGGACACAGAGACTCACCTTGCTCTAATAGAAAAGTCAAAGGGGGTATGGGAGAAGATATGGGAGAGAGCAGATTGGATGAGGGGATATCTTGTGGGCCTGCTATTCTGGGGTGGTGGGTAGGGGAAAATGGGGAAAAAATTGTAACTCAAAATCTGGTAGAAATGAATGATGTAAACTAGAAGTTAATAAAGCATTTGTTTTTAAAAAAAAAGAATAGCTCACAAAAAATCATAAAGGAGCTAACAAATTAACCTTGATATTTAATTACTTAATAAGCACCTTAATAATCCTCATATATCCCTAGGCAGTGAGAGGACTTTGCACTGGGGAATCCATAGAGAGAGAGGATTGTTGGCTCAGGACTGCAGCAAACATCTCTGTCAGAGTTAAGAGGCAAGGACAGCCTCTCCATGAGAAAACCTGCCAGTTCTATCATGCACAGACTTCTGGAACATAGCCAGGCAGTGCCAGGCATGGGGACACCAACATACAGACACCAAAGCAAGCCCTTCAAGAGAGTCCCATCCAGCTATGGCAGACAGAGGCAGGGAGGAGGATCTTGGGGAATGAATGGCCTGGGTCAGTTCAGGAGGTCCTTCTCAGATCAGCCTCCCAAATGGGAATCTTCATTCAGGCACCCTGTCTTGCTTGAAAGCCTTGGACAATTCCTTGGGCCGTTCAAAGACCTTCCCCTATGTTGGCCTGCAGTCCTCTTGCACAGACCTTCCATTTGAGCCCAATGGGTCATCTCCCAGACAGATGATGCTCTTCCTCACACCATCTCCCCTTCCCAGAATTCCCTTCTTTCTTCTCTTTGCTGGGCTGGAGTCAGAAAGACCAGAGTTTAAACTATACCTCAGAGACTTCCTAGCTGTGTGATCCTGGGTCAGTCATTGCACAATAATAATGTCTCCCTCTCAGGGTTGTTGTAAGGACCAAATGCAATATAACAGCCAGCCCTTGTGCTGTATCACCTTGTTTCAGCCTCGTGACGGTTGGGAGAAGTCGACCCCATTTGTTTTCTCCATTTTAGAGATGAGGAAACTGAGTTTGAAGGTTTAAGTGATGTGCCCAGGATCCTTTAGCTAGAGAGCGTCTGGCTCTGGGCACCTGGGACTTTCTCTCCCACCAAATGAGCTTTTCTGAACCATTCAAAGCCCCAGACAGCATCACCAGGGAGCTACACTAACACAGACCAGACCGGAGGCTCTCGGGGAGGTGGGCTTCTTGGCTGTCTGGGGCAGGTGGCCACATCTGCTGAAGCGCACCCACTGCTCAGGGTCCTCTGAGGGTGGATTTATCGGTGTAGTCTGTGAACTTAACATGCTTTAGAAGATGTTAAATATAAAACATCCCACCTCAAATTGAGAGGGCAGCATTACTTCAAGAAAAAAGACAAGCCCTGGAAGCAGCCCCTCCTGTCCTTGGCTGAGGGACACCTGTGAGTGCCACATGCTACAAAGGGTGATGTTCCAAACAGTGCACTTGGCTGGCAAGTACACACACACACACACACACACACACACACACACACACACACACACACATACACACACACACACACACACACACTCATTGGGCGTGCCCTGATGGTGAAGAGTGAGCTCATCTCATAAGTGAAGAAGGCACAGCTGATGAGTGGGATTGCATTCCCAGGGCTTTTGACAATCTCATGCTGGTTCCCCAGAACAAAAACAGTGATTTTGTTACCAAAGTTTTCCTAGCAAAGTTGCATATTGGAGACTCTTGCAATGTCAGTGTGTGAAGAAGCAAAGCAGTGGGAGACCCAAACTGTAACTCAGATTTGGGAGCCCTTAGACAAGAGGGACACACTAAGGATGGATCAGTTGGCTTTCCCAGTGGATCTACCGACCATTAGACTCAAACTGCTTGTCACAAGTCCTTGACTTTCTATACCTCTTCTTGCAGGGAGGTCATGGCTAGAAACATTCCACAGACTACTTGTATTGCTGTGGATACTCCTAAACATGAGCTCACAGGATTAACACCAGAGGGCAGGGAGAGATGGGGGCAGGGCTGGCCCTGGGGAGAAGGACCATGTGTTGGCTCAGCTCTCTTTCTGGGAGGAGGCAGAACCACAAGGAGAGAGGTTGCAGCTTCATGCAGTGAACAACAGCATGTCGACTCATCATCCATGGAGGAGAGCTGTGTTCTCTTCACTAGAGGTGCCCAAGCAGAGGCTGGTTGACCACTCTTTGGGTAGCTTGGTCTGCTGATGGCTTTGGAGTCTTTGTGCATGGGAGGAGAAGGGCATGCCAAGAGAAGGGATTGGGCCTGATTGACCATCACCAAGCTGACTGAGCATGCAGATATGTGAGGCCAGCAGCGGCAGGTGGGTGGTAGGATCCTTTAGTGGGATGCTCAGAGAACTTGGACAAAGATCCCACAGGATGAGGATGAGGACAAGGAGGGTGTGTGTGTGTGTGTGTGTGTGTGTGTGTGTGTGTGTGTGTGTGTGGTGTGGTGTGCCCCTAAGAGGACCCCACCACCACCTGCCACAACCACCACAGCGGTAGGAAGGGGAATAGGGCTTGCAGGATTTGTGGAAAGACAAAGACGAGAATTCCAGGACGAGAAGGAACAGAGGGATTTTGATCTGTCAGTGAACCTCCAGGGTGAGGAAAAAGTCACGAAGATTCTTGGGGGATTCACTGATGACCTCCTTCCATCTTCCTGGGATTATAGACCTAGATGGGGAAGCCACCTCTGAAGTCAGTCTGACTCCCTCCTTTAAAGAAGGAAACTGAGGCCACAGCTTCACGACAGGGCTAAGACTAAAAGCCTTGTCTCCCACCTCCCGGGTGAGGGAGCAAATTCTGCTTGAGCTGCTCACTTCCGGACCTGACCTAGCATGTGAGGCATGGACCATGTACTTGGCCAAGGGCTAGAGGCCGGGGCAGCCTTGGAGGCCAAAGGCTCCCCAGTCTTGGAACGCCTTCCTGATGGGCTCAGCAGGGCAGCTTTTGGTGACTTACTTCATTAAGCAGGAGTCACAGAAAGGCTGATAGGATCTCCTGATTCCCAGCTGAGACTGTCCAAATCCCATCTCATGACATAATGTTCTGCATTTCTAAACTCCAGTGTGTGTGCTGAAGTGGTGTTTGTGTGCACATGTGCACTCATGCACATGTGTGTACATCTGTGTGTGCATGTGCATGTGTGTGGCTGAGTGTGTCTGTGTGTGTGTGTGCGTGCGCCCATGTGCCAATGTAGCTTCAGGTTTCTATAGGGTAAGAATTCAAATAAATCCCTTTAAAGTGGCCCAGGTATGGTGCTTACTTAGCAGGATATAATGAACGTTTTGAGCAAGGCAAGACTTGGGGGTCCTTCCTTTCTTCTGTAACTTCATGTGTGACAGACTTTTAATTAAGTCAGAAACATCAAGGCTTCTTTCAGAGAACCCCTTCCTGCTCTGGCTTTGCAAAGGATGCACTGGTGACATAAGCGGCCTTTGCCATCATCAAGCTTTCATTTTTCTCCATCCTTCCCTGTGTCAGGCCATCCCTCGACTGCCATTCTCAGGGCATTAGGGACAATTGACTTCCTAGGTCCTGGGGAATTAGGAAGCTGAAGGCTTCGGGGCAAGGGTCTCGAAGACTTAATCAGGACGTTTAGTGGTGTCTTTCACCAGAAGCCAAGGATCTCTCAGCTCTATCTGGAGGTTCTTTCGTGGCTGCTTTGATTAAAGAGCTCGGCTCTGGGGCAAGTGAACAATCTGCACTTCTTCCTGGGGATAGCAAAGGGACCCGGCCCTTAGGAGAATCAGCCGCTTCCCGGAGATTTGCCACGGACTCCACTGGGCTGCCAATCCTGGGGCTCCTCCTGAGAGGGGGGCGATGAGTGGCGCAGCTGGCATGGCCGCAAGGGACCAGAGACGTGCGACCTTCGACCTGCGAGTGGAAGGCAGAGTAGCTTTATGGGATCGAGCTGTCCTTTATTCATTCATTGACAAGCATTTATGAAGCACCGGATGTATGCGGGCGCTGGAGCCGCGAAGACAAAAATGTCTCCAGCTCTCAGGGGGACTCCATTCTATTGAATGAACGAACAAAGTGATTCCTGAGGCACCGGCTAGGTGCTGGTGATGCAGAAACAGCAAGACAGGTCTTGCTCTCATGGAGCTTGGATTCTAATAGGGAGACGTGTACACCCAGGTTTATATTCTTCATAAGTCCTGGGCTTAGAGCGTGAGCCCCTAAGGAGTCACGAGGGGATCGCTGTAGGCGCAGTCAGGCAGAGTTCACTTGGCCCAGGGGAGCTACGTCTCCAGGGACCCGAAAATGGGGAGATGTGTTTGCTGAGCTCCCACTAGTGATCTTTGAAAGAGCATGGAAAACAGGAGAGGGATCACAAGGCTGGAGAAGGGAAACATCCCAAGATTCCAAAGGGAGAGGACATGGGCTGCCCACTATGGGGCAGTGAGCTCTGCTTCAATTCCTTGGAAAATATGAGAATGAAGCTCACAGAGATCAGGGCTAAATGTTTAGATGGAAAAGGGGGAAACAAGAAATTTTTGTCTTTATTAATTTGTTTGTTTACTTTTAGTTGACAACATTCAATTCCACAATCCCTTGAGTTTCAAATCCTGAAGTACTCCCCCCCCCACACACACACCCATGGCAGCACGCCATCAAGTACAGGATCTGCAAGTGCTTACACATTAGACATTAGTCAGGTTATAAAGAAAGCTTTAACAATGGAATGAACAATGGGAAAGAGGAAATGATGGGGTCCTTGGGATGTATATATGTCTGTAGTATCAATCTGTAACATCAGTTTGTAAGTGGGGTGCTTTGGGATCTATGTCTGTAAAATCAATTTGTAAAACCAGTCTGTACAATCACATTTCCACCACCCCCCAGTCTCAAAGCATTGACTCTTCCCCTTCCCCCTCCCAGCACTCTGCCCAGCAACATCTCATGACCTGTTTATCTCTGCTTGAAACAATAAGTTATGTCAATGTTATCTCCCTTAGTTAGAGTGGCCAGCCCCACCATGAATTCTTCAATACCTTATCTATAGGGTAACTCCTTAGTCAATTATAGACCCACACTGTCTCTGATGACCTTGGTGGGTGGCAGACTGGGCACTCTTTAGTGATGTGTCAGGCCTAGAACCACACCTCCAGCTAGCCCTGCTTGAGCTATTTCCCAGTGAATCATGGGCAATACACCTGTGCAGTTGATATTGAAAGTGTATGGTCCTTTGAGCACTGACCACTCCTTAGCTCCTCCCTGATCCCACCCTTACTCACCTAGTTAGCATAACTGACCCCTTAAAACTATGCCTGTGGCCTCTGCGAGTTTGCAGGTTCCCTAAGAATCTAGCCCGCTGTTCTCTACAGCGGAACAATAAACTTTACAATTTCGGCTTCAAAGTTTGCTTGAGCCTGGTGAATTCCTTCCAGACTGGATGCCAGGAGAGGTATCCCTGGCAGAGCCACTTACCCTCCCCCCTCCTGATCACCCTTCCCTCTTCAATACTAGAAGGGAAAACTGATCAATTCCTGAAGATATTTAAAGATAACAATAACAAACCCAATACATGTTAACACAAATTACATACTTTTATGTTTTATATTTCCTTTCCCACCACCGAGTAAAAAGTGGCGCTGTTTTACATATTTTTGCCCATGTTCTTAATGCCAGGTTTAACAGAGATCACATGAATTTTCTTCGCTGTTCTTGCCACATCCAGTCTGCTAGGAGATGTTTTTTGGGGTGAGGTGCCATGAATCCAACACCCTTCCCCCTCCAAGATGACAGTGAAAAAGGATGTTTCCAATGCTTGTCGACAGGCTTCTTTGGTGAGTGGCTGTTCCTCAAGGGCTGGTCACCCCATGGAGCCTGAAACCACATCATGGAACCACATCAACAACGTCGCCTCCTCCTCCTCCACTGGTCTGTGTGGCCCTATGGATCATTGCTCATCCATGCACAGCTCTGTATGATGTCAGCTATTGGTCATTTGGAAAGTATTGGTGCAAAAGGGGAAGGTGGCTTTCGTCAGTTTTCATTTCTTCATTACACTTGCACCCAGTTTCTTGGGAGTAACTTCCTCCCTATGGGAGTCAGGGAGCTGTGCAAGACCTCCCCTCTCTGAGTCTCTCCAGGGCTCTATCCATCTCCTCATTTTCAGGGAATGTTCTCATTGGGGGAGCTGAGTGAAGAAAGCAAGGCTCCCAACAACCCTTTTTAAGCCAATGTTCAATCTTTGCATGTAAGGGAATGCATCATATACAAGTTTTCTTTTCTTCTAGAATAAAATATGATGGCATTCTAAAATAATAACTGTTTTAGATCAAATGTTTAAAAGTTTTCCAAAATTAAAAAAAATAAAATTTTGCAAAACCAGACAAGAAAGTGTCCTTGATGACTTCTTGTTGAGGGGAACTTTGGGGCTCTAAAAGAATCCTTCGTTGGATGCTAATGAGATTCCAGGTTTCTTAAAGACCCGTGCCTTAAACCCAATAACACATATGCATTTATACATGTGTGTATTAACATATGTGTATATTTACATGTAACATACAAAACATAAGCACATAGATACATGCATGGCAAAGACACTGGAGTGGTTTGCCATTTCCTTCTCTGGTGGATTAAGACAGAGATTAAGTGACTTGCCCAGGGCCACACGGCCAGTATGTGTCTGAGGCTGGATTTGAACTCAGGTCTTCCTGAGTACAAGCCCAGTACTCTAACCACTGAGCCTCCTAAATATACATATAATTATATGTTTTATATGTATGTATGTGTATATATGCATGTACATACATGTATTTCCAAGTTTTATATGCATTTATGTATATATGCATATAGACATAGACACATTTTTGTACACACATATCAGAGTTTTGGCACATAGAATGCCCTATGCCCATATAAACTCAGATGGAGGTGTCCACATGGGAGGCACCAGGTGGGAGTGTGCTCTTCCCATGGCTGGATGGCCAGAACTGGCTTGTTTCCAAATCGATTTCATTGAGGGACAGTTTCTTTCTCTCTTTCTGGCTGCATCCAAGGGTGTGACCACATACCTAGAGGTACCTCCTAGTGGGTGGCCAATCAGGAGCCTTCAGGGAGTGCCAGGGCAGCCCTTCAGCCTGGCCACTGCCGCCTGAGAGGTCTCTTGTGTAGTTCATCCCTGAGGACCCCAGAATAACCTTGGGGTTTCAGCAGTCATTGTCCCATTGGCTTGCCAAGTGCCTCACTCCCTTGGACCCAGGTGAATGTCCCAAGGAGGGCACCACCCCTGGTTTCCATTCGAGAGGAGAGCAACGTCCTTGCCAGATGCTGAGGAGGAGAGCTAACCTTGGAGCTGGCCACTCCACAGGGGCCATCTGCATAATGCAAATCCAGAGGCTCCTGCCTTGGCCTCTGGCTCCACCGCCAGCCCCAAACATTTGGTCATTGTTTCTCCAAAGGTTATTGAGGCAGATTCAGATCTGGGGGAAATGGCAAGCAGATGAGTCTGAGTGAGAAAATGCTCCAGGAGCCTGTTCCCAAGGTCTCCCAAGTGGGGTCTCCTTTCCTAGGGCCCCTTCCCAGCACCATCGTCTCTCTGTCTCTGGACCCCTTCCCTTCCTAGTCAAAACACACCTGCCTTCCTTCAAAGAACCATATGGCCACCAGTGAGGGCTGAGTGGCTCCCATGGACCTAAGGGCTAAACACCTCCTCCAGAAACCCTCCCCCACCTCCACATGGGGGAGGCCAAGCTTCCTCACTGACACAAAGAGGGAAGGTCAGGCCTGGAAGCCTCCTCCCTACTAAATGCACACTTGTATCGAGGGGGGAGTTGGGGCCATTCTCAGCTAAGGCTCCAAAGCTGACACTTCAGACCCCCAAATAAGAATCCTCAGGGGTCCCCTAGCGACCCTAACTCCCTTGTGGTCCCTTACAGCTTGTTGGAAGCTGCAATTCCCACAAGTTAAAATTAATGATCCATTTAATGCCTTTAGCAAATACAAGTGGCAAAAAATCTAGGAAATCTTTGGGGTCCAACACAAACTTGGTCCCTAGAGAACTCACCCATGGTGGGGGGGTTGTCTCCACACTAGCTTGTTGAGTGAGAACCTGCCTTTGAAACCTAGCCTCTTCTCTGGCAGGAAGCCCCCCCCTTCCTCTCTGCTTGTGAATGCCAAGTGCCCCTTCAGGAATGGGGTTTCCATTCCGTCTTCCTCAGTGAGGCAGGTCTGTGCAAGGCTGCCAACAGGGGTAGGAAGCAGCTGGGAATGCTGTGAAAGCCTAGACTACAACCCTGTCCTAGACTACAAGCCCTGTCAGGCTTCTCCCTGGGGGTCAGTGGAAGTCCTCTCTCCACAAGATCACCAGGGATTAATCCCCCTACAGTCTGCTCTTTGTCCCCCAGATTGGGCCCCTGGAACTAGCCAGCTCGCCCTCTTTGTGTCTGCCATGCACATCACCCTCTCTGGAGGGAGGGAGAAGGCAGCCGGGTTTCCAGGGATGTCTGCCTCAGCCTGGCCATTCCATCCCCTAGAGCAGGCCTCCCCAAAACAACATGGCCAGGAAGGAAGAGAAGGGAAGATGGGCACCTGTCTCCCCACCCTCCTCTGCCCCCAGATCAGACATTCACAGGGAGGATCCCTCTGCCATCATCCTGACCTCCACGATTCCAGCCTCCAATCCACCTCCTCCTCCTCCTAACCTTACTCTGATTCCTTACCATGACTTCTCACCCATTCTTCTTTCCTTCCTCCATCCTTTGACCATATGTGCTCTCCCTAACCTCAAGCCTTAGGTCACCTCATGGCCTTTGCTCCTGGCCAACACAAGTCATGAAGTGGAGCAGAAATTAGGACTCTCTAACATTGTTGAACACTCCAAAACTAAGCCATCACTGCCAGAAATGAAAGGAAGGTTGTCCTTGAGGAGGCAGAAGGCAATGACCAGTGTCCCTGAGGCAAAGAAATGGTAGGAATTTCACTCCTGAAGGTTGGGAAAAATCAGCACCTGCAGAGTACCATGAAAGGCACAGCCTGACAGCTGGAATTATACGCAGGATGCCCACTGCCTCCCCACCCCCATACACAATCGATCTCAGCTCTCAGGGGAACTCTGCCAGTGAGAGCACTGAACCATTGCCTTCCCTGGGCTCTGAGACCTGGGGCTGATCCAGGAAAACCTAGGGACCATGCAGACCCCATGCTCAGAATCTCCAAACTGCTTTCACAACTCAGAGACCAGGCGGAGACAGGTCAGCAGGACCCAGATTCAAACCACACATGGTTACTATCTCACTGATGCTGGGCACATCATCTAACCTCAGCCCCTTCTCTGTTGCTAAAGGGGTTGATACTGGCTAACTTCCAAGGTGGCAAAGTACAGGAAATCAAGATAAGACAATCTGAGTATTTTGTTACCAACCAATAACAAGTATTAAACACCAACTGCATACCAGGCACAGTGCCAGGCAGGAACCAAAGTCCAAAGGAGGAAGCAATCTTCATCCTCCAGAAGCTGACAGTTCCAGAAGAAGGGGAGAGGGTGCAGGCAGCCAGAACACACACAGACATAGATACATTGTAAGTACAAAGTGGCTGTATATGTCTATGTGTAGGGATGTGTGTGTGTGTGTGTGTGTGTGTGTGTGTGTCCAACAGACTCATAGCAGAGGGGCCCAAATGATGGTGGAAAGGGTCCTTAGGTACTTCCAGGGGGCTCCTGGGCTGCCTTCCCAGGGGAGGTGCTGGGATGCTTCCAAGGGGAGCCAATACCCCTCCAACTACAAAAAAGGCAGTCAGTTTGTCTGCTTTTTCATGAATATTGCATGAGAATATGAATATTCTGGAATCCCTGGTCAACCCTTTCCTCCCTTTTGCAGGGTGCTTCCCTCTATTGGCATGTAAGCTCCTTGAGCATAGGGATTGTTTTGGCTTTTTCCTTTATCTTTTTCATCTTTGGCACACAGAGAGTGATTAATAAATGCTTCTCCATTCCTTTCTTCCTAATGTCTCTGATTCCATCTCTTTCCCATCAGAGAAGCTGACTGGGGGAGAGGGGGGCCTGAGAACAGATATTCATTTGGGCCTTGAGACCAGCTTTCAAGGTCAGTACCATGGGCATTGTTACATGGATTTTAGAGATGTGAAAACTGAACCTTGGAGAGGTCCTGTGATTGGCTTGCTCAATGGCAGGATTTGAACCTGGACCTTCCTGATTTCAAGCCCAGCATTCTAGCCCAGTGATGTGTAATAAATGTCTGTTGAGTGACTGGCAGCCTGTCACCCTCTGTGTTCACCTCCCTGGGGAGTGGGGGGCTCAGGAGACCTTTCCGGTTACTTCTGGGAAGGCTGATTTAGGAGCCCCCGCCAGAGCCCCGAGGCAGCACTGAGCCAAATGTGATTCGTGCCCTGGATGCAAGTGACAAAGAGCTGGTGGGGGCAGCAGATCCCTCTCCCTGCCCTGGCCCGGGGAGCCACCTTCTCCTGAACCAAAGGGCACAAAACAAACTTCACAGCCTGAGAATATTTTTGGATGATTTGTTTCAGCAAACAGATTCTGCCAGTCTGCTACTGATTGTGAATTAATTTCACAATGAGGTATTTATTTCTTTAGAGGCAGGCTTTAAGAATTTGCATATGCAAATCCCCCGTGGCTTCCTGTGAACACCCCTCCCCTTTTGGGAAGCCCTCCCCCATAGCTGCCAGGCTCCCACCAGGGACAGAAAGTCACAAGGCTCCCAGCCAGTGACGAATTCTCAGAACAGGAAGGCTCCCAGGCCTGAAGGTGAAGCCCTCTTCTTGGGCATTCATTTATGCCAGTGACTCAGCCAGGTAGGGGGAAAATCATGTGGAATTAATTGCAGTATTGTTAGCAACAACATGCAAAGTTATTCCATGAGACTTAATTTCAATCTGTTCTGCTTAATTAAAGCTGGGATAAAATGAGGATTAAGGAGTCTGAATTTGAAATGAATTTAAAAATATATGAAGCTCTTCAGGAAGTAGCTAGTGGTTCACATCTCTGGAGTACAATGAACCCTAGCCCGGGCCATCTCCGAAGCTTTCAGAGTCCACAGGGGAGGCCAGCAGCAGCTTCAGGCTATTCACTGAGGTCCTAAGGAGAAGGGTGCTCTGGAGAGCAGGTGCTGTGTAGAAAAGGAGGTGAATGGGAAAGATTCTGCCATCTCTCAGATGACTCTCCACAGTCCTCCTCACCTAGTCCCCCCACAGCTGCCCACTTCCTACCTTCCCAACATCTCACCCATCTGACTCGGTCCTTTGTCCCATCCCACCTTCCCAGTGATAGACTCTCGGCTGATCCATCTTCCAGTCTTTCTGTCTCTCCCATATCCAGACTGAACTATAACCAGCTGCCAAAGTGATTTTCCTCAAGCTCGTGGAACCTGCCTTTAGGGGAGAGACACATACCCAGGTGGAGGGGAACAGCCCTAATTGCCAAGCTTGTCCTCCACCTTTGGAAAAGGAACTTTGTGTGGCTGATCCAGAATATCAGGAATCCACCAAAGAACCAACCAGTGAGTAACTGTAAAGTATCTCCCATGGGCCAGATTCCAGGCAATGCTTTGGGGATGAGAGTTCGAAGAATGAAACTACCTGGAGGGACTTGCAAGACCAAACAAGGGAAGCTGGCCAAGGTGAATGGCCAGGAGGAGCCAAGAGCTTGGCAATGCCAGGATACCACCTCTGACCCCTGACCTCTGCCCACCAGCAGGGACCAGCAAGCATGGCAGGTGAACAGAGGATGGCCGAGGAGAGAGCCAATGCTAGACCTCTGCCTCTCGGCAAGGCAGGTGGCCCTTCTCCAGGATGGAGGCTTGTAGTTCTTCATCAGTTACTTCCCATCATGACTGATTTACCTGCCTGAAAACCTTGTTGGCCAGAGAAATGCTAAACTGTGCCTGTGTTTCACTTAGTGTTTACAGACAGAGAGATGGATAGAGGGACAGAGAGTGAGAGAAAGAGAGACAGCAGAGAAAGATAGAGAATGAGAAAGGAGAGACTGAGAGAGAGATGGAGAGTGAGAGAGAAAAGAGAGAGGAGCCAGAGAGAGAAAGACAGAGACAGGGTGAGGTGGGAGGGGAGACAAACCCCAGAAATCATTGAATGTAGTAGCATCACATTTGGCAGCCCAAGGATCTGATCCTTTCCTGGCAAGGATTCCCTATTGGATAAACAGGGCTAGGAAAAGGGTGGGCCATTCTGGGAGAAATTCGGTTTAGTCCAGCATCTTACAACACATGCCACAAGAAAACGCAAATGTGCTTCTGAGCCAAGTGTAACAGATCACACAATGATAAGATGTGAGTGGGGGAGAAGGAAGAGTCTCTCACAGCCAAGGCTGGAGCAAGAATCGCTGTTTAAACAAAGACTAAAAGGAGGTAATAAAGGAGCCAGGAGGCAGTTTTCAAGACAAAATTGGAAGGCTTTTGCACAAATGAAGTCACACTTAGCGAAGAAATGATTCATTAGAAGGAAAAAGCAGCAGTAATTTTTTCTGATGATGGCTGAATTTCCAGTAGATAGGAAGAAGAGGTGCTGATACAGATGTTCCGTGGAGCCATCAGCCTCGGTTTGTCCGATTCTAATTTTCAAGATGTTTCTTCAGTGAGGTTTAGCACCTTTTTCACCAGTTCTTTCTTTTTTTCATACCTTTCTTCCCTAGCTCATATCTGAATTTTAAAAATTCTCCCCCTCCCCCATTTTTTTGCTCTTGTTTTAGTCTCTTTAATTCTCTGCAGAATTCTTACTGGACTTGGGTCTAATCTACAGTTTTCTTTGGGGGCTTTGTTTGTAGGTGTTTTTCCAAGTTATTGTCTTTTGTGTTCACTTCTTGAGTTCCTCTACTCCCAGAAAGCTCTTTATGGTTGGATTCTCTTTGTGTTTGCTCATTCTTCAGTTGACTTCTTGGCCCTGGATTTTATGTTAATATTGGACTCTGCTGGCTCCTGGGAAAGATGTCTGTCCCCCTTTTAAGTTCTCCTGCTACCTTTGTAGCTCAGAGTGGGAGCTAGTAGGTTTTCAGTACTCTCAAAGTGGTTCTATCTTCCCTCCTGCTCTGAGCTCTGAATGTACCTTCCCCAGGTGTGGGCTTGTTGGCTTGTACGTGGATGAATTTCCATAGATGGCTGCTGGACTCAGTCACTCTTATCCCCCTTGGAGGTTCTGGAGTGTGACCAAACTGCTGGTTCTCCTTTGGTCTAGTTCTCCCACCCTGGTGATTCTGCTGCAGATATATGTGCAGGGTCAAAGGTTAGAACTGTGTTTGCTCTCTCAGCTTCTGGACTCAGACAGTTTCCTTTGCAGAACTCGTTCTTTGTTCAGTACAGAGCGAAGCCCCATACTCCCTGGATACTTCTCCTCACTGCTGTGTCTGTGACCTGCAACTGGTAATGGGTGACAGAACTGCCAAGCAGCCCCTGTTCCTGCTTCTGATGCTAGGTCAGGGGTACCCTGGGTTTCCTTTCTGTCCCAGGGCTTCCTGGTGCTCTGACTTGGTTCTTTTTCTAAAGGTGGGTGGGTACTGGAAGGCTCCCCATCCCCTCCTCTCTGGCTGCTGCACTGTGCTCCTGGCCAGTCCCCAGTCCAATGTCCACAGACCTTCATCTCTATGTTCCTAAGCTACTCTGTGCTGGTCAGGTGACTCACTGTGACTTTGTCTTGGCTTTCCTGATCAGAATTTGTCTGGCACTGCTAAGTCTGCCTATCTCAAGTCTCTCCCCATTCCAGTCCATGCTCCACCATCCACTAAAGGGATTTTCCTGAAGCACAGGTATGATCATGTCATTATTCTTACTCAATAAACTCCCATGGCTCCCTGTGGTCTCCAGAGTCAAATACAAAATGCTCTGCTTGGCATTCAAAGCCCTGCATAGCCTGGATCTCTCCTCCCTTTCCGGTCTCTCACCTTGGAGATGCTGGGAGAGTTCATGGAAGTGGGACAGAGAAGGCATGGTGACTGATGGTCTTTGGGGGTGGCGATGGAAAGTGAGAAAGTAAGAGCCAAAGACCATGCCAAGGTTTGAGCCTGGTGACTGGAGCAATGTTGATGCCATTGGCAGCAATGGAGAAGGGAGGAGAAGAAGGGGGAGAGACGGTTGGCAGCAGTGAGAGGGAGAGGGGAATGATGGGCCCTTTTGCCAAGCTAAGTATGGACACTGCACATGTCTAGAAGCAGGACCTCAGGCAGATGCACTCAGGAGACAAGTGGAAAGGATGAACTCAGAGACTGAGGCTCAGGATAGGCCGGGGCTCCTTCCCTTGGAAAGCAGAGCTGAGCTCAGCAACATGAAGAGAGGAGAGGAGAGGACAGAGACTTGAGGGTGTCCACAGTGGGGGCAAGGGGGTGAGAAGGAGTCAATACAAAATCCCAAGAAGAAGCAGCCCCAGAAGAAGGGAGCAGGCAGCCCAGGAGGACCTGCCCAGAAATGGAAGGCTGCAGTGTGGCCAAGGATAATAAGAATTAACAACAACAACAACAACAATAACAGTGCCTACTATGTGTCAGACACTGTGTTAAATCCTTTACAAATATTATCTCATTTGATTCTCACAGTGGCTGTGGGAGGGCGAGGCTGCTCTGATCGACATTTTACAGATGAAGAAACAAAGTCAGGCAGAGGTGGAAGCTGGAAGGACTTTGTTTGGGGAGAAATTGATAGGGCCAGGAAGAGCAGAAGACAGAAAAGGAGGGTTCTCAGGAGACGGAAGGAGGTCTGGGAGGCTCTTATCAACTCAGGAAAGGAAAATAGAGTAATAGAGACAAAGTGGGTATCATTCTTCCCGGTATGCGGCAGAGCTGGGGGAATGGGCGACAGGTAAATTGGAGAGAGCTCAGAGCAGAACAAGGTTTGATGAAGGGTTTGGATAAGACAGCCTCTGAGGGAAAGTGTGTGATGCTGGCTTTGTTCATTCAGGGGGAAGAGAAGGGAAGGAGGCAGGATGGCCTGCCTGGCTATGCTCATGAGGCCATTTCTCTTATTACATGAGGAGGCCCTCCTGACCTTCAGCCCTGTGCTGGACTTCTCTGGGTCTGGTGTGACCCCAGGGGGGTCAGCCCTGCCCTAGCTAATGGCACCCGCTACTGTTGCTACAGATGGGGCTTCCTAGGTGCTGTTCTTCCCTGGACCTTACCTGCTTAATTGATGCTCAGGAACTGACCCAGGCTCAGAATATGGCAAAATCTCCCAGAAGGACCCAGACCTTCCATGCAGGAGAAAATAAAACAAGGGAATGTTTTCCCTAATTTTGGCTTTTTAAAAAATATTTTCTTGGTCTTTATTCATTTGTTTGTTTACTTTTAGTTTACAAGATTCAGTTCCACAATCTCTTGAATTTCAAATTTTCTCCCCCTCCTGCCATGGGAGCATACAATCAAGTATAGGATCGGCAAATACTTTCACATTAGACATTAGTCAGGTTATAAAGAAGGATTGTATCAGATGGAATGAACAGTGGGAAAGAGGAAACCAAACCAAACAAGAAAAAGAAAGAGAGCAGGGAGTTTGCTTCAGTCTGCATTCAAACTCTGTTCTTTCTAGTTCTTTCTCTGGATGTAGACATATCTCTCCATCACGAGTCTTTTGGGGTTGACTTATAACCCTGCATTGCTGAGAAGAGTCTGGTCTATCAAAGTTGGTCATCACATATATGTTGTGTCTATAATTGTGTACAAATTTCTCCTGGTTCTGCTCTTCACTCAGCATCAGTTCATATAAGCCTCTCCAGGTAAATATGAAGTCCATCTGCTCCTCATTTCTTATGGCACACTAGTATTCCATTACATTCCTATACCACAACTTGTTCAGCCATTCCCCAATTGATGGGCATCCCTTTAATTTCCAATTCTTTGCCACCACAAAAAGAGCTGCTATAAATATTTTTGTACATATGGGTCTTCCTTCCACTTCTATGATCTCTTTGGGATACAATCATAGAAGTTGTATTGCTGGGTCAAAAGGTATGAAATTATTTATAGGGCATAGGTCCAGATTGCTCTCCAGAATGGTTGAATCAGTTCACAACTCCACCAGCAATGCATTAGTGTTCCAGTTTTCCCACATCCTCTCCAGCATTTGTCATTTTCCTGTTTTGTCATCTTAGCCGATCTGACCAGTGAGATGTGATACCTCAGAGTTGTTTTGATTTGCATTTCTCTAATCAATAGTGATTTAGAGTATTTTTTCATATGCTTATAGATATTTTTAATTTCTTCCTCTGAAAACTGCCTGTTCATGTCCTTTGATCAATTGGGGAATGACTTGTATTCTTATAGATTTGACTCAATTCTCTGTATATTTTAGAAATGAAGCCTTTATCAGAGACATTGGTTGTAAAAAATCTTTCCCAATTTTCCACTTCCCTTTTAATCTTGGTTACATTGGCTTTGTTTGTACAGAAACTTTTCAATTTAATGTAATCAAAATTATCCACTTTGCATTTCATAATGCTATCTAATTCTTGTTTGGTCCTAAAGTCTTCCCCTCTCCATAAATCTGTCAGGTAAACTATTCCTTGCTTTCCCAGATTGCTTACAGTATCAGCCTTTATACCTAGGTCATGTACCCATTTAGACTTGATTTTGGTATATGGTGTTAGATACTGGTCTATGCCCAGTTTCTGCCATACTATATTCCAGTTTTCCCAGCAGTTTTGTCAAATAGTGAGTTTTTATCCCCAAAACTGGGGTCTTTGGGTTTATCAAACAGTAGATTAACATAGTCATTGACTGCTGAGTCTCCTGTGCCCAATCTGTTCCATCGATCCACCACTCTGTTCCTCAGCCAGTACCAAGCAGTTTTGATGACTGCTGCTGTATAATACAGATTAAAATCTGGTTTAGCTAGTTCACCTTCCCCACATTTCTTTTCATTAATTCTCTTGATATTCTGAACCTTTTGTTGTTCCAAATGAATTTTGTTACTATTTTTTCCAGCTCTATAAAGTATTTTTTTTTTTTGGTAAATTGGTTGGTATGGAACTAAATATGTAATTTAATTTAGGTTAAATTGTCACTTTTATTATATTAGCTTGACCCAGCCAAAAGCAATTGATGTTTTCCCAACTAGTTAGAGCTGACTTTATTTGTGTGAAAAGTATTTTGTAGTTGTGTTCATATAAGGCCTGGGTTTGTTTTGGCAGGTAGATTCCCAAATATTTAATAATGTCTACAGTAACTTTAAATGGGATTTCTCTTTCTATCTCTTGCCATTGAATTTCATTAGAAATATACAGGAATGCTGGAGGTTTATGTGGGTTTATTTTATGTCCTGCAACTTTGCCAAATTTAGTTTTTTACTTGATTCTCTAGGATTCTCTAAGTATATCATCATATCATCTGCAAAGGGTGATAGCTTGGTCTCTTCTTTGTCTGATTTGATTCCTTTGATTTCCTTTTCTTCTCTAATTACTACTGCTAATGTTGCTAGTAGCAGATAGAATAAGAGGGGTGATAGTGGACACCCTTATTTTAATAGGAATGGATGTTGTATTTTGTCAAAAACCTTTTCTGCATCTATTGAGATAATCATGTGGTTTCTGCTAGTTTTATTGTTGATATGATCAATTATATTATGGTTTTCCTAATATTAAACCATTCTTGCATTCTTGGAATAAGTCCTATCTGATCAAAGTGTGTTATTCTTGTGATAAGTTGCTGTAGTCTTTTTGCTAACGTTTTATTTAAAATTTTTGCATCTATATTCATGAGGGAAATTGGTCTATAATTTTCTTTCTCCATTTTAACTCTTCCTGATTTTGGTATCAGTATATATTTGTGTCATATAAAGAATTTGGTTAATTTTCCCAAATAGTTTGTAGAGTATTGCAATCAATTATTCTTTAAATATTTGATAGAATTCACTAGTAAGTCCATCTGACCCGGGAGATTTCTTCCTAGGGACTTCATTGATGGCTTATTCAATTTCTTTTTTTGAGATGGGGTTATTTAAGTAATTTGCTTCCTCTTCAGTTAATCTAGGCAACTTATATTTTTGTAAATATTCATCCATTTCGCTAAGATTGTCAAATTTATGTGCCATACAATTTGGTAAAATAATTCCTAATTATTGTTTTAATTTCCTCTTCATTGGAGGTAGATTCACCCTTTTCATTTTTGATACTCATAATTTGGTTTTCTTCTTTTTTTTATCATTTTGACTAAGAGTCTATCAATTTTATTGTTTTTTTCATAAACCAGCTCTTAGTTTTATTTATTAATTCAATAGTTTTCTTAATTTCAATTTTATTAATCTCTCCTTTGGTTTTCATTATTTCTAATTTAATATTTAATTGGGGATTTTCAATTTGTTCTTCTAGTTTTTTCAATTGCATGCCCAATTCATTGACTTCCATTTTCTCTAATTTATTCATGTAGGCACTCAGGGATATAAAACTTCCCCTAAGAACTGCCTTTGCTGCATCCCACAAGTTTTGGTATGTTGTCTCATTATTGTCATTCTCTTGAATGAAGTTACTGATTGTTTCTATAATTTCTTGTTTGACCCATTCATTCTTTAGGATTAAATTGTCTAGTTTCCAATTAGTTTTTAGTCTATCTTTCCATGGCACTTTATTGCATATGACTTTTATTACATTATGATCTGAGAATGATGCATTTAATATTTCTGCCTTTCTGCACTGAATTGTGAGTTTTTTTATGCCTTAGTACATGGTCAATTTTTCTGTATGTGCCATGTACTGCTGAGAAGAAGGTACATTCCTTTTTATCCCCATTCAGTTTTCTCCAGAGACCTATCATATTTAAACTCTCTAAAATTCTATTCACTTCCTTAACTTCTTTCTTGTTTATTTTGAGGTTAGATTTATTAAGTTCAGAGAGGGGGAGATTAACGTCCCCCACTAGTATAGTTTTGCTATCTATTTCTTCCTCTAATTCCTTTAACTTCTCCTCTAGGATTTTGGATGCTATACTACTTGGTGCATATTTGTTAAGTAATGATATTGCTTCAATGGTGACTTTTAGCAGGATATCATTTCCTTCCTTATCTGTTTTAATTAGATCTATTTTTGCTTTTGCTTTATCTGAGATAAGGATTGCTACCCCTGCTTTTTTTACTTTAGCTGAGGCATAATAAATTTTACTCCAGCCTTTTACCTTTACCTGTGTGTATCTGCTTGTTTCAAATGTGTTTCTTGTAAACAGCATATTGTAGGATAATGGTTTTTAATCCATTCTGCTATCTACCTCTGTTTTATGGGAGAGTTCATCCCATTTACATTCACAGTAATGATTACTATCTGTCTCTTTCCCTCCATGCTATTCCCTCCATTGCTTATGTTTTTGTTTCTTCCTTCTCTCTTCCCCTCCTTAAGAGTTTTCTTTTTGACTGATTCCTTCAGTATTCCCTCCCTGTGACTCCCCCTTCTTTAACTACCCTTTCCCCTTACTACTATGTCCCTCCCTTCTGCCTCCCTTCTTATCTCCCCCTTACCCCTCCTACTGCCTATAGGGCACAACGGATTTTTATACTTATCATATTATGTTATTCCCTCTTTGAACCCAAATGAACGAGAGTAAATTTCATATAGTGCTCCTCTCCCACCTTCCTTTCCTTCTATTATAATGAGTTTTTATGTCTTTTCACATTAGAATCTTCAACTTAACTAATTATATTGATCCCTCTTTGAACCAGAACCAATGAGAATAATGTTCAAATGATGTTCATTTCCCTCTCTCCTTCACCTCTGCTACAGTATGTTTTTATGCCTCTTTGTATGGCATAATTTAACTTTTTCTGCCCCATCCTTTCCTTTTATCCCATTACAGTCCCTTTGAACCCCTAAATAAGATTTTTTGATCATCAGATTAGTTCATTTATACCCACACACTCTATCTATGTATATCCCTTTTAAAGGTCATGATAATCATATAAATTTCAATATTGACAGGTACCAGCTTCTCATATATGGATGTAAACAGTTTGCTCTTATTGAATCCCAAGTTATGTGCATGTGTACATGAGTGTGTGTGTGCATGTGTATGTGTGTGTGTGTGTGTGTGTGTGTGTGTGTGTGTGTTTTCCTTGTTTACCTTTTTATGTCTTTCTTGAGTCTTGTAATTGGAGATCAAATTTTCCACTGAGCTGTGGCTTTTTCATCAGGAACATTTGGAAGTCCCTTATTTTGTTAAATGACCATCTCCTTGCCTAAAGATTATGGATTATGTTCAGTTTTGCCAGGTAATTGATCCTTGGTTGCAGTCCTACCTCTTTTGCCTTACTAAATATCATATTCCAATCCCTCCAGTCTTTTAATGTAGCAGCTCCTAGGTTCTGTGTAATCCTGACTGTAGTTCTTCGATATTTGAATTGTTTCTTTTTGGCTGCTTGCAATATTTTCTCCTTAACCTCGTAACTCTGGAATTTGACTACTGTATTTCTTGGAGTTGTCAATTTGGGATCTCTTTCAGGAGGAGTCTGGTGAATTCTTTAGATAACTATTTTACCTTCTGATTCTAGGACTTCAGGACAGTTTTCTTTGACAATCTCTTGGAGGATATTTCCCAGGCTGCTTTTTTCATCATGGCTTCCCAGTAGACCAGTAATTCTTAGATTATTTCTCCTGGATCTGTTCTCCAGGTCAGTTGTTTTTCCAGCAAGATATTTTACTTTCTTTTAATTTTTCAGTCTCCATGTTTTGCTTGATTGACTTTTGGTGAATCACAGAGTCCTGAGCTTCGATTTGACAAATTCTAATTTTTAGTGAATTATTTTCTTTGGTTAGTTTTTGAAGGTCTTTTTTAGGGAGGTATTTTCTTCAGTTAGATTTTGAACCTCCTGCCTCAGTTCACAAATTTTACTTTTTAAGGATTTGTTTTCTTCAGTGAGACTTTTTTTTTCCAGTTTGGTCATTGTAGATTTAAATTTATCTTCTACCTCTTTAATTTGGCTTTTAAAATCTTTCTTGAGCTCCTCCACGAAGGCTTTTTGGACTTGAGACCAGTTCATATTTCCTTCTGTCATCTCAGGTGTGAGTATAGAGTTCATGTTGTCCTCTGTATTTGGTTGTTCTTGCTCACTATAATAATCCAGATCGATTTTCTTTTTTCTTTTTTTCAAATGCTGTATTAACTTCTGGTTTACATCATTCATTTCCGACAGATTTTGAGTTACAATTTTTCCCCATTTTCCCCCTACCAACCACCCCAGAATAGCAGTCCTATAGGATATCCCCTCCTCCAATCTCCTCTCTCCCCTATCTTCTCCCATACCCCCTTCAACTTTTCCAGTAGGGCAAGGTGAATCTCTGTGCCCCAATGCCTGTATATCTTATTTCCCAATTATATTTAAATTGTATTAATAATAGAATTTATATATTTTTAAACATTTGATTTTAAGACTTTGAATTCCATATTCACTCCCTTCCTCCCTAGTCACCCACTCTTACTGGGAAGATAAGCAATTCAGTATGTGTTGTACATGTGTAGCTATGCAAAACATTTCCATAGTAGATATATTGTAAAAGACTGACTATATTTCCCTCCCTCTTATCCCACCACCCACTTTGTCTATTCCCTACTTTGATCCTGTCCCTTTTCAAAAGTGGGTGCTTCCGGGGCGGCTAGGTGTCGCAGTGAGTAGAGTGTCGGCCCTGGAGTCAGAAGGACCTGAGTTCAGTTCTGGCCTCAGACACTTAACACACACACAAATAAAAAAACCTTGGTCAAGTTACTTAATCCCAATTGCCCTCCAAAAAGCAAAAAAAAAAAAAGTGGGTGGTTCCAAATTCCCTTCCCCCTAGCCTGCCCTCCCATGCATCATCTCCCCTCTCATCCCCTTCCCCCATACTCTCCTGTAGGGTGAGATATCCTATTTAGTATGTATGTCATTCTCTCCCCGATCCAAATTCAATGAGAATAAGGTTTTGTCTTTTTGCCTTCCTGTTCTTCCCTTCCCTTGTAACCATTTTCCCTTGCCTCTTCTATATGAGATAGTTTACCCCATTCTATATCTCCCCATCTCTTCTCTTTATATTCCTCTCTCACCTCTTAATTTCACCTTTTAAGTATCATCCCTTCCCATTAAATTTGACCTGTGCCCTCTATGTATACCTGTCAACATATATACACACATTCACATATGTAATCATATACCCATATACCCTTCTTCAACTATTTTCATACTGAGAAAAGTTTTGTCAGTTACAGTTATTGTTTTTCCCTGTAGGAATGTAAATAATTCAACTTTGATAAGTTCATAGTGATTTCTTTTCCCTGTTTACCTTCTCAAGCATCTCTTGCTTCTTGTATCTGAATGTCAAATTTTCTATTCAACTCTGGTTTTTTCCTCAAGAATGCTTGAAAGTCCTCTATTCCACTGAATGACCATATTTTCCCTGAAACAAAATACTCAGTTTTGCTGGGTAGGTGACCCTTGGGTTCATTCCCAGCTCTTTTGCCCTCTGGAATATCATATTCCATGCCCTTCGATCCCTCAGTGTAGAAGCTGCCAGGTCCTGGGCTATTCTGATTGTGTTTCCACAATATTGAAATTGTTTCTTCCTGGCTGCTTGTAGTATTTTCTCCTTGATTTGGGAATTCTGGAACCTGGCTATAATATTCCTGGGAGTTTTCTTTTTGGGATCTTTTTCAGGAGGTGATCAGTAGATTCTTTCAACCTTTATTTTGCCCACTGGGTCTAAAACATCAGGGCAATTTTCCTTGAGAATTTCTTGAAGGATGATTTCTAGGTTCTTTCTTTGATCATGGCTTTCAGGTAGTCCAATAATTTTTAAGTTATCTCTCCTGGATCTATTTTCCAGGTCAGTGGTTTTTCCCATGAGATATTTCACATTGTCTTCTATTCTTTCATTTGTTTGGATCCGCTTAACAGCATCTTGATTTCTCACAAAGTCACTAGCTTCCATTTGCTCCAGTCTAATTCTGAAGGACTCAGTGAGCTTTTGAGATTCTTTTTCCATCTGGCAAATTCATCTTTTTAAGGCATTCTTCTCCTCTTTGCCTTTTTGAGCCTCTTTTGCCATTTGAGTTAGTCTATTGTTTAAGGTGTTATTTTCCTCAGTCAGGCTGTTGATTGTCATTTCATACTTGCATCTTTCTTATTTCTCTTCCCAGTTTTTCCTCCACTTCTCTCATCTTCTTCTTATGGTCCTTTATGGCCTGTAACCAACTCATATTTTCATTTGGGGCTTTTGGTTCGGGAGTTCTGACCTCATAGTCCTCCTCCTGTTCCATGCTTTGATCCCACAGCCCTGCGCTGTCTGCTCCCTGCCAGACTACCAGGCTGTTCTCAGTGGGAGGTTAGCTTCTCTATAGCTCCAGAGTTTGTTCAGAGTCCCCTTTTACATAAACTGGAAGTGGTGGGAGCCAGGAGTCGGGAAGTGCTATTTCTACTCTGCCGTCTTGACTCTGCCCTCTCAGATTGATTTGCTTGCTTTTCCCTTCTCCTTCTCAGCTTCTTTCTTTCCCATTCTGATTTCCTATTTCCTAATTTCTCAGGCTGGGGAGCTAAGGCCCTGGTTGCTGATTTTGTGTGTTGTAGCCTCTGGGTGTCTAGACTGAGGCCAAGGTCAGGACTCTCAGTGCTTCCCCTGAGTTACCCTGAGGTTCACAAAGTAATCTGTGGGGGAGGGGTGGTCTGGCCACTTCAGATTTCTGCCTCTATGTCCCTGGGCTACATATTAGGCAGGCTCAGCATCTGGTGGCTGGCAGTGCTGGTGTCTGCAGATTCCCCTGGTGGTGCTAAGGGCCCCCTGGGCTTATGTTGTTAGAGCTTGCTGGCTCCACCACCCTGGGCTTTGGGAGCTGCTGCTGGTCAGCTGAGGTAGGACTTGTTGGGACCCCTCCTGCCCTTCACTTCAGACTCCTTACTGCCTCCGTTACACCCTTTCTCAGTGACTCCTAAGCCTGAGGCTATTTCTGATATATCAGGATTTTACTATGGGTGGGACATTAATCTCTGGGTTTTCTAGGTCAGGGAGGGGAATAGAAGAAGCTAGGGTTTACTTTGCCATCTCTGCTTCTGGAAAATCAGGTAGGTGATTTTTAAACTTCCAGGATATGGACTGATAGCCCCAGGAGAAGCTGCTGTCTCTGCTGTGGGCTCTGTGCTTTCTCTTACCCAGCTCTGATGGATCCTCCTGTCCAGTGGTGAGATGGCTGAGAATCGCTCTTGGGGTGGGTCAGTCCCCTGGCTGGGTCTCCTCACTCCCTCACTCTGCTGTAGTCTGCTCTCAGGTCCAGCCTGGTGCAGCCCCAGCACGTTCCGTGCTCACCCTGCCCAGACCCACGTGGGTACTTTCCTAGGATGGATTCTGCCACACTCTATCTCCCAGTGGATTCTGTCACTCTAAAGTCCACTCAGATTCACTTTTTAAAGTTTAGTGATGGGATTCCGAGGAGCTTAGAGAAGTTACTGCTTCCATTCTGCCATCTTGGCAAGGGTTTTCTATTTTCTCTAATTTCAACATGCAATTGTATGGACAAATCAGTGGTGTACATGTACGTGTGCACATATGTGTACGTATGTTTTTTATGTGTGCTTGTGTGTGCATGTGCTTGTGTGCATGTGTATATATGTACTGTGCACTCACGTGTGTACACACACTTACGAGCATGCGTACAGACACACACACACACACACACACACACACAGTGCAAGTGGACAAAGCTGGAGTGTGGATTCAGAGGATGAGGGGAGCCAGCTGCATGGTCTTTGGGAAGTGACAAAGCTTCTCCAAACCTTCTGCTTAAGCAAAGGCTGCTCCTTGACATGGGTGGACCATTGATGCCTGTTATTTGGGTGGGGGGCTTCTGAAGACCCCCAAATGCCCATTGTTCAGAAGGCTCTGATGAGGCGCACTCTGAATGCGAGCAGGCTGCTGCCATGGCACTGGACACAGCTGGAGTCATGGGGCTGACGAGTCAATCAGTGTCTGATGGGAAAAGCCTCTGGGGTGAGCCCTTGGTGGACAGTCAGAGGGATGACTGCCCAAGCATCTTCTTACTGTCAGGAGAAAGAGTGTGTGTTTTCCAGTGCTCAGGCTGCCCTTGCCTTGCTGATTGTGTGGGAGGCCATGGGCACGATATGGGGGCTCTGGGGGGCAGACATCCACACTGATGAGCTCCCAAGGCCATTGAGAGTATAGAGGGGGGCCTGGAGCAGGCTTTCTAGGAGGCAGGAGAGGCCCCAACTTTCCTTCTGGGTCATAAGTGCAGAGGGGCCCAAGCAGGGAGGGTTTATTTGGGAGAGAAGATGCCCAGATTACAAGCGAGGGAAGTACCAGTGGAAATCATCTGGCTTTCCAATGGAAATTGAGTTGTGAAAGAAAGAGGCTCCAAGCCCCCCCTCATCCTTCCCCCCGTGGGGTGACTGGAAGGTCAAAGAAGGCAGAGAAAGGCAAGCACATGTCCAAGGAGGGGTGCTTTGGGCACTGCCTCTGGCCGAGGGAAAAAAGGCCTGAAATGGCGAGAAGTTGAAAAGCCGCTCTGGTTCTCATAAAGGGGAAGGACTGGGCCAGGCTGCTCGGCTGTTGTAAATAAGCTTAGACCCTGGCAAGAGTCCTACTGCCCTCAAGGGGATTTGCCAGCCAGACCAAGGAAGCCACAAGAATCTGCTCCAGTCGCCCCGAGAGTCAGGACCCGAAACCACAAGAAGGAACTCCAACAGCCGAGCAGAAAGCAGCCCCCAAACCGGGCCTGGACACTTCCAAACATGTGGAAAACAGAACAACAAGAAAACCACGAGAGAAACTGAGAATCCAAAGGGCTTAAAGTTACCCGAGATGCTGCAGGCAGGAGAGGATGCAAGCACAGGCCCCTTCAGGGGGAGAAAGCCCCGCTGAGGGCACTTACTGACACTCTTCTACAGGGCCAATAGCAAGAGGCAGGGGTTTGGGATAGCTAGGGATCTGGGCTCAAGGGATAGGTTACAGGTGGGAAGAGAGAGGGGGTCTAGCTCTCAGGAAGGGCCAGGGTCTCTGAGTCCCATGAGTGCCGTGGTTGCCTAGCTAGGCGGGTGAGACTGCAGGACCAGGACTGGGTCAGGTGGCAGAGGTGGAGTCTGGATGTCTCAGAGCCCCCTCTCCTGCACTATTGGCTAGACCTTTAGCTGGTCACTTCACAACACCCACCTTAAGGAAGAGGGACCAGTCTCCCCTTTGGAGAGCATTCAGGCAGAGGCAGGAGGGCTAAGGACCCATGTACTTACAGTCTCAGTAGCCACCCATCCCTGGCCCTCCGGTCCAGTGTGGGAAGGAGTCTGGGGAACCCACAGGCCTTTGGCCCCTGTGGACACCTCACTTTATGACCAAGAAAGAAGCAGTAGCTGGTCCTACTGGCCCAATTCACCCCCTTGGCCCTGAGGATGGGCCTGAGTCAGGGTCCTGGGTGAGAAGTTGTACTTTGGGCAGATTATGATTTCAGCTATATGGAGGAGCTGCGTAGGGGAGAGGCTTGAGGCTGAGAGGCCAATTAGAAGGCTGGTTCAAAATATCAGGCAAGAGGTGATACCTAACCCCAAGTCTGCCCCATGGCTGACTAAGCAGAGAAGGGAGTAAGCGCCCAAGACAGTCTGATCTGAGCCCAGGTTATGGGCTAGAAAATCATTGGTCCTATTCTTGATGCTCCCACACTCTGGCATCCCACAGCTTTCCTGGTTGGTAATTAAATGGAGGAAAGCTGGCTATCCCCCAGCCCCAAGGCCCCTGTGAGGGAGTGACAGCTCTAAGCAGAGTGACATTGTGTAACTGCATACTCCCTTAGACCCAAGGACACCACAATCAGCCCTGTGTCAGGGAAAGAGGGAAAGGACCTCCGGTGCAAAAATGCTGATAGCCGCACATTCTGTGGTGACCAGAAACCAGACATGGAGGGGTGCCCATCATCTTCTGGCCGAGGGCTAAGCACACAAGGGCAGACAGATGTCATGAAATGTGCCTGGGCCAAAGAGGGATGGCGGAAAGAGAGAAGCAAAGAACTCTGGGAAGGCTCGTGGGAGCTGAGGAAGCTTACTGAAGGGCAGCCTCAGTGAGGAGGCAGTGCTTGGAGGGCTTCAGAGCTCCCCTCAAGGCTCCTGCTTCTTGGCAGAGAGGTGAGGGCCGTGGGTGAGGAGGCGGCCACAGCCAGAGTGGGGATCCCTTCTGCTTGGCTGTATAGATTGGTTCTAGAGGGCTTGATGGTGGGGGTAACAACCAGCATTTATGTAGCATTGTGAGGCTTATAAAGCGCTTTGCAAATATGATCAATCCTCACGACTTTTGGAGGTAGGGGCTATTATTGTCCCCATTTGACAGACGAGGAACTGAGGCAGAGACTTTGAGGGGCTTGCCCAGTCACACAGCTTGGAAATGTCTGTGGCTGGATTTGAACTTGGGTCTACTGGCCTTCCTGCCTCCCTGTCCCGTGGAGCTCCCCAGCTACCTTTCCAGCACGTTCACTGCATGCACCCCGCAGGTGAGGGCACAAAGGAGGCTGGGAGGCAGAATTTCTCCCTCGGCTCGGGCTGTCCTCTTTGCCCGTTCTCAGCGCTGTAGGCTTTCAGCCGCCAGCCCCCGTCGTGAGCTATTTCTTTGCTGCAGTTGAAAGGCGGTTGTAGCGAATGATCTCAAGGTCCCTTCCAGCGCTAGAATCCAACAATTGTTGGGCCATTACAATAATGATGTCAAGATGTCTTTTTTTTTAATTAAGCAAAAGGGCAGGTTTTTGCTCCAGGTGGATGTATGCAGACTTTGTTTTCTCAGAAGCCTGGTGTGGAGGAAGGAAAGACCATTTCTTGATCTCTAGGCCGCACTGCATGTTATTCTAAGTGGGGAAGGTGTCCAGTTACTGAGGGAAATTTTGGTGATCACAAGGTTCAGACAGACCTTCTGTGGCCCCATTCATTCCTGACCAGAAAATAGTTTGTGTCTCACTTCGAAAGAAACCAGACAGCCGGCAAGGTTCCTTGTAATCAGGCTGCCGCTCAGCCACTGCCCATATGCTGGGAACATGCAGGCTCCCTTCCTCCGCTCTGAAGGACTTTGTTCGGCCCTTGCCTGGGCAGGTCTGAGGGCCATTTCAAACATCAACACCATCAATCACGTCCTCTGGGGCCGAGCAGCTGGAGGAACCCTGGCTATCACACACGGGCGATTTGTCATCTGGGCCTGTCTGCCGGGCACACAACACTCTTCCAGGCCCAGAACAATTTTCTCCCTCCAAAAATATTCTCTTTGATTCAGGAAACACGTGATTAATAAAGGCCAAGGGTTTAAAGCTGCGGGTCAAGGCAAGCAGCCTTAACCAAACAAGTGGACCGCTCGCTGGCATGTACATCAGCAGGCAAAAATGCCCTGGAAGCCATGCAGCTCCCTCGGCTCAGGGGCAGGGTTCCCCGGGCACCAGCCATTTCGGGGACAGCAGCAAACGCTCCCCTCAAGTTGGTGGGGCCACAGGAAGGTTACGAGGGTGGGGGGAAGCAGCAGCACATCGAGTCTTTGAAAGGCCCATTACAAACTCTTATATTTTATTAAACACAATTAAGACCCACAAGGTGGAATTGCACCTAGAGGAGGGGCAGAAGAACACCAGAATCAGAACAATTGGCATAAACCATCCTGCTGAGAGCCCGCTGAATGGTGCCCTTCTCTTCCCCCGATCCCTTCGAGGCGGTCTCTGTCACATCAAGGGTCTGTCCATGAGACAGAGACACCAGCCTCCTCGGGCACATCCTCTGGCCTCTGCCTCCATCACTTGGGTGAGCCTTGGGCCCTCCACACCTGCCAGGAGGTCCCTGAAGCCTCTGCTCCCAGTACCCTGACTCTTCTGCACAAAAGATGGAAAGCAGAAGACTAGCCCAGGAAGGGAGGGAGAATATGTGGCTATCTAATCTCCCAGGATTGGACCCTTTGGTGGAGAGACACCCAGACTCCCCTCCTCTGTTCTATGCAAGCACACATGGGGTGCTCCCCCAAGGATGGTGAAGGGTACCCTTACAGAGCTATGCTTAAGTGTTTGTAAATAGTCACAGACCCTACAACATCACTCAGGTGAGAGCTACCTGTCAGTGCACACCACTGAACCTCTGTCCAAGAAGGCCAAGTGTGCCCCGGACTCCTCGACCTTCCAAAGTCCTGATTCCCAAGTCTCACAAGATAAAAGGAAACTAATAAAATCCCTGCCAACTGCCCACGTAGGAGGCCTCACCTGGGAGCACTCCCAGAATGCAAGTGTTGTGGGGACCTGTGAATTCCAAGCATTAGTCCCATGTTTGAGGATGCCAAGCCTGGCAGAGGGGCAGACAGTTACTGTGAGTTTTAGGCAATGACGGTGCCAAGCCGGGCAGCAGCAAAGCCAGGCAGTGTGTCTGGAATGCTCTGGGCTCTGCCTCATATGGCCTCACCTCCTGCCAGCTCAGCCTGAAACACAGTGCCAACATCCATGGACAAACTGAGTCTCTGATAGTCTTGCTCACCCTTCCCCCGGGGAGCACAAGCCCCTCAAGCGCACTTCAGTTAACCCTGGACCTGATCCCCACATGGGTATAATGGATTGGGGTAGGGGCATTGCTGACTGGCAAGGATCTGGACCTCCTATAGCCCCATGGCATTGAGATGAGTATGGTACATGCAAAGCCAGACTTTTCACAGGTAATGTCAGAAGTCAGACAATTTGCCCGTTTAGAAGTTTCCAGCCCGTGAGCAACTGTAGAGTTAAACAGAGATGTCTCCTGGGTCCCAAAGGAAAGCAACACAGCATTTTAATACAGTTTTTAAAAGAAAAGTCTCTGCCTTCATTTGTTCCCCAGAACAAATGTGGCCATCACAGGGGAATTCACTGGGTCACAAACAGTGTCTCCACTTCCCTCCCCACACATAGTGCTGAGAGAGGCGGGAGAAGATGGTGGACTGAGGGCTACTTACATTGACTCAGGGAGGCCACTAGAGGAGGAGATGTCTCTGGTGTGGACACTCCCCCGACCAGTGCAGGCTACAGCCTGCACACCTGAATCCCATCGTGCATCCTTCTTGACTTTAACTGAGTTCTCTATAAAAGATCACCCAGTGTGATAGAGGCTTTCCTCTGATTCTTTGGATGTCTCTCAAGTACAATGAAGAGCTCAGGCTGCCCATCTGTTACCCCTTGTTCTCAATCCCCCCTGGACCCACCGTTTCCCAAGCATACATGTCCTCCGTGATCTCTAAACGCCCCTTCTCATATGGAAGTCATCACGGATAATAGGCTCCAGCCTAGCTTTCCCCACCCGTTGGGATTCTCTGTGACTCACAGCCAAAGAGAGGCTGGGAGGACATTGGTACTGATGGGTTTAGGAGGGAGGGAGCAGCTTGGGATCAGAGAAACTGCACAATTTCCCCACTATGGTTCTGCCTGTGTTCCTCTGTCCATCCATCCCATTGACCCTTTGTAGGGCCCGCTCAAGGGGCTCATGGGTTAAACCAATGGAATGTCCATCCCAGGGCATGAGATGGCTTGGGCAACAGGCATTCTTCATCCACTTTGTGTGCATGTGTGTATGCATGAATATGTGCATGTGCATGTGAGCACGTGTGTGTGATTAAACTGATCTCTTCTGAGTGACTGTGGATCACACTGTCAAGCCCCTGGAGCTTTCAGGAATGATCCATATAATGCCATTCACCTCCAGGGACAATTGGAGAAGCCTTCTTGGGTGTGGGTCTTCCCTAGGTAATGGCCTTTGTGAACTCCCTGATCTACACCTTTCATTATGGTGATACTCAGAGATTCTAGACCGAGAATCTCCCGCTGAAACTCCCTAATCTTCTTGTATGACTGTAAAATACACAAATAAACACTGCCCCTCTCCCTCTGGGACACTTTGTTGGAGGCATTTCATTTTGGTGGATTTCCTGCAATCAGCAAACAAGGACCAGAGTGGGGCTTATAGTGTCTACACCTTTCAGGCGTGTGTACACACCTGCAGAGAGTTGGGCTGCTTTTCCTTGCTTGGGTTTTTGTAAGGATAGGTCATAGTTCATAGGTCATGATCACAAGCATTTCATAGAGAGGTGAATATCTTCTGTTACATCTGGGGAGATGAGATTTTAGAGTCATTTCCATTCTGTCCCTCTTTGAAAACTAGCCCCTCTGCACCTCTGAAGTGTGGTCACCTCTAGTTCGACAATAGGCACCGTGTGAGGTGCCAGGATGGAGTGTGATAGGCTCCTTCATGGATGTGGAGCCAGGAGCCTCTGGCTCCCTGTTTGCCAGGTCAACTGCCTCGATCCTGGGGTCCCAGAGGGGCTCCCTGAGGGCTTCAGGATGGGGGGGGTGGGAGCCAGTGACCAGGGCCCTGGTCTGTTTAATTGCTTTACACCAATTAGTTTCTGCAAAGATATAATAGGAACAAACTGATAATGGCTTCTCCCCACCCTCGGGTGGGTGAGCTCCTCAGAACAGCCCTTCTGGGTCATGGAGAGGAATGTAAGTCTCATCACTTATTTCCTTCTCTTACAACATTGGTTCCACCAAGTTCATGTCCAGGTGTAGTCCCAGTGCCAGGTGATTCTGCTCCAGCCTCAGAGCATTGATACTACATTGGGTACAAACCCAGCCCAGATTCCCATTCCTCAACTGCTGTGGCTTACAAGCCCAAGACTCCACTCCCTCCACTTGGAACAGATAAGAATAAATGCAAAGGTCAAGGACTGAGACCTGGGACCTCAAAGAAGGGAGGTCGCCAAGGACTGCCCCCTGCCCACGTGCCATCTCACCAAATGCCAGGAGCAAAAAGTCCCTGAACTCCTCCTGACATGAGTGAAGCAAACAGGATAGGAGGAGTCATCGTGAAGTAAGGAACCTTCCCTTCCCCATGTGGTGAACGAGAAGCAGGTACAGAAAGTCCACAGAGACTCCCTAGGCTCCTCCTACAAGGACATCACAGTTCTCTCTAGTGTTGTTCATCAAGTAAGCTAATGCATCTGCCATCAGATTCGTGCATCTGTACCTTTTCCTGACTTCATCTTCCTAAATGCCATTTCTACTACCTCATATAGAAAGTTGGGAGTTAGGGTCCAAATGTGGAATTTCCGTTGTAATTGGTGATGAAAATGGTTAGTTTGAAAGTGCCAGCAAAAACTGTTCCATTTCACGTCAATTTGTTGTCCCTCCTATTTCATTGAAAATGCTTTTGCTTGGTTGGACTGGATGACAAATTTTCTGCAGAATTATTTACCTTTCCATTTTCTTTTGTGAGCAGTTCTGCTTATAATTGTCCTTCACTCTGCTTGGTAATGTGGTGCCAATGACTTTGGGCTCTAAGTTGGCACTGCCTTTGGCTGCCATATTTCTCCACTTGGCAAGGAAATCAAGCGTTTGCTCCTTGATATATTTTCTGGGATCATTTGGCCTCCTTGTTAGGGAACCTTTGTGGCAGTTAAATGTCTTAAAGAAATGCTGATGAGATTCAGGGCTTTCAATTGCATTCTGCTCCTTTTTTTCATGGCCCTTGCTAGTTTGTCTTGGTCAGGCTGGAGCTGCTGTCCTTGTATGGAAGTCTGTCTCATCTTTCTTCTAATTCCACCTTCACTTGGACCTTTCATCCAACCATCTGAAGATGTGTCTACATGGAGTCAGGCTCTGGAATCACTCTCACGTTGGTGTCTGGCTTCTTTCTATCTCTTCAGAGATAGTGATTATTTTGTGATGTTAAAGCCCCTTCCAGCCCTCTTCTTGAATTGTCCTCTTCACTCCAGGCCATGTTTTCTACCCCGCTGCTGCTGTCTTCTCCAAAGCCCATTTTCACACTGAAGTCACCAAGAATGAAGATCTGTGTCAATGTGATCCGTAGGATCTCACCACGTTCTCTGTGGCATTTTCCTCCTCTGTCATCCTTGATGATAGAGGCTTGTCCATGAGGTCTTGTTATCTCTGTCAAGGCTGGTTTGTTCACTTTCCTCAGGAGCTGTCCAAATACCTGAGAAGTGATTCCCACTCGTTTCCTCACTTCTTTGAAGAGACTTGGGGAGCCTTCCTTCCATCTTGATATATTTTTGTTTCATTTGTAGCCATAGTGCCCCCTTCCTCCAGGAGTGTGCCTCGCCCCCTCATTGGTCCTTGCATCAAGTGCACCAGCATTTAAATGAAGGTTTTCAGCTGGAAATGTTCCCTTCTGGCATGCTGCCAGTAGAAAGGGACCACTCGAGGCTGGGAGCCACAGCCCATAAAATGGGGGATGAAATAAGCATGTATGTGGCGCCTACTGTGTGCCAGGCACTATTATGTGGCACCTACTGTATGCCTAGTCACCATGTGATACACTTTAGGATTATTCTCTTGTTTGATCCTCGTAACAAACCTGAGAAGGTGCTGGCATTCTCTCCATTTGACAGGCGAATAGAGTTAAGTTGCCCAAGGTCACCCAGCTAGTAAGGATCTCAGGCTGGATTCGAACTCAGGTCTTCCTGGCCCCAGACCCAGTGCTCTCTCCATTGCACCACCCAGCTGCCTTAAAGGCATTAAAATGCTGTCGGAAGGCCACTGGGCATTTGTGAAAGGTCCATGGGAGAAGATGGGTGACAGGGCACAGAAGGGGATGAGACCATGCAGTCCTCCAAGAGTCACTGTCCTTATGGATCCCCAGGGCCATCCTCCTTGGGGTGGGCTTCACAGAGAGCTTAGCTTCTGGGGGGCAGACACAAACACACAACCCTCCTCCACCATTGGGACCTTACACACAGTCTTCCAAGTCTGGTGGTCCTTGGTAGACAGAACCCCAGACTGCCCAGGGCCTGACCAAGCATGGCAAGGCATCAGAAGAACATGTCTTCTTGAACAGGCCTGGAAGGAAGAAGTCTGTCATCTCTTTGGAGATTTTGTACACGCACGCACACACGCGTGCACACACACACACACACATCTGTCATTGTCTCAACAAAAATACAGAGTTCATTTTTGACCCATTCAATACAGCTTTGGTCCACCTGGCTCTGTTTTGTTCAGAGTCTTATGGGAGGAAATCTGAAGTTGCTTCCTTATACTATGACCAAGTCCACACCTGTGTTAAATCTGTGTTGCACTGGAGGAAGATGAATGTCGATGAGACTGATGGAGACTGTGTGCCAAGATCTGAGTTCCTAAACTGGATCATGGGAGCATGGGGGTAACTGAGTTAGAAGTTTATTGGTTCACAGCTCAGGACAGAAGAAGGACATGTTCAAATCACTGGACTTCCGGCAAGTTCGAGGTCAGAAGCCAGAGGACCTTGGCCCACTGAGCTGGCCTTTCAGTGTTGACAAAAGGTGATGGGGAGAGGGCATGGGTTGAGTCAGGACCCCTGGCTTCTAGTTTGAATGTAGACAGTCTTTAGCAGTGTGACCTGGAGCAAGGCAGGCTCCTCCTGGCAATGGAAGGGATTAGGCCCAGTGGCCCCTGAAGTCCAGTCCACGTTTGTGGCCAGTGGGGAACGTGTGGCCTAGCTGGAAAGCCAAGGACTGAGAACATTATTCCTCTCTAAAGTCCTTTTCAGATGCCTAGCAGGTATGTCTGACTCATTCTTGAATCAGGCAATCGCGGTGCCTATTCAAACATCTTTAGTTAATTTATTAAAAGCAGGGGAGGTGTTGAACCTTATAGATTCAGGGCCATGAGGGACCTTGGAGGTTTAGCCCAACTCCTCTACTTGGCAGATGAGGAAACCAAGGCCTGCTCAAGAGCATGCCTGGAGTAAGAAGCTGAGCTGGGTACCCTGGGACCCCAAATCTCATGCTGAATGGGGCCCCCACATCACCTGGTCCAGCTGCTTCATTTAACAAACACCAGGGCCAGAAGAAGTGCTTGCCCAAGGTCCAGGATGGTGGGCCTCAAAGGCCATCGAGTTTTCCCCTGTACTGTTCTGCCACCTGGACTGAGGACAGAAGTGCCAATGAGGTGGAATCATGGAAGTCAAAGAGAGGCAGAGGGAGGGGTCTAAGGAAAGTGGCGTCCTGGCATGGCTCGGCCACTACCTCAGGGAAGCAGCTGTGGTCTCCTTTCTACAGGCCCAGCCCCCGCAGACCTGCCATTGTCCAGAGGGACCCCCAGCCCAGCCCCCAGAGCATGTTCCTTCTGCAGAAGCAAATTTCCTATGCTCTGTCTCTTTGGTTTGTCCCCACATACTTCATGGCATTGCCTGGCGGGACATTGGGATGTCTCTAGACAAAGAAGCTTGTGCCACGTGGAAACTGGGTGTGTCTGAGAAAGGAGGGAAAGAGGAACTGGTCTGGGGCCCTGAGAACCAAGTTCTTCACCACTGAAGAGGGAAGGAAGAGTGAGAAGGCTGCTTGAGATTCATATGGCTCTGGAACTGGTTAAAACAGAATCGATTGGAACCAGATGTGGTTTTCTGATAGGATTTTTAAGTTCATGTTGCTGTGAGGACCCTGGGCTGAGCCTCTGGGAAGGACTCGCCAGCAGCAGGGCATCTGAAGCCAGGCTTCTTGGTACCGTAGGAACCCCCTCCTCCCAGCTTAGGCACTGCAAGCTGCTGTCCCCTGCTCCACTGGCCAATGCAGGGAACGTCCTGCAATGTGGCAGGTCTTAATCTGAGCTGAGCAAAGCCTCTTGGGCGTGCAGAGGTAACCAGGAGTTGTGCAGGGGACCACAGCCATTCCTAAGCCAAGGAGCAGGCGATGTTGGCAGCAGCCCCAAAAGCTCAGTTATAAGAAGCAGGCGGGAGAATCAGGACAGTTAGTGTGACTGCGCCAACGGAAGAAGAAAACCCAGACCTTTTCAGCCTTTAGCAAAACTGCATCAAATCACCATGAGTGGGCAAGCCCTTCATTCTATCTGCCCCAGGGTCCTATTGCCCAACGTCCGGCATGGTGGGATTAGAACCCAGGTCCTGCGACTCCAAAGCTGAGAAAAGCTCCTTTAGCCCTTTGGGCAGCATGCCCCATGCACAAGCGGGGTCTTCGGACCTCTGGTGCTCAGGGAGGTGCTTGGGACCTCCTCGGGCACTACTGGAAGCAAGAGGCTTGTAATTACAAAAACATCTTTACTGTCCTCGTGGACTTCGTTGGGGCACTGGACACTCTGGCTGATGGGTGTTCTGAGGAGGGTGGTTCTAGGCCCTCAGGTACGAGGACTTTTCTCCCAGAATGTGGAAAGAACGTCACTCTGAGCAGGACCTTCTCATCTCTACAGCGGCCATACATAGAGACGTGAGTGCCCCCGTATCCCTCCACACGCACACAGGGTCCAGGTGCGGGAGAGTAACCCCTGGCACGGACGTCCAGGAGTGAGTTGGTGATTCCATATCTTAGGGTTTTTTTCTTCCATTATTGGTTTTATGAAATGAGATAACATGTAGGCGGGCTCTACAAACCTAAAAGAATGAGGTCAGTATGAGTTGCTGCATCAAGGCTCCCTTGGCCTCAGCCTGGGCTGAGAGTCGTTCATTGGGAGGATACAGACAGATCTTCCCAGTTTCCAGTCTGTTTGCTGTTCCGCTGGCCTCCATCCTTGGCATGTGCCTGGGCACTGGCGCTGGCCCCCAGCTTTCTGTCAGCGCCTTTCCCCTCCACTGCTTCTGACCCTCCTCTGAAGCTCTGCCGCTCCACACGTTTTTATGGTTGAGTTTATGGTTTAAACTTCTGCTGGCCTTGGCTGCTGTTGTCTCTCTCTACTTGTCAAAAACAAAACCCTATAGCATTCTTTCAATAAACTTTTCCTAGGTGCCAGGCCCTGGACTGAGCACACAAATGGCATTGTGGGAAAATCTGAGAGCACCCTGGGGAGGCCAACTTTGCTGCCTGGGACAGCCCCTAGGTTCTTTCACGCTCCTAATCATATTGATTGGTTTACATAAATTTGACTTTCCTAGGGAATGATAATCATATGTGTTAATATCTGTCCTTTGGTCTTTTTCCCATTTTTGGAGTCAATCACTTTTATGTTCATTTTTTTTTTAATCTCATAGGGAACGACCTTGGAAGGTGAATACCAGAGAGGAGAAGTGGGGGGTAGAACCAACTTAAAGAAAAGCTGGTCATAGCACTGCCGGGGCAAAGTCACCTCAAGGAGGTGGAAGGATGATAGCAGAAGAGATAAGCAAAAGTGGAAAATGGAAAAGATCTGTAAAGGTTTGATCGATTGATGTTTTTAAAATGCATTCAGCTGGGGGCACAGCTGACCTCAGCCTCTCCTCCAATCACCCCAGACTACTTGGCCACCCCTAGACTCCTCCCATGGTCTTTCTGTAGATAAGATCCATCCTGTTTCCATGGGAGTGCTCAGATTCAAGCTGGCCCACTGGCACTAGTGATACAAATGTTCAGTATTACTTAAGAGTTTGGCCGATATGGTGGATCTTTAATAAGCCTTGTTTTGCTTTGGCTGGAAGAAGGCTTGCATTTAATTCATTTGGGCAGGACTCACCTGTCACTATTTTGGGGTCCCAGCACTCCTAAACTCAACATGCCCAGAAATGCTTATTCCCTTCCTCCCACCTCCACCCCCACCCAATGAGACCTCCCCTGTAATGAGGATTAAGGGGACAAACGCTCATCTGCAATGATTTTCGTGACCCCTCTTTTTCCACCACGAGAAGCAATAGCACCACCGACTTGGGCTTCTCCCACTGCAGTTCCAGGGTCCTGCTAGGTTACAGCAGGCTTCCTAGAACAAAGCAATTCGGTGCTGACCTGATGGGGAGAGGGCTGAGTGGCCAACTCATGAGGCTTCTCAGGATGGGAAGATCCCCAAAGCATGGGAAAAACCTGACAAATGCAGCAGGTGAGCTTCGCCCAGACTGAACTAGACACACTGCCAGGGCCTGCTCAGGGAGGGAGAGAAGGAGCAGTCTGTGTCTGCAGGAGACATGGTTGATGCACTGGTGGCCAGGGGCCCCCATCTCGTTGTGCTCACTGCTGAATAAAGTCAAGCAGAAGATCGCTGTCAGACCAGCTTTCCTCCAGCCATTAGATTGTCCAAGATTCCTTGTTGGTTAGTGTCTTCATGACCCTGTTTGGGGTTTTCTTGGCAAAGACACTGCAGGGGCATGCCACTTCCTTCTCCAGCTCATATTACAGATGAGGAAACTGAGGCAAACAAGGTTAAGTGACTTGCCCAAGGTCACACAGCTAGTCAGTGTCTAAGACCAGACTTGAACTCAGGTCTTCCTGACTCCAGGTGAGGACCTAGCTGCCCCAATGGCATAGTCACTGAAACAACCTTGTTCAGAATCTCTGATCATAAACATCAGGGAGGCTTCAAACTAGGTGACATGTGTCCACCACTGTCATGGAGGTGATGGTCACAGAGTCCGTGCTGGAGAGGGCTTCTCTGGGCTAGGTCAGGAAGGCCTGGCTTGGAGCCCCTCATCAAACACTTACTCCCTATGGGGCCATAGGCCAGCAATGCCCAAAAGAGGGGTAGGGAGCAGAGATAGAATGCATGGGAATGAGTGAGAGCAGGGTCTTCCTCATGGCCTGAGACATCACTGGGGAGTTGCTGAACCAAGACCTCAGCTGGGCCTGGCCTCCTTTACTGCTCCCATGCAGAGTCTGAGCCCTGCCACCAGACATTACTCAGCTCGCTCTGTTCCAAAAATCGTGCTGGCTTCCTAAATGTTGACCACTGCTGACTGGTTTGGTTTTTTTCTGGGCTTTGTGAGAAGTTTCACTGGGCAGCCCTCTCACTGCAAGAGAAAGGCTTGCTCAAAGGTCAAGGCTGTCCCCCCTCCAAGGCAGCCACCACCTGCAGGCCATGGCCAAGGTTCCAAGGCTGGGTGACCCCAAATGACCAGCTGTGACCTGCCAGTCACTGACCCTCAAACATCTCTGACTGCCCTGCACTTTTAGCCCAGTGCCTTGCACACAGTAAGAGCTTAATAAATATTGATTGATTGATTGATTGCAAAGTCAGGGGTGCGGATCACACATCAGAAGTAAGGGCTTTTTTCTGAAGAAAAACCAGCTTGGGGCCACTGCCTCCCCCAGACAAGCTGACCCTTTCCTTGGCTGCTGTTGCCCCTCCTCCATCAATAAAGTGCTGACATTGGGGAGGAGAGGGAAGTGTGTATGACTGGGGGAGAGGTAGGGAAAGTCTTCTAGTCTCCCTACCAGAGAGAGGATCTCAGCTTAGAAGGCTGGGGGAAGCCACACAAGCCGTGGTGGGAGTGGTGGGGGCTAGAACCTGGAAGAATGAGGCTGCTGGGAGCAGGGTCCTGGGCCTGGTAGCAGAAAGACAGAGGGGGGGATGCAGTACAGGTGGCCTCAGCACCCCATGGCATCTCAGTCACCCTGGCCCAGGGGGCCCATATAAAAATCAGAACACTACTTATGTCCATCAACTTGTATAAATACATTTCAAAACAAATTCATGGCATGACCCTTCTCACCCAACTGGGGCAAGAGGGTGAAGGCCCCTCCTTCAAGACCTGGGGCATCCCGCCCTACCCATCCACACTCATGGCCACTCTGGGCTGTCCTGAGCATTCCCTCCTCTGTTCCCCCCAGAGCCTGGGAGTGGCAAAAGACCAGCTGGTCCAGCCCATGCCTGAAAGGAGGTAGAGCTGGCCAGTGGTCATCCAGCCCCTGACCTGCTCTGGAGTGTTCCTTCCTCCCAGGGGGAGGCAGTGGATATCTTCTTCATCCGGAACTCCTTATCTCGACAGTAGATGAGAGCTTAGTCAGCTCTGAGGTCCTGGAGTCAGGAGTCAGGAAAGCTTCACCTTGAGCACTAGGTGACCATGGCTTGGGGGGGGGGGGGTGTCACTTTCCTTAGGGTTGAACCAGTGTCCCCTGATGCCCAATCCCACTCAGAAACAATGATGCTCCAGAGATACAGCACAGAGTTGAGCACAGACAAGCTTTCCACCTCTGGCAAATGAATTGACCCCCCCCCCTCCTCCCCAGAGCGCCAGCCTGGGCCTGAGGGCTGCATGCACCTGAGGCTGACCTCGTGGGGCTCCCTGGTGGCAGAGGACACCCTAAGCCTAAGCTCAGGGGCTCTCTATCTGCTGCCACTGCTCTGGCCTTAGGCAGTACAGCCACAAGTCAGTCTGGCCACTCACATCCCAGGGTTGTCAGAAATCAAATGAGATAACATTTGAAAAGCTGCTAGCACAGGGCTTGGGACACAGCAGGTGCCTAAGAGATACCTGTTCCCTTTGCTTCCCCTTGGCCCATGCAGTCCTGCAGAATTGCCGCCCTTGGGAAGGCCAGGGCAGGCTAGTGCCCAGGGCAATCAGGGGAGGACAGGACAGTGCTCAGTGACCAGCTATCCCCCCAGCCTCCTTGCCGAGCCAGCCTCTCTTCCCTCTTGCGGCTGATCTGCTTCTCAGATTAAAGTCGTCTGTGGGTGACTGAGTAGCTGGTTCTCGGGTGGCCTGCTCCTCCGAGGGCTTCGGATTGAGAGATGTCCAGGGAGACGTGAGAGCAGGGGCTCTGCTTCCCTCCACTAGCCCAGCCCTGTAGGAGATCAGAGAGACCAGGGAGCTGGTATTCCATTTCAGAATGTGCCCCTGCCCCACCCCGTAAGAAGCACAGCCAGGCTATCCAGTCTTGACCGTTTGAGGGTGGGGGTTCTGGCCTTCGGCTGGGGATTAGCAAGGGATTAACAAGGAGAGTGGCCCAGCCCAGGAAAAAGGACCCATGTGTTCCAGGAATCAAAGAAAGTGACTGATACCCTCCATTCAGGTGGCCAGTGTTGAGAGAAAGGCTCTCGGAGCCAGGCAGGTGGTGTGGGCACCAGGGATCCATGAAAGAAAGGGCAGTGCGATGCTAATTGGAGTTTGACACAGGCATGGGCAGGCTGGGCTGCCAAGCTCACGCTTGAGTGGGGAGCTAAGCTCTGTGGAAATGGGAGGGCCTGTCAGCACCCCAGGGTGTCAGCCTCCACACAATGGCTGGTGGTGTGAATTTTCTGTAATGGTGCGGCCACATCCAATTTCAAGAATCCAACATGTTTGAGAGCAGGTCCTTCTCATGGGGGAAAGCCCTCCCAAATCAGCTCTAGCCTTGTGGTGGATAAGTCAGGGTTACCATCAGACATTCTACAAAAATCAGACTTAATATGTTCAAATTTGGGAAATACAATCACTTCTGTCATCCTGAGGCCACTTCAGGGAGAATTTAATTTGCAGACCTCATGAATGCGTGCTTCATTCTCCATGATTCGGTCAGCAAGTTGCTATGTGAGGGGCAACAAAAGTCACATTTCCCCAACAATGAGAGGAGCACAGATCCCATCAAAGGGCACCCTGCTTTCAAACTCAGAAACTTGGTGGCACTTAGCCTTGGAAACTGAATCCTCTGCCCCTGAATTTTATTCTCTCTCCTTTAAACAGGGTTCTGTGGTTAACCATTTCAGCAATGCCATCTCCCTTATGTGTCAGGGACTCTTAACCTGCAGAAGCATTTTTGTATTTCAGTATAACTGGCTTCCTTTGAAATTCTATGTGTTTTATTTTGTACATCATTTTGAGCAGGGGTCCATCTATAGGCTTCACCAGTCAAAGGGGTCCACGACACAAGCTTAAGAAACCATGCAGCAGGGGGTGTTTTCCTTTTAATCTTCCGCTATGCCCTGAAAGACTCTGTTATGTATTAATAGGACCGATTTTTGGAAAAGAATGTTACAAGGCACAAATTAATTTCTGTCTGGTGTGGCTCCACTAGTGAGAGCTTAGCTCAGAGCCCCCAGCCTCTCCTACTCCAGTGATTGTTAGTCTTGTGACCTTTTCATCAGAAAACTGACTCCACTTGGAAGCAGACACACCTGCTGGAGCATGGCAGGTAATAATTTTATTAAGCACTGAAGCAATAAGTTAATATATAGTACTTAGTAACCAGAGGATGCCATGCATAGTAAAACATGTGACTATCTATGCTCTCACATCTCACTGCTCTTCAAGCCTGGGCAGAAGATTAATGTGGACCCAGGAGTCCTGGAAAAGCTCAGCTGACAATAGTCACAGGCTGTATCTGGGGATGTCTAACTCCCACTTTCCTTCCTTGGTCATCAGGGCATACACAGGAAGCCTGGAATTAGGTTCTTGGCTCCTTCATGTTACTGGAACATGGACCAAGAGATCCAGGATTCTGGACCTGAGGAGGGTTGATGCTTTGTCTAATCCCTGGCTCTGTGATCTCCTCTGTTCACAGTGAATTTATCACAGAGCAGGGTAAGTGGAATTGGCCATTGGCCCAGGTAAGGTCCAGAATCCCAGAGGAATTTGGGAATGTTGCATCATCTCTTTGTCCTTCTCCCCTTGAGCATGCCCTCCCCCTTCCCTACTGTGCCTCTAATCCCCTACCTTCCAATGACCATGCCCAACCTCAGTCCCCAATACCCTGGCTGGGTTGGAGGAGGTGACCAAAGAAAAGGGACCCTCTATAGAAAGAGCAGGAAGATGTCTCAATTTTTATCTGTGTGTGTGTCTGTGTGTGTGTCTGTGTGTGTGTGTGTGTGTGTGTGTGTGTGTGTGTGTTTATGTCCAAAAACTTGGGAAAGAGAAAAGGATAGGGCAAGAGTCAGAAAGAGGAAGAAGTACTTTGGGTAATCGAGGAAGGCAGTCAAGGAAAAATAGAAAATTAGGAGACAAGAAAATGGGAGATCATCAGACTAGGACTGGGTAAAGAGGATAGGAGAGGGGAAGAAAGGCTTGGAACATGGGGCAGGGGGATGGCTTCTTTGGCATCCCTCTAAGCTACCAGTTTAGTCCATTGCCCAGAGAACCCACATCTCTCCTGGGGCCACAGTCTCCTAAGGCTTTGCTTGGATTTATCACAGGAATGCAAAGACTTCTTGTTCCTAGGAAAGCAATCAGCATAATTAACAGCATTAGAAACAAACAAACAAAAAAAAAACATTCCAGATCACATGATCATCCCAATAGATGTGCTAAAAACCCTACAAATAAAGACTTCTTGTTGTGGTTCTGTAGATTCTCTGATCCCATGGGGGTTTTCTGGGCAGAGACACTAAGGTGGTTTTAGCCATTTCCTTCACCAGCTCATTTTGTAGATGAGGAGACTGAGGCAAACAGGGTGAAGTGACCTGCCCAGGGTCACACAGCTAGTGAGTATCTGAGGCCAGACTTGAACCCAGGAAGATGAGTCTCCCTGACTCTATCCCTAGTACCCCCACCTAGCTATTCTACGTATAGACATAGACATGCTTTAAAAAAGCATCCTTTTTTAAAAAAACAATCACAAAAAGCATCTATCTAAAATCCAAACAAAGTGTCACATGCAGTGGGGATACACGAGAACCTTCTTCTCCCCTCCCCCAACACACAAAGCAAGAATGCCCACCCTCTTCACTGTTACTTGATATTGTTCTGGAAATGCTAGCAACACTAACACCAAGACAAGAAAAAGAAATTAGAGGTACAAAGCGAAGAGGAGTTGCCACTATCCCTATTTGCTAAAAGATGGTTTGCTTGGAAAATCCTTGGGAATCAGCAGATACCACTTGAGATAACTAAATGCTTCAGCAAAGTCTCAGGCTGCAAAATAAGTCCTGAAAAACAAATAGCCTTTCTATGTAATAACAACAAAATCCCAAAAGAAGAATAGAAAGGTAAACCCCATTCCAAATAATCACAAAATGCATTAAATATAATAAAGCACACAGAAGACAAATCCTATCAAAAGAAACAGAGAACTGCCTAAGGTGCTGGAGGAATATTCAGCTCTCATAGCTGGGCTGTGACAATATTATCAAAATTACATCAAATTACCAACGGGGACCCTTTGTAGAGTCAATTATATTAATAAAATAATATCAAAATTCATCTGGAAAAGCCAAGAATCTAGAATATCAAGGGAAGTGATAAAGGGAAGTAGAGATGAAGGAAAAGTAGTCCTTCCAGATCCCAGAGCACATTACAAAGCAGCAGTCATCAAAACCATCTGGTATTACTTAAAAATAGAGAGACTGAGCAATGGAACAGACTAGACAAGGGAGAGTCAGAAACAATGGAACTCAGCAACTCAGGCTTTGATAAAGTGGAAAATTCTCTTTATTTGATAAAATCTGTAGGGAAAACTGGAAAGCAGTCAGTCTGGCAGAAACTAGGCCTAGGTCAATACCTGACACTATATTCCATAGTACATGCTAATGCATGCAGTTGTAAGAGGAAAAAGACCATGCCATAAAAAGCATTGACATAGAAATAGGTCATTCACCCATTACAGCTCTGGTCTTAACCAAGCAAGTGAAAGGGATCATTACTATGGATTTTTTAAGACAACGACTTGGATTACATGAAACGGAGAAGCTTCTGCCTACAGATAACATGAATGTTCAGAGAAGATACGAAGCAGACAAATGGCAGAGAATCTTTGCATTGACTTTCTCAGTCATGTGAGAGGGCTTGGAATCCAAGATTATAAACAACAAATCCACACATAAGACTAATAGTCATTCCTCAACATTAAATACAAAAAAAGAGGGAAAAAAGATGAGCAGTTACAGGATATGATCAAGCAGTACTTAAAAGAATTACAAAGAACTCACAACCACATGGAAGAATGCTCCAAGTCACTAATACTAAGAAAAATGGGAATGAAACGACTCTGAGGGCTCACCTCACACTCTGAAAGATGGCAAAGATGACAAAAGTGACAATAGTCTGTGTTATAGGTGCTGTAGCGGTGTAGACACACTAATACATTGTTGGTGGAGCTGTGAAATGGTATAACAATTTTGGAAAGCAATCTGGAATTATGTAGATAAATGGAGCAAGGTGTCCATATCCTTTGACCCAGAGATTCCATTATTGGGATTATACTCCAAGAAAGCGATTGATAAAGAGGAAGTCCCCATGTGCAGCCTTTTTGTGCAAGTTAAGAATTAGAAACAAAATAGGCACTCGTTGATTAGGGAACGGTTAAACAAAGTGTGATACGTGAATGTCATGAAATATGGCTGCACTGTAGGAAATGTGTGTGATGAGTAGAGATCCATGAACCGATCTCTATGAAAACAATGTAGTCGAGTAACTGCAAAGAGCGACCCTGCACCAAAGGATGAAGGTCTGGCAGGACTCACATGAAGAAAGATAGAGCATACCCCCAGCCCAGCACTGAGGAGAGGTGGGAGGCCCCCAGGGGTCACACCTGGCACATGATCTCAGATGTTTCATGCATTAATTGGTTGGGCTGATTTTTTTTCCTTTTTTTTGTATTTAAAAATATTATTTGGAAAAAAAAATTTAATACTATTTGTCATACTGGATGGCTTTGTAGGAAGGGGAGGGGCTACTTGGGATAACCATGTAAGAAATAGTAGACATCAGTACAAACTTATTTGACAGGAAAAAAGGGGCAGGAATCTTCAGCTTGGCTGGTGCTCCCTGCACTGACTGCGAGAGACTTCCGAGAGAACTAGCCTTGTTCTCCTCAAGATGTGTGCAATTTTCGTGAGTTGGATCTGGGAGTGACCTTTGAAATTCCAGAGTTATTTCCCCTCCTCTCCAGGTGCCCTGACATGACCTAGAAGCACAAACATCTGAGGGACCTCTGGGCATCTGGACATCTGGGGGCCGGAAGATCAAGGTTGTGACAGGTGGGGGGCTCAGGGAAGAGGCTCTTGGGGCTGCAGAGAATGGGCAGAAGCCCCAGCTAATCGAAAGGGAGTTCGGCTGCCTGTAGAAGCTTCACAAAAAGGCACCATGGTGTGCCACCCACTGAGCCTCAGTCAGTCTGGAATGGGACTCTGGTCTCTGGGATTCATCTCTCCTACTAGCCTAAGCAATGGAGGCTTGAGGCTCTCCCTGCACCCTGCTCTCCCAGGGGTCCTGCCTGCCATGGCTCTTCTCAGCCCAGCTGGGTCCAATGCTACAGGCCTGGGCCTCAGCTCCCTCATCATGGTCAGGAAAGGCTCAGACATACAGGAAGGAACAATAGCAGAGGGGTGGTGCTTAGTGATGTGAAATGCCCATGGAGGGACAGTTTGGGTCTTTACTGGCTTCTTAGGGAAATATAAAAAATGTTTCTTGGGGCCTGGTTAGTTGCCAGGCAGCAATGGCCTAACGGGACAACTGAGCAAAGCTTTGGGCGGGTGGTGTTAGAGGCACTTGCAGGAAGCCCTTTCCTGTGTAGATGGCCTAGTGGGGCCTCCCTTAAGCCAACACCCAGACCTAGAGGCAGAAGTGGCAGCTTCCTCTGTCCTCCGACCCACCACAATGGTCAGCTCTCTCATTTATCTTTAGAAAAAGACCCAGGGGGGTGGCTAGGTGGTGCAGTGAATAAGAGCCCCGGCCCGGAGTCGGGAGGACTCAGAAAATGAGCACCCACACATAATTAATGACTGGCCGTGTAACCTTGAGCAAGTTACTTAACCCCAATTGCTTTGGAAGGAAGGAAGGAAGGAAGGAAGGAAGGAAGGAAGGAAGGAAGGAAAGAAGAACAAGACCCAGGTCTGTTTCCTGCAGAGGCTCTGACTTGCAGGAGTGATTCCAGGGAGGGGGTGAGCACAGAAGGCTGCATCCTCACCTCGTGCAGCAGCAGCCATGAAGCCAAGAGCAGCCTGGCTCTCCTTGACCTTGCCGAGAACCCAGTGGTGGGGACATTCACACTTGGTCCTCATCAGATTGCATTCCCCCCAAATCTTTGTCCTCGGCCTCCACTTTCCTCTTCTTCCTTTATATTATTTCACTCAGTAATTGCATCAGTTCCTATGATTCCAATGATTACTTTAAACAGATGCTCACAAGGTCCAGCCCTACCCTCTCTCCTGAGCTCCATGTCCAATGTACCTCAAATTCAACATGTCCAAGACTCACTGGCTTTTTCCCCTCAACCCTGTCCCCCATCTCAACTTTCCCATTACTGTGGAGGGTACCATCCTCCCAGGGACTCCAGCTCCCAATTTCAGTATCCTCTGGGATCGCTCACTTGAATGAGCCCTATCCATCCAACACTGCTGCATATGGCCCCTTCTTTCTGCTCACATATGTGCCACCATAGTATGCGTCTAAATTAGGCCATGGAAATATTACTGACTTCTAACGAATCTCTCTGCCTCATCTCTCCCCTCCCTGTCCATCCATTCTGCCAAAGAGCTCTCTGTCCCCTCCCTCTGCCCATGGTCTGGGACACCAGCCTCCTGACTGTTCCTTGCACAAGTCTCTCTAGGTGTAGACTCACCAAGTGCTCCCCACTGCCCCCCTGGAAAGCTCTGCTTCCTCAGTCCAAGCCCCCTTCAAGACCTTTCTCCTGAGATTCCTGTCCACAAGCCCTGTTTGTATCTTGTTTGCACATCGATGTTTGCTGTCCTTCTCCCCCATTAGAATGCATGCTCCATGCACAGCTCGAAAATAAAGACCACCTGATGGCCTGTCTTGGCTCCTGTAGCTCTTAATATGGTGCATGGCACATAGTGAGTACATGGTAAAGGCTTGCTGACTGACCGACTGGCCGGCCGATTGGCATCCTTACTGGAGGAGGCTATTTCCACTTGATGGATACAGTACAGGGATAATGAGGCCAAGGGCAGTAATTACCCTGGTGAGGTCTATTATCTTCTTGCCTTTGGTCTGTGACCTGGAACCCTCCCTGAATCTTCCCCACTTTCCAGCTATGCAATGCATGCTGGGGAAGAGAGTGTGGAAGGCTCTGCATGGAGCCACTCCCACCTCTGGGGACCACACTCAGAGCCTCTAACAGACAAGGGCAGCTTGGAAAGGCAGAAGCAGTGCAGACACACTAGACCAAGCTGGATCATCTGTCCTGATTTGCATTCCCAGCAACCTGAGAAAATCCTGTCCCCCAACGGTCTCCTGTTCTTCCACCTCTCAGGCTCCATCTTGGTTCCAGCAGTGGCCTCCTGCCCCTTGCTGCCCTCTGTCTCCCCAGTCTATTGGCCCTCTTCTGATTTCACTTCCTCTGAAACCTTGCTGCCACAGTCCACCATTCCTACACTGTCCCCACCTTGCCAATCCCCAGACCTCCACTGCCCCTACCGTCCATCATCTTTGCTCTTGCTCCCAAGGCACTGAGAGCTTTTGGAAGGATCCACTGATTCGGTCTGTTGACAGAGTACTCTGCAGGGTTTGTGCTTGGGAATCTCAGCGAAGTGCTCAGCTAAGCCTCCCTCCCTCCCTGAGTAACCCCCTCCCACATTCCCAGAGCCCGACTTTCTCTTCCAATTACCCCCAACAGAACCAACCTCCTGTATTTCTCTTACTCTGGAGTTTTCTCACCAAGTATAGACTATCTATAGATTAATGATGAGAACCAGCCCTTCATAGATCACATGCCAGAATTCTTGCACTTGTGGAAGCAGAAAAGTCTGTTCCCAGTCTAGGCACCTGTGCCTTTATCAGCTGGCATACAAGAAAGATAGCCCGCTGGCTCAGGTCCATCGGTATTCCCAAGGCTTCCAGGCTGCTGGGAGACCAGGGCCCTCAGGGTCAAGGACTGATGGCAGAAGTGGGACTTTTTGTCTAAGGAGGAACAACCTGGCCTCAGGGGGCATAGCTCCTTTGGCATTCACATGGATTCTGGTGTCTAAGCAAGCCTGGAGACAGGTAGAGAAGGAGCGGAGGATGACAGTGGGCTTTTGTTCTGTGGTCCCCCTCTGGGCCTTCCAAGCTCCCAATTGTGCTTCAATTAGGGGTTGCTGCATTCAACAAAGCAGATGACTTTTTTGTCCCCTTTTCACAGATAGCATGGCAGTAATTTCTGCCACACAGCTATTCATTTAGACAGCATTTGCTCTGAAGATTGGGGCATAATAGAAGGCCCTGATCACCTCCTCTACTCTTGGAATTAACCCCGTGAACCGAAGACTCTCCCACCTCTGTGCCTTTGCAAAGGCTATCCCTCCTGCCTGGAATGCCTGCCTGCCTTCAGAGCTCGATTCTCATGTCACCCAAAAGTCTTTCTGGGTCCTCCTGTTAGCGATTTTTCCCTCCTCAAACTATCACGTGTCAACTGATCTGTGTATACATTGTGTCCTCTGACAGAAAGTAGGCTCCCTGCGGCCAGGGATTCTGGCCTGATAGGAAGGCACTTGATGGGAGTAAGGGGGCGAGAGGTAACAGCTGCTCAATAACAGGGACTCCTCCCCCACTCAGGCTCTGCTATCAGGTGAAGGAGCAGGTCAGGTGCCTGCGGCCTCCTCTTGGTTGGGTCTCCCTGCATCCCTGGGGCCATTCCCCTCAATCTGCTGCCCCACCTGGTCTTGGAGGCCTCGCCCAGGCTCAACCCATCACCTCTTCCTCGCCCCCAGGACGCCAGCTCAGGCCTTGACTGACTCCTCTCCCCTCTGGTTGGAGGATGGAGCCCCAAACCCTCCTGCGCCTTCCTTATTGAGGCAGACTCTACTTCACCCTCCATGGGTCTTCCTGCGGGGCTGACGAGCCCCACCCCCCTTTTGTGCGTTTCTCCCTTTAGATTGTAAGCTCCTCAAGGGCAGGGTCTGGCTTTCTTTTTGTTAATTGAATCCCCAGAACTTAGCATGAGCACCTGGCAAGTCGTAGGTGATTAATAGATGTTTCTCGGAATTGGCCATCGGGCCAGACTTCCCTTGGGGAACAAATGATGCCTTTTCCCCTGATGTCACAAGTGAGACAAAAGCCACAACTTTAGAATGTGAGCCTTCGGCCTTACAGAGTAGGACGAGGTCCATCTACCTGGTGTGGCACAGGCGAAGAAAGCGCCCCGGTGTGTGCGCGTGAGACCCAGAGTGGTGGAGGGGCTCTCAGCTGGGCGTAGGGCAAAGGGAACCTCCCCCTCCCCCCCAAGCCGGGCTCCTGGGCCATGCCCTCTGCCTTAAGGCACTGCTGCTTCAGTCCTTTACCTCCTCGTAGTAACAGAGGAGGCTGAGGACAGATCCCAGGGCCCTAGGCTGCTGGTGTGGGTGAGGTCTTCTTTTAAGCCTATCAACTGAGTATAAATTCAATGCTGAAAGGGGAATGGCCTGGATCTGCCTGCCTGCTCATCTGTCTGCCTGCCTGTCTGTCTGCCTGCCTGTCTGCTCATCTGCCTGCCTTCTGACTGCTTGCTTGTCTCTCTGTCTGTCCCTCTGCCTGTCCATCTGTCCTCCGGCTTGTCTTCCTAGCTATCTGTTTATCGCCTTTCTACCTACCTTCCTGTCCTTCTGCTTGGCTAGTTGTCTGTCTGAGTGTCTTCTTTCTTTTAAAAGAAATCCGTTTATGTTATTCTGAACTTAAGAAATAAAACAAGCACTTCCACAACAAAGCAGGATAGAAAAACAGGATTGTGCCTGAAACTGCAGGTCTGCTATGTACAACTTGCTATTCCCTTCAAATATACCACAAAGTTATCATATGACTTTCTTTTTTCCATAAGGGCAGTTTTCCTTGAGAATTTCTTGAAGGGTGATTTCTAGGTTCTTTCTTTGATCATGGCTTTCAGGTGGTCCAATAATTTTTAAATTATCTCTCCTGGATCTATTTTCCAGGTCAGTGGTTTTTCCCATGAGATATTTCACATTGCCTTCTATTCTTTCATTTGTTTGGATCTGTTTAACAGCATCTTGATTTCTCATAAAGTCACTAGCTTCCCTTTGCTCTAATCTAAATTGGAAGGAATGATTCTCCTTAGTGAGCTTTTGAGATTCTTTTTCCATCTGGGAAATTTGTTTTTTTAAGGCCTTCCTCTCCTCATTGCCTTTTTGAGCTTCTTTTGCCATTTGAGTTAGTCTATTGTTTAAGGTGTTATTTTCCTCAGTCAGGCTGTTGACTGTCATTTCATACTTTTCTTGCATCGTTCTCATTTCTCTTCCCAATTTTTCCTCCACTTCTCTTATCTGCTTCTTAAGGTCCTCTATGGCCTGTAGCCAGCTTGTATTCTTCTTTGAAGCTTTTGGTGCAGGAGTTCTGACCTCCCAGTCCTCCTCCTGCTCCATGCTTTGATCCTTTTTGTCACCAAAATAGGAGTATAAAATTGGGTTGCTCTGTTTATTTTGCTTCTTTTGCCTGCTCATGTCGCCACTCAATCACTTGACCCCTGGGCTTTTTGCCACAGTAGGACTTTGCCATCAAACAGGGGAACTTTGTCCCAAATGCTGGGATTTTCTCACCTGCCAAAGGTACTAGTTGGGTGCCCTCTCTGAAGCCTCCACATGCTCTGGCAAGCTGGTCGCACACCCCAGGACCTCCACCCTAGACTGCAATCCAGATCCAAGCATGTTAAAGCAAGAGTGATTACCCCTCAAACTGGTCACTTGGTCCCCCTACACTCTGAAAGCCAGGAGCTGAAGCTGCCCCATGGGGGTGGCTGCATGGCTGTGGCACCTCAGTGGCTTTCCTCCCTGGGAGCAAAGGCAGACCACACTCCCAACTACTGGATCCCAAAGTCTACACTGCACTGACCTCTCACTTTGTCCTTCACATCTATGTATTGATAATTTTGGAAATAGCCACAGCTGCTGGTGATCTGAAATCCCTCCAGCCAGTGGTTGGTCAGGCCCATCCTGGGGCTAAAACCTCTGGTGCCTGGGCTTGGCTCCCAGAGCCCTGCACTGACTGATTCCCGCCAACCTTCCTGGCTGTTCTCAGTGGAAGCTGGAGCCCCATGGAAGTCCTGTTTCTACTCTGCCATCTTGACTCCACCCCCCCTCAAACTCTCCATGATTTTCTAAAATTATTGAGCATCATTTCTCACAGCAGAGTAATATTCCATCATGAATACATATCACAACTTGTTTAGCCATTCCCCGATTGATGGGCATCCCTGAAATTTCTAGTTCTTTGCCATCACAAAGAAAGCTACTATAAATATTTTAGAGCATTGTATTAGCAATGCATATTCACTATGCCTATGGCAATTATAAATAGGCTTATGTGGTTATTAATCACAAAATATATCAGGCTCTCTATATGGGGGATAAAGCCAGAACATTTATTAAAATACCAAATAGCTGAGTCCCAAAACCAGAAAGTCAAAGCCATCAGAGTAGTTATGAAATTGACACAAGTAGTTAATGCAGTAACCAACCACATTCTTAAGCCTTCAAAACAGAACAGGCTACCTCAGGCAAAGGTCCTTCTCTCCCCACTCACAGCAACTGCTCAGCGTCCAGGAAGTGTGCTCACAACAGCTCCGGCCCTCCTGCAGTTCCAGTCCCTGGCAGTCCCCAACAAGAGTCCTTAGCAGAAATTCTGGCTGGCTCAAAAAGGGGTTTGCACCTCCACCTCTACCTCAGCCGTTACTGCTGTTGCTGCTGTTGCCATGTCCACCCACAGTCCCCACCGGAACTCTAGCTTTTCTTCCTCTTCCTCTTGCCCCGCCCCCTCCTACTATGTCAGCAAGTCCAATGGGGCGTGGAAGATCTTTAAATCCCATAACCCTTACAAACATGTAGATACTTTTCCTTTTTCCCTAATCCTCTTGGGAAACAGACCTAATGGTGTTATGGCTGGGTCAAAGTTTGATAACTCTTTGGGCATATTTCCAAATCTCTCTCCAAAATGGTTGGATCACAGTTCCACAATAATGAATTAGTGTTCCAATTTTTCCACATCCCTTCCAACATGTTAGCCAATCTGATAGGTATAAAGTGATATCTCAAGCTTGCTTTAATGTTCATTTGTCTAATCAATAATGATTTAGAGCACTTTTATATGACTACAAACTGTTTTGATTTCTGCATCAGAAAACTGCCTGTTGTACAGTGAAGAGAGCACTGGCCCTGGACTCAGGAAGACCTGAGTTCAAATCCAGCCTCTGACACTTAACACAAAAAACCAGCCATGTGACCTTGGGCAAGTCATTTAACCCCAATTGCCCTCCAAAAAGAAAAAAAAGAAAAGAAAGAAAACTGCCTATTCATGTCCTTTGACCATTTATCAGTTAAGAAATTACTTACATCCTTATAAATTTGACAAAGTTCTTTATACATTTGACATATAAGAACTTTAGCTGAGTAACTTTGGCCCAGTCTTTTGTTTTTCTTCTAATCTTGGTTACATTTGTTTTATTTGTACAAAACCTTTTCAATTTGATGTAAACAAAATGATCCATTTTACATCTTACAACACTCTCTGTCTCTTGTTTGTTCATAAATTGTTCTCTAGTCCATTAGTCTGATAGATAATATGTTCTATGTTCTTCAGTTTTTTGTAATATTTCCCTTAATATCTAGGTCATGTATCCATTTGGACTTTATCCAACAATTTGTTTTGCCAAATAATGAATTCTTATCCCCAAACTTAAGTCTTCACACTTGTCAAACACTAGGTTATTATATTCATCATATACTTCATCTTCCTACTTGCCTGCCTGCCTATGTCTGTTTGTCCACCTATCAGTCTGTCTGTCTGCTTACTTATGTCTGTCTGCTTGTCTGCCTGCCTACCTTCCTGTCTCTTGCCCTGCTTTTCTATCCATCTGCCTATCTGTCTGCCTGCCTTCCTTCCTGCCTGTTTGTCTGTCTGTCTGCCTGCCTTCCTGCCTGCTTATCTGCCTGTCTGTCTGCCTTCCTGCCTGTCTGTCTGCCTGCCTGCCTTCCTGCCTGTTTGTCTGCTTGTCTGTCTGCCTACCTTCCTGTCTGTTGCCCTGCCTTTCTATCCATCTGCCTGTCTGTCTATCAGCCTGCCTGCCTACCTTCCTGGATATTGTCTTATCTTTCTTTCTGCCTGTCTGTCTGTCTGTCTGTGTTCCTTCTTGTCTGTCCGTGTCTGACTTAGCCTCATTCTTTCTTTAGCATAAACAGTTCAGAACTTTAATGACTTGCTTGAATCTTGACGACTAAGTAACTATTTTTTCTCTGTCCTCTGTCTCTAGGCACCACAGTCATACATTTTCAGGTTAATGTTTCTTTCCAGAGCCTGGCTGTTGGGGCTCAGAACCCTTTAGATACTGATTAGGAGGGAAATGACGCGGTGGTGCTGCCTGCATTTCTTCGGTGCCTTTAAACACTGTCACTTTCTCCATGTGAGAACAAGATAGCAGATCGCACACTCACTTGCTGAACAGCCTGGCAATAAATAAGCTTCGCAGAATGTGTTTTTCTCATTGTCCTCAGTGCGTTTGCTTCCCCCCGTGTCTTTATTTTTAGATAAATCCGGATCCACTGACACACGCCGCACCTTTCCTGTGGAAAACTTTACCTGTGGGGCGACGGTTTGCCCACCGCCTCTCTGGTGCAAAGCAGAAGATTTTTCCATTACACAGATCAGTTCTTTTCACTAATAGAGCAAAGTGGGTGTTTGCAGATGCCTTCCTTCTTGGCATATTTTAATTCCTGAGGAAAGAGAGAAAGACAAAATCCATCTTTTAAAAGCAAGCCTGCTCTAGAAAGACAGGTAGCCAGCCACCAGGAGGCGGGGTTTGGGATGCCTGTTGGAGAGTCTGCCCTTCTGCCCTTAGGCTTTGGGCCATCTCAAGGAGAGTATTGAGAAAGATTGTTAGTCTTGTGGAGACAGGTCTGACCCTTGGTCTCCTTTCTTCCTTAGCCTAAGGGGAGACTGGTGGTCCCAGCTGATGACCAGCCATTGTATCCTTCCTAGCTGAGTTTCTGCTGAGTTCCACAGTCAGGAAGCCTTGTATCCCCATTAGCAGTCCTGCAGAAGAGAGGTCTACCTGAGATGGCTCCCAGAGCACTATCTGCTTCCCATGGAAGCTTACTACCTGGTGTTTCTTCTTAGTATAAGATAAACCAAGTCAAAGTATTAACGACTTCTCTGGGACAAGAAGAACAATTTATTGTTCGAAGCAAGAATGGATTCCAAAGGAGTCTTCTGCTTCTCAGCCCTTGCTGGGCTGAATATCCTTACTGACCACGAGGAAAGGTTTTGGCTTTACTGGATGTGGGCCACTTGTCCATGGCCGCCTCACAACATACCTTAACTTTTACACACCCGCTTCTATCCTTCGGCAGGTTCTAAAGTATAGATGCTCATATTATGCTTATTCATTCATTCAACAAACATTTCTTAGGCATTTTCTTTGTGCAAGATGTGCTGGGCAGTGGGGATTCCAAGAGGAGAGATTGTCCTTTGGAGGGTAGAGTGAAGTAGAGGGGTGCCACCAAAGTCCAGAATCATGTGCCCAAAGTGCTTCCAGGTCTGGCATCATGCCACATTCGTGTATTAAATGGAAAAAGGCAATACCAAGGGCAGTGATTCATGTGGAGAAATAAAACCCAAAGGAGATTTCAGCAGCAGCAGGAAAGGATTCATCCTTTGTCAAAGCCTTTGCTTGAGAACATTCCCCCTTCTTTCTCTGACACTTCAGGGAGTGGGGCTGATCTGAGCCTGAAGAAGACAACTGGACCAGGGCCACCCCATTTCCACCCAGCAAAGGAGGTCTAGAAGGAGAAGTTAGGCATGTCAGAGAGAGCCAAGAGAGGACAGCAGCATGAAAATGGAGAAAGAACATCTGGGAGTCCTGGGTGCTCAGTAGTGTTAAAGGGGCAAAGCTGGGGTTACATGGCACACCAAAGGGCTGAGATGGAGGAGGGAAGGGGAAAGTATATCCAGGGTGAATAAGTGGGGTGTAAGGGATTTGGGGTCACCTTGAGGATAAAAAAACAGGGTTTGGTTTTGCAAGGCAGAGGGAGAGGGAGAGGTGGAATGGCCACAGACTGGCATCAGATCGGGGGATTTCAGAGTTCATAAAGCAGGAAGTAGAGCATACCTGGGGCGGGGGGGGGGGGGCGACAGTCAAGGTGTGACTGTCCCTTTTTGTAGTTCCAAAGGGATGGGGTCGTGGATCATAGATGGGAGTCGGGGCTTGTGGTGGGATCATAGATCTCCTGAAGAATCCACCGTCATATTGGGGGCAGGATGCCCACCATCACGGGTGATAAGGGAGTGATCACCCAGAACAGAGTGAACCATGTGGAGACAGGAGAATGGGGCACCTTTGAGCTGATGGTCCCTGCTCTCCCCACCCCCCACCAGCCCTCACCATTTCTTCATTTGACTCTCCCTCAGCATTCAAGCATCAGGATCTACACACAGCAGGTGCTCCAGAAATGCCTGTTGGATTGAATTGCTGACCCGGCCTGAAGTCTTTGCAAACTTCAGAAAAGGGACAAGGTGCTTTGGGCAGGACGGGCAGGGTCCTTCTACCCAGGGCAGCTCTGAGATAAGCTCAGAGAGCAATCAGAAATGCCCCCTGTGGTCCTATCCTATCAAGATCCTGCTCCTGAGGTGCCAAACTGTCTCAGGTCTCTCTGGCCAGGGAGGGAACTTGACCCCGGGGACTTCCTTCTGTCACCATCAGAGAGCCGGGAATACTTGATGGCAAAGTAGGGGGAGAGCATGACCAACAGCAATCTTCACACAAAGTCGGACAGACCATCAGCAATTTTCCATCCAAAGAGAGATATGCAATCCTCAGGAGACCCAGAGCAGGCAGACCCCCGCATCTGACCAGAGGGAAAGCTCTTTTCTGCTGTGTCCCTGGGGACGACCAGCTTCCTTTTTCAGCCCTTCCCCGACTCGCAGCAGCCGGGGGAGGAGCAGCACAAGGACCGGGCACTGGCCAAGGGCACCTCCAACTGGCGTGCTCTGAATTCACTCCAAGGAGTGCTGCTCTAATGAACCCACTCAGGTCCTCGTGGAGCTTTGTGGGAGCTGAGGTGTCCTTGGGAGAACACACACAAAATCCAGGAGAGGACCCCCAACCTGAAATGTGCCCTGACCCAGATTGAGGATAACATTGCAGATACTGGCAAGAGTGGGGGCAATGGGGCAGAATTGGAGGAGCGCTGAGGCCTCTTCTCTTGGAGGGTGCTTCACAATATTCAGAAGTGGGGATGGTCGTGCATCCTTTCTCTGAAACACTGAAAGGAAAATGACCCTGTAGGGAAAGCTCCTTGACCTGCAGACATCAGCCTAGTTCATCCTGTATGTTGTACGAGATCCGGAGAGGCTCAAGATTTTCCCAACCTCTGCTCAGACAAATGGTGCCCCTTTCGCAAGGCCTTGTGGGAAGCTTGAAATGGGAGATCCAGGGCACTGTGAGGCACTGGCAACAGACCCTATGAAAGATGTATCACACCTGGAGAGGCCCCAGGACATAATCACATCCTACATATGATGGTCCCTGGTGAGAAGGTGACCAATCCCTCCCCCCATGAATGGCTCAGCAGGGGACAGGGGACAATTTCTCACATTGAATCCCTTGAGGCTTCCCTGCAAAAGGAGCCCATCCTGAGTCTGCTAGAACTTGCTTCAGCCCCTGGCCCTTCCCAGACCAACCAAAAACAGGAGGTGCTTTTGCCCAGTGCCCGGCTGGGCTGGGTCAGAAGATGCCACAGTACGATGTAGGTGACTGAGGCCTCCCCCTCTACCTCAGAAGGGAGTGGAAGGGCATGGTGTTTGCCACTGGGCCCTTCCTGCATCTGGTGGGAGAAGTTGCTGAGGCTGAGCCGGGAATAGTCAGGTAGGAGGTGAAAGGTGCCCAGGCCCCCAGGCCTGCCCTGGCAAGAGGCAGCCTCAGAAATGCTGGTGCCTTGCTTCTGGGAGAGACCAGCAGCAGTGCTGCTGATGCTGGTCTCTGCTGTGATTCTTTCTAATTGTGCGTGAAATGCCGGCCCTACCTCCCGGAAACGCTAATTTCTCAATATCCATCTTGGAAATGCAGCCGCCCATGAGCTCCCAGGCCCCTGCTCTTAATCCGCATGGTGGATATGCCAGCCCCGCTGTGATTGATGGACAGTATCGTTAAAGCATTAGCAGGATGCCGCTGGGCCTTTTTGAGTGGTCCCCTGCCAAGGCCGGCTTCTCAGCACTCACAGGCGGGACATCAGCAGCTCAGTCTGTACAGAGTGTTCTCCCTTGGGAGAAAAGACTAAGCTATCAGCTGCCACCCCTCCAAAGGAGAGGAGGAACCCCATGCCAAGCCAGACTGCCGTCCTCTGGCAAACAGACTCCTCACCCACGGCTGCCCCAACCACCCCCAAACCAGGATAGAGGAAGGGCAGCTAGAGGAGGAAGGAGGGGCAGGGGCAAGGCTTTCCTTCTTCCTAGCTCAGTCACTCCCCCAGCTGAGCTCTGTGTACCAGCAGCATCAGAAAACAGCAGGGCTCTGACCCCCAAAGGGCTGAGCCTTCCACCTCCTCTTGCTTGCTCCTGTCTTTGGGGGCCTGTCTATAAGTCCTTCCCTTCTCACCCCAAAGAGCCCTAGGAGCCTGTGTAATACATGTGTCCTCTGCCCCTGAAATGGCAGCTCACTCAGAAGCCAGGGACAGTGAGTGGAACAGAGAGGCCAGACTCAGACTGCCAGGGTGGAAGGCCAGTGGAAATGTGGTCTGAGTTCTTGTGGGCACTCTGTAAATGGGGACATGCTTTCCCAGCCTTGGGGAGTCAGGCCAACACCAGCCACTCTGCTCATGGAGCTGCCACCTGTCAGCCTCTCCCACCCAGCATTGCCAGAGTTTGAGTCTGGCCTCAGGCCTTTCCCAAATACCAAATCAAGACATGAGGCCTGACTGGAGCAGTGCCCCCTCCTTCCAACCCAGGACCCTTTGGGGTCCTGGGCCCAGGCTCCACCCTTCTTCTTCAGAAGGGAAAGAGGGGGCCCAGGCAGTCTAGCTTCAGTACAAAGAATCAGAAAGGTAAGGGAAAGGCTTAGAATGAGAGCTGACTTGGAACACAAGGAGAAACAGCTTTAGGGTTAGGATGGTGGGAGGGCCATGAGAGGCTTGGGCTCCACTGTTGGTCTTCTGCTCTGAGGTGGTAAAGCTTTCGGGTTAGGGAGGCCAGTGATGAGGCAGGAGAGGCCAGGCCATGAGGAAGAGCCCCTCAGCTTGTTGTCCTCCTGGAGGGGGAGGATGAGCATTTGGGCACAGTGTTTGAGTGGACAGCCTCTTCACTCACTCCTGGACAGGGAAAGAAGGCTGGTGGGAACCCAGGCACCTTGAGTGGATTTTGTGCTGGGCTCAGAACACACCCATAGACCACCTGTGGGCAGTGTTTGCCAAAGAGAAGATGATGGGGCACTGGCACATGGAAGCACTTGGGTGTGCTGTGATTTTATTTCTCTTGTTGATTTTATTCCGGTCAGTAAAAAACCATTGTATACATGACCCACACTTGTCTAGTGGTCTGTGTGTTAGAAAGCCATTTACTCTGTTCGTGAGATTCAGATAACCCATTGTGAGATGTCAGACCAAGGCTAGAGGCAGAGTTCCTAGAGAGGGGGGGAGTTTGTGGGAGTCATAACTGGACAAATCCATGCTAACCAAGTCCCTAAAACTGGAGAGCAGAGCACGCTGGGCCAGAGAGGAGCATTGCTTAGGAATGGTTGGCTGCCCCATGACCAACGAGGATGAGTTGATGGAAATTCTTCTGACATTCAGCCCTGCTTTTGTGTTTTTGCAATTCCCCAACTGCTCTCTGGACAGGGGACAATAACTGCACCACCCAGGCCTCCAAGAAAAGAAAAAAAAGACTTTCTCAAGAAATCAAGGCACAGACTTGCTTTTGGGATTCTCCTTGTCCATAGTCCACTTATTCAACTGATCAAGAAACATTGATTAAGGACCGAGAGTATATGTGCCAGCGCTGGACTAGACTCAGATTCCTTCCTGGTGCCTCCCAGAGAGCTTCCGGGCATTCCTGCAGGAGGCCAGATGATATGGGATGCTGAGCTCTTTTCCCCAGATTCTCTCTCAGAATTCTCCAGCGCATGAAGCTGCAGGGAGCATCCAGATCCAAGGAGCATGCCAGGAAACCGGTGCCATTCTCTTCCTTGGCCTTATGAGCCCCACGAGAAGTCAGAACAGTTGGAGAAGGAGCCCCCAAGGCCCACTCGCCCCGTCCTGCCCAGGGCTGGGCAGTCACTCAGCAGCCTCCTTGACAACCTGGCAGGAAGAATATTTCCTCAAGCTCTCATCTTTACTTTGAAACCCTGTGGTTCTTATTTTGTTGGTAAAAAGCCCTCTCAGCCCCCTCTCTGACCCTGTTCGAGGGCTGTAATCTCAGCTCCCTCGAGGCACATGAACCTTTTAGACAATCATGGTTGGTTGGTTCTGGAATTGAAAATCACATCTCTGGGGAAAAGTCAGAGTTTTACAGGAAATTGTGTGAGGGGAACGTTGTTAATAAGAGAGGAGGGAAGGTATGTGTGTATGTGCATGTATGTGGACGTGGCAAACATTTGTGGATGCGTGTGTAGGTGTGTGCCCCACCAGCAAGGCTGCCTCAGGGCTGCTGGCCCAGCTCTGCCCTGGTGGCTCCCATGGAGACCATTATAAGGCATGGTCCCCTCGGATCTCCAGCACTTTGGTAAGGGTGCCCTAAGCTGTGTGCCCCCCACCCTCAGCCAGCAGGCCTCTCTCATCCCACTCGGCCTCCATGCTTATGTTCTCTGACTGAGCTAGAACCTTGAGGAAGAAGACAATAGAGGGGGTGACCACAGAGGTTTCTCCTTGCAGGTCCTAGGGGATGGAGTGAGCCAAGGGTTAGAAGGCAATTTGACCTTGCTCCATCCAGGAGACCAGATTCACCTGCCTGCCCTGGAACCTTAGTAAAGGCCTGCTGACTTGCTGACATGGTCCCCAGGTCACCAAGCCCTGGTGACAGTTGTCCACAGGGTTCTTCTCCACCTGTCATTTTCTTCCTTGAAGGCCTGGCTGGACAAGGAAGGACCCTTAGAGACCCTCTGCAGCAGGACCCAGGAGGGACCCACAAAGAGGTTTTAGCAGGGGCTACAGCACACCCTGTACCTAATTTCATTTGAGCCTCACAATGAGCCCATGATGGAGGCACCGTGGGTCAATATCTCCCACTTTATATATAGCTTGTCTTCTGGAGATTGAGTCCTAAGGGCAGAGGAGAACCCTCTCAGCTTGTCAGTAGGAATCACTAGAAACACCAAGGCTGCCATTGACCTGCAAACCAAATTGTTCTTAACCCTGTCCTGGAGGAAAGAGAGGGAAAGGCTTGAAATCAGGAGTAGGCACCATTTGGCAAGTGGGCCAAAGGGCATTTTGAGGAGTGGTGAGTCTGAACCATGAGAGATGGGTGTGAGGCACCAAGGAGGCAAGTACAACTCATGATCCAATGGGACCTGCCTGGGCCAGGGAAAGAGGTCTAATGGCTCCCTCAGGAAACTGAGGCAGACTCCCAAAGTCCTATGTCCTGCTTCTTTTTTGCTCAGCTCTAATGCTGATGTACCCTAGCTAAGGATTTAATGCATTTTCATTGTTTCGATTCGCATGCTGCATGATGTATGGATAGAGGCTTGTAGAAACCATAAGGGGCAGGGAGTAGAGGCTGTGAGGCCACGGAGAGCTCCTCAGCCCCTGACGATAGAGAATCTTCTTGGCACATAACCATCCCTGGACAGGGACCCGCTGGCCACAAAAGCGCTGGGATCTGAGCTTGAGAAGACAGGAAGGTCAGACAAGACCAGCCCCCAATGGGGTGGGAGGGCAAGCAAGGGGAAGAGAGCAGAGAGCAGTGGCTGTCGCCCCAAGGGGGCAGGACCGGAGCTGAGCAGCAGCGAGCCTGGCCATGTCTTCGCTCTCTTCCATAGGACAGGCAGAGATGACCTCCATCTGAATGGACAAGCTAGGAAGTGTCCCAGACACTCCAGGCTCTGAGAAACAAGCCCAGGAAGAGAGGGAGACCATGGACCCGTCATTCCCTGCCTCGGCCTTCTCTTTGGGCCTTTCTTCAGTTTATTCTACTAAAGAAGACATTTGCCAAATTTTCTATCATTTCTCACAAACACCTATGGCTGCCCTGGCCTTCCTTGCATTGCCAGGCATTTCCTTTGTGGTATGAGGACATCATGGCAGCAGTAGAGGAGAGAGTGTAAGTCTGGGAGCTTATACCCCAGGACCACTCAGACCAGGGACATTTCCTCATTCTCCTTCTAAATGCAGAATCACTAATGAATCTGGTTGGGCCCTGTGGTGTAAATCTCCCTCTTAGCCATGATTACTTTTATGAGCCCCCCAAAGTGGGACAAGCATGGATCCAGGTCTTCCCCTAAAATCAAAGCTGTCAATGGTGGTCTAATTAGGAGTGGTGGTCCTACTGCCTTCTCCAGGTTCCCCCCATGAGCACACCAAGAAATCTTCCAGAGAGTAGAAAGGTGACCTACAATGAACCTGATGGGGGAAGAAGGAGAGTGGCTGGATCACGAAGAAGATGCCCATGTGTGGAGGGTAGGGCCAGAGAAGGGTATAAACTTGGGGGTGACAACACTCTCCGACACCAAAGTGGGGCTAGAGATGGGGTGAGTCATGGGAGGCAGCACAGTGATGGAGAGTCAGAAATGGAAAGCCAGCCCAGCCCTCCCCGTGCTGAAGTCCCTCCCAAGAAACCTCCACATCATTGCCACTTGTCAGCCCCTCTGTGGGATCTGCAGGACTCTCCAGCAGGAAGGATCCAGAGAATCAGTTCAGATTCCCTTGGTCCCCAGGAGGCTCTGACCCAGAAGACCCTCTCCCCATCCTACTTCTCCCTCTCAGCCTTTGACTCCAGGGGTCTTTCAGACCACCTCTTCCTCTTCCCCAAGGAAAGGTCAGGGTCTCAGCTGCTCCTCTGACAGACACTGTGGTCAACAACTAGCCCTTCAGGGGGAAGAGGTCAGAGGACGGGGGTCAGTAGGAGATAATATGTGTAAATGTTCAGCACTGACCTGGCACACAGTAGGTATTAATAAATGTCGTTCCCTTCTGTGAGTCTCTTCAACAGAAGCTGTCTCACTGGGTTCTATAACAGAGCCAAGGGAGCACAGCAAGCTGGCCTTGGAGCCAACTCTGACACATGGTGGTCTCATCTCTAAGCCAACAGGACTCAGAGTTTAAATTTCAGAGAAGATGACCTGAATCAGCCTTTTACAAGTTTCCTTCTCCCCGGACAATAAAACCCCCACAAGCCCTGTGATGTAGGTGCTATTATGATCCCCATTTCACAAATGAGAAGCCAAGTTCCATGGAGGGAAAGTGACTTATCAAGGGCCACCCAGCTGGTGAGGGTGGGACCGGTCACATCTTCTGCTCTTCCTGTTGCCCTGGACCACCAGCCTTGGTCTGCTCCCATCCTTCCTCCTCCCGGTAGGGACATGGCCCCAGGCACCTCTAAATAAGAGTGCAGCAAGGGCCATTGCTTGGAGGAAAAGAGAGGGGAAAAGGCTTGCTCACCTGAGGCTAGCAGGAATCCTGTTTGACTGGAGGATTTTGTATATAATAATAATTAAAATAATGGTGATGATGTCTGAAGAACAAAAATCCCTGTCTCTTAGAGATGTCAAGACAATGCACATTGAAAGGGCCCCTAAGTATTGTTTTCCCTATCTTTGCTCTTGGCATTTTCCATTTACTTTTTATTTCTTTAGTTATATTATTTAAAACCAGTCTTGCTGTGGGTTCCAAGTTTTAAAATATAATCTCTAGCAAGTATATGCTTCCATTAGATAGAGGAAGATCATGAGCGCCATGGGTATCTGGGGGTGACATCCCCAGACCTCCAAAGGTGCACATGGCAAAGAAGGGAAGAAAAGGCTTCGAAGCTTGGTTCTGTGATCTCAGATATATTCATCTCCTCATTCGTTCACTCAGCAAACATTGATTAAGCACCTACTGTGTGCTGACTGGGAGAAATATGATTTTGAGGGATAAATTTCAAGATATATGAAAGAGGGAAGGGGAAAACATCATGTACTTTCTCCAACCGAAAAGGCAGGTGAGCAAAAACCAACCATCATGGCCCACTGACCATAATTCCCTTCTCTACTGACCAAAGGACAGTCACACACACAGGAAGGGTCTCCTCACTGAAGGTCTGAAATCTGTAGACCATCTTGCTCCAGTCACATCACTGACTGAAGGGGGCAGAGGACCTGCATTCCCACTGGCCTTCGAGCATGCCACTTATTCAGCTGAGAGAAAGGTTCTTTCATAGGACATCTCCCAAAAATGTGCTTCCCAAACATTGGCCAAGATTACCCAAGGGTCCTGAAAGATATCAAGACAGAGAAGCTGTGTCCGGCTGCTTTTGGGTAAGTCATCAGGCGGAGGGATGTACACTCCCCAGAGGTATTTCTATGACCTCCACTGTCATGGAAGATGAACAGTCTGGAGGCCAAATGGAAGGGGCACTCTCTAGTTAAAAATACTGGACTGCCCATCAAAGCCAATGGCTGAAGGTATACAAGACTGCAACAGCCCATTGAAGTTCAGTGGGTCAACTTGTCCAAAGGGATGCTGGACCTTGGGGGGAGCCCAGGAGCCCAGGAGCCCATCAGCCTGCCTGACATTTTCCAGCAGCATCTGGGCCCTGAGATGAGTGAGCACAGCTGCCAAGTGACCCAATTCAGCACAGGACAGGTGCCATCAAGCAAAGAAATCAGACCGTGAGAGAAGCGAACCCATCAAACGTCATGATGGCTCGTTCCTCCTTGATGCCATGTCAGACAGTGAACATCATGAGAAGCTCCCCAGAGAGGAAATATCAGAGCCTTTCGCTTCCCGCCATTGGTGAGTTGCCTTGGCTATCTGGCTCTTAAACTGTGGCTCATGACCCTCGGTGGTGTTGCAAAAGATTACTATTAGTAAAAGTTTTCTGAACATGCAATGACCAAAAATTAATTCAAAATCAAAAGTGTAATGAACCCAAGGTGTTTCTGAAAGCTCCTGCCACGTGTTGCATTGTGTAGCTTCACTGCAGCCTTGGTTCTGAACACCACGCAATGCCAACAAATGCCTCCAGAAATACCTCGGCTCAGATTCAAGACCACTGCATGTTATGAACTGCAGTGTTTGTACTGTCCATACAAAACCATTAAAAGAATTCTGGCTTGGGATTAGGACAGAATTTCCAACAATTTCTGAAATGGCCCTAAACATCCCTGTGCCATTTTATACTATGTATTTATGCAAAGCAGCATTCTCAGCGCTGACAATTATAAAATCAAAATATTGATCATCTCTGAAAAGTGTTGAAGGTGCACTACCTTCAACTATGTTCTGCAGAACCACACACTCTGCCACAGCTTGATTCTTTATGTAAAAATAAACAAATCCTTCCATCTCAGTATGCAAATTTGCTTTCATCTTTAATAAATGGTAAGATTATACCTATAACAAAGAATTGTTTTAAAATAAATTTCTTTATGACATTGTCAGAAAGTGTTCGATTTGTATACCTATCTTATATACCTACATGCCTGGGATCACATAAAAATCTCGGTGAAAAGGGTTCAAGAGTGGAGAAAGTTTAAGAAGCTCTCCTCTTGACATGTACCTCAAGTTCATGCCTGCTCTCTCTCCTCCCCTCCCCCCAGATTCTCTATATTTTGGATATAATTGTGGGATAGTGTCATTTGGTGTGGAGTGAAATCCCTTTTATCAACTGTTCTTGCTGGACCATTTGGATAAAAGACTTTGCTCAGTAGCATAGTCTCTTGGCTGACTGAGCCCACACGGGTTGGGGCTTGTGAGTTACTAGGGTTATTCCTAGAGCCCTAAAAGTAGTGGCAGCCTGCCCTCTGGATACCCAGTCTGTTCATACAGGTTTACTTTTATTTTAAAAAATAAACATTTGTAAATATGTATATATAAATATTTATTAAAATAAATGTATTTGTTTATTTCTAATAAAATACATTTTATTAATTTTTCGATGTTGGGCCTTTTTCCTTTGCTCATTTAATAGTCAAACTGAGGACACGGTCAGTCCCAAGCAGAGTCAGGGTAAGAAAAATCAGCAATGATCTGACCCATCTGGGACACAGCTCCAAAAGCTCACAGAGCATCCAAGCAGCCACCCTGGGGAGCAAGTGCAGTCTACAGCTCCCACTTCCAGCGGCCACAGGCGCTGAAGACCCAGAAAAGATCTTGTCCAGAGCCTTTGACCCTGTGGAGTGGCTCAGCCTCGGGATGGACGTCAGGAACACCAGCAGAAAGAAGCATTTTCAGCAGCCTCGACACTGGACCCCGACACCCTGGGACCTTGCCTCTGACTTGCAGCAGAGTCCCCCACCCCCACGTGCTGCTGCCAGCCACACTGAGCTTCCCAGGGAGGTGGGGGAATGCTGTGTTCTTCTGCTTGAATCCCCAGCACCCAAGTGCCTAGTAAATGTTTTGTTTTGTTTTGTATTCGTGGAAGATGGTATGCCTGGGTTCAAAGAATCAATATCCCTAGTGCAGGGAAGGGTGAGAAGGGAAAGAACATTCATTAAGCACCTCTTACTGCCAAAACAACAGCAATCACTGCCGACGTTGGGCTGTGTGCTCTAAAACATCATCTCATTCCCAGTACAGGAGAAGGCAAGGCTAGGTGGCAATCCATTTGAAAAAGCCCCCGGGGTTCTTGTGGCTTTCCAGGTAGCTCGGAGTCTTCAGGGCTGACTGAGAAAGGAGAGGGTCAGCAAGGAAGGCAAGAGCCCCCTTTTCCTCTGCTCTGTGTTCTCAGGTCTCACCTGGAGCATTGGATTCACTTCTGGCCACTCTGTTGACTTGGGAAGGATATTGGTGGCCCAGAGACCATCCAGAGGAGGGAGGCAGGATGGGGAAGGGCCTATCGCCTGAGGGTCATTTGAAAGATTGCAGGTGTTTAGCCTGGAGAAGACTGAGGGAACATGCCCCCTGTCTTCATGCATCTGAAGGGCTGTCCTGGGCAGAAGGTGCCAGAGGACTGAGGGAGGAATGAAAAATAGAAGCAACAAATTGATCAGTTTGGACTCATGTCAGAAATACCCCCCCAAGAATGAGAATGGTGGAGAGAGGGGTGGAGTAGGGTGCTTCCCCTCCTCTGGGAGGGAAGTCTTCAGACCAAGCTTTGAGCAGGTGCAGTGGCTTGGGGGCTTCACTGGGGGATGTTGAGGTCTCCTCCAATGTGAAGATTTGCTTCAGAGAGGGAGTGCACAGTGCCCCAGTTCCTTGCCAGCTTACAGCCAGGGGCTGGTACTGAACTAGTCTTTGGACCAGCTCTCAGGAAGTGTGTCTCAATCACACAGATGCTCGACTGGGGCTACCAAAGAGCCCTCTGGTTTAGCTACTCTGTGAATCTGAGGGACCAACTGGCTGTGGCCATTTCAGAGCCTCAGTTTCCCCCTTGTGCAATCATCTGCTGAACAATGATGGTTCTCATTGTTATCCCTTATCATGAACCCAGCCTCTGTGGAACTAAAAGGAAAAGATGATCATGGCCATGGAAGAGGCCTGTTTCCATCTTGGTAGACCTCACTACTGGCCTGGCCCTGAAATTGGACTGAATAAACTGGCCTTGGAAATGGAGGAAGGCTTGCTTGAGGCCTCCCAAAGGCCAGGCTTGAAAGTTCTGCTGGTACTGCCTCAGACGGGGGCTCAGCTCTGGGCTTCTATAGGAAGAGGCTGCTTAAGGGCATCTTGGGACTCCACACCCATCCCTTCGTGACAACAACTGGCTCTCTTGATCCAGTTTCTGCTGAGGTTTTCTGAGCCATGTCAAGACATATAGCCCACTTCCCTCTCTGGCTGGCTGCCATCAGGGAGTGCTACCTGTAGGAGGGGAGGGGCTGATTAAACATCCCATTCCAGAAAGCAGGATCCATGGCCCCTCCCTGGTCTCAGCAGCAGAGAAGTAAGTGCCCACAGCCCTGAGGACCCAGCACCTTGGTGGGCAGCTCCCTACCCATCAGACACATCATACTGTGACTCCCAACTTGGCAGAGCTGCCAAAGGCCCCAGTGCCAATTGAGGGTCCTCTTAGAAGGGCCATGTAATACTGCCAAATTCTGGTGTTCCCCAAGTTAGACCAAAGTTTGGAGACTGAATGACTGGATGCCACTATTGTGGTAGGACTGGCTCTCTCCCTCCCCATCCAAGCTCTCTGGGGCTTCACTGACTCCTGGTCTCATACTCACACCTGTAACCTGAGCTCTGTTATGCCTTGACAGGCTGTGGAGGCTCGTATTTCCCTTTTATATCTCCACTGGTCATGCCAGGTGGCCAATTCCTGCAAAGGACCACCTCTGCAGTATGGTGTCCCTGCAGTATGGTGTTGGGGAGAGAGCTCTGGCTCTGATGAACTTTCCAGACATGGACAGATAATGCTAATGTAGCTTCCAGGGTCTTCATTCCGGCTCCCTGCCCCTTTCCCTCTCTAGCCCTCCCTCATTTTCTCTCCCTTTCCTCCACTCTCTTCCTATCCCTCTCTCCTACCCTCTGCCTCATTTCTACCATCCCTCTGTTTCTCTTCCTCTCCCTCTTCTCCTTCCATTTCTCTGTCTCTTTCTCCCTATCCCTCCCTCCTTCTGCCTCTCTGTTTCTCTCTATCTCCCTCCTTTTCTCTGTCTCTGTCACACATGAGGCGCACGCACGCAAACACACACACATACACACACACACGACTTGGCTTCAGTGAAGCCAAGGGGCCAATCCAGTTGGATCATCCATTTATCTATCCATCCATCCATCCGTTCATCCATCCATCCAACTGTTCGTCTGTCCATCCATTTATCCATCCTCTAGGGTGGAGGTTCGACCTTCTCCCTGCTCAGTGGGGTGGGGGTGGCTTGACACTATCTTGGCCTGGGTGAGTGTGTGTGTATGTATGTGAGTGGAGCCAGGGTGTCTGGCTACAGCCACCTCCTGCTTTCTTCTTGCCAAAGAAGCCCAGCAAAGACACCGCCCTGCTATTATTCTCTAGCCTGGATGGGCCCGATGCCCATGGGGGGCGTGGATATACATTTATGTGAAACTGTGTCAGTGGGGTGTGGCTCAAGCCACCCACTCTGCCCTTGTAAATTTTGGGGAAAAGGGGACCTTTCACCTACAGGAATTTCAAAGCTGCCTAGCGGCCTTGCTGATGGAAAGAAATACCCAGCAGCCATGATGGTTCAGGGCCCTTTGCTGAAGGGTCCCGGAGTTGGGACAGGGCCTGGAATGGGCCATTTGCTTGTTCACACTGGGAATCCTTTTCCTAGCACTGGCCCAGCCTAAGGTAGAGGGTGTCAGGGCTGCAGGGCCTCAGAGGTGACCTCAATGAAGGAGGAAACCAAGGCCAGCAGTGGGAGCTCCTTTGTCCACATCCCACAAGGAGCTAATCCCAGGCCCCTCCTTTTCTGTGTCATTGTGTTTTTGAAACTTTCCTGGGAGATGGACCACGATGGTCTAGATGGCATGGGGTAGGGGTAGGGAGGACCACAGCCCACCCCTAAGGGTCCTGAACAGAGCTTCTACCTTTCTGGTAGATGGGTCAGAAGCAGCCAGACCTCCTATCTGTTTCTCAGCTTTTCCCCAGCTGTGTCTTGGCTCATGTTTGATACCACTGTTAATGCCTTTCTTAAAATCCCTGAGCCACTCTTATCCAGGGGCCCTGATGTAGGGCAATGGGTCCAGAGTTCCCCTTTGGCGAGTGCTGGTCTGCTGTCCTCTGTCTACAGAATCCCTCCTCCTCTCAGCATACACACACGTGCACCCGCACAGAGATGCACTAGCTAACCCACCCTCCCCGACAATTTCTCCACCTCTGGAGTTCGACGCCTCTCCAGCCCGTCTCCTTAGTGCCAGAGTCTACACCAACCTTTGCTGGTACCTACTATAGGAGGGGACTAGAAAGCTTGACAGCCATGATCTGAGAAGAAAACGGGAAGCCAGCACAAAACTGGAATTAAGGGGCAGATGACAAATTTCCTCCGTGGTTACAGGAAGGGTCTTTCTGTGTTTTCACGGCTCCTCCCCTTCACACTTGCCACAGTTTTGTGGAGGGGGGGGCCACTCTGAGGGGCTTATTGGTGGATACTGATAGGGTGGGGTAAGGGCCCCAGGGCTCCTCTGTGCCCTGGCCTGTGCTGGGATGCCTGCCCAAGGAAGTGAGGACTCCTCCCAATGACCCAAATGAAGCAGCCACTCTGAGGGCTAGAGAAGAATGACAGGTTGCGTGGTGGGTGCTCCTCATTCCGTCCTGCCTTCAGGACCCTGGCCAGGCTCCTCCCAGAGACTTAGGATGAGCTGCTCTAGAATCCCCAGGGTCCCCCAGGCTCAGGAGAGGCTGGGGAAAATGCGACCATGGGGGGAGGGAGTCCTCCAAGACCTTTGCTTCACCCTCTCTGTGCTGGTAACCCAGAGCACAGTGTTTCTAACCTTGGACCTTTAAGGAGAAGAGCCCACAACCACGTTCTGGTAGCACCCATTTCATTCCTTCCAGTCTCACCCCATGGCCATACATGGTCCTTCAATATTTCAGAGGTCTGTGATCTTAGCAGTGAGAGTGACACTTCCCTCCAGGCCTGCCTGCTCCTGCCTAGATTGGCTACCACATTGGTTGTGGGGTGAGTTTGATCACGTCAGGGCCAGTCCAGTGATGAGCATTTCCAAACGTGGGCAGGCAACCCTGATCCTAACAGAGGAAGGGAGTGAAACTGAGAGTGTTAGAGGATGAAGGGCCCAAGGAAGGAGATGGGGAAGATATCATTAGTTTGGCCAAGGAGGGGCCCCTGGGCCCCAGGAGCACAGGCAAGTGAAGTTTGTCCCTACTCTGAGAAGCCCTTGAAAAAGTGATTTAGCCTTGAGGGAGAGGAGTTTCTGATGAGGTTGTTTAAAAGCTGAGAAGTTGTAATGGCTTTAAAACCCAAATTGGTTTTCCCATCCGTTGATCTGCCGACCTCCTCTTCTCTTATCCCACCTAATCCTCTAATCTCTCAACGATGCCAGAACCACATAATGGCTGCAGTTAGACCAAGTGGCCTGGAAGGCCATCTAAGCAGCTGGCCACCAGAATTGACCACACCGGTAGGAGCTGGATGCTGTGGCCAGGCCCTCAGGTTGCCTTTTACTCCTTCCCTTGCTGCTGGGCTTGAGGTAAGGGCAGGGCCAGGAGAGAGATCCTCCTGTCATGTTCCATCTTTGTTAAATGGGCCATGCACTGGGAACAGCAGACGGTCTAGACAGTGTAGCCTAGGCCCAAAGCCTCAGGAAGCATAGTTAAGAATCCTAAATATGCAGCTCTTCTTAGTGGATATAGGCATTCACCCTAGGATCCAAAAGTCCTAAAAAGGACTAGTAGCTCCTGGATGGAAGGAAAGCAAAAAAAATGAAAGAACGAAATGAAGGTGGGAAGGAAAGGAAAGGGAAGGGAAGGGAGGAAGGAAGGAACAAAGGAAGGAAGGAAGGAAGGAAGGAAGGAAGGAAGGAAGGAAGGAAGGAAGGAAGGAAGGAAGGAGAAAGGGAGGGGAAGAGAAAAGTGAAGGAGAGGAGGAAGGCAGAAGTTAGGGAGGGAGAAAGGAAGAGAAAGGAAAGAAGAGGAGAGGTAGACAAGAAGGATAGTTTAAAATTTCTGGATGTGACAACAAAGAAGTGGTAACACAAAATGCCCTACACACACACTCACACACATACACACACACACTCACACAATACACACACATTCACACACATACACACACTCACACACATACACACATACACACTCTCACACACTCACAGACATACACACACAACACACACATACACACATACACATATACACACATACATACACATACACACATATACACACATACACACATACACACATATACACAATACACACATATACATATACATATACACACATACACATGCACACATACACACACATACACACACATACACATATACACACATACACATACACACATATACACACATACACACATATACACACATGCACACATACACACACAACACACACATACACACATACACATATACACACATACATACACATATACACATATACACACATACACACATACACATACACACATATACACAATACACACATATACATATACACACATACACATGCACACATACACACACATACACATATACACATACACACATATACACACATACACACATACACACACATACAAACATACACATACACACATATACACACATACACACATACACACATACACACATACACATACACACATATACACAATACACACATATACATATACACACATACACATGCACACATACACACACATACACATATACACACATACACATACACACATATACACACATACACACATACACACATACACACATACACACACATACAAACATACACATACACACATATACACACATACACACATACACACATACACACATACACACACATACAAACATACACATACACACATATACACACATACACACATACACATATACACACATACACATACACACATACACACACATACACATATACACATACACACATATACACACATATACACACATACACACACATACAAACATACACATACACATATACACACATACACACATACACACATACACACATACACACACACACATATACACAATACACACAAACATACACACACATACACACACATACACACACATACACACATACACACTCTCACACACTCACAGACATACACACACAACACACACATACACACATACACATATACACACATACATACACATACACACATATACACACATACACACATACACACATATACACAATACACACATATACATATACATATACACACATACACATGCACACATACACACACATACACACACATACACATATACACACATACACATACACACATATACACACATACACACATATACACACATGCACACATACACACACAACACACACATACACACATACACATATACACACATACATACACATATACACATATACACACATACACACATACACATACACACATATACACAATACACACATATACATATACACACATACACATGCACACATACACACACATACACATATACACATACACACATATACACACATACACACATACACACACATACAAACATACACATACACACATATACACACATACACACATACACACATACACACATACACATACACACATATACACAATACACACATATACATATACACACATACACATGCACACATACACACACATACACATATACACACATACACATACACACATATACACACATACACACATACACACATACACACATACACACACATACAAACATACACATACACACATATACACACATACACACATACACACATACACACATACACACACATACAAACATACACATACACACATATACACACATACACACATACACACATGCACACATACACACATACAAACATACACATACACACATATATACACATACACACATACACACATATACACACATACACACACACATACACACATACACATATACACACATACACACATACACACATGCACACACATACCACACACACACATACACACACATCCACACCACACACCCTTCTGTCCTCAGAACTCCAGGCCCATTTTATTGGACAATAGACTCAGAGCTGGTGGCCACCTCAGAGATCCTGCAGCCCATTCCCCACCCTCCCATCCCTCACTTTATAGTTGAGCTGACTGAGGCCCAGCAAGAAGTCAGCCAGGTAGCAAAGGACATAACCTGAGTCAGAGCCAGCTCAGTCATGTCCCCAGCAGTGTCTGTGAGCAGGACAGTGGCCATCCTTCTCTAGAAGTCAGAAAGATCTTCCACTGTCACATCCTGATTTCCCGGGCTGGGCCAGAGACAGCCAGGAAGGGCCCTGAGGAACTCTCTGAAACAAAGTTGCCAGCTGGCAGTCTGTCCAGGGCTGTCTCACAGCATGGGGGATTGAAGGAGTCTGTCCCTGCCCGCCCCACTGGCCCCCTGTCCTTCACACACTTGTGAATGCAGAGGTGCTGCAGGCAGGATCTCCAGAGAAGGAAGCCTGTCAGTGTCCATTTGGGTTCATTTCATCGCTGCCGGGGATGCTCAGGGTGGACAGGGCAGGGCAGGATGGGGGGAGAAACGGGGCTAAATAGGGCAGAACGGGTCCATACAGGGCAGGATGGAGCTGGATGGGGCTGGACGGGGCTGGATGTGCCAGGATAGAGCAGGAGAGGGGCTCCTTCCCTCTCTGTGGAGAGCCCACTGTACAAAGGAAGCATTCAGAGAAGAGCGTGCCATTGACAGGGGGTCTGTGTCCATGGAAACTCAGCAGGGTTGGGCCAGGCCTATGGCCCCTGAAGAAGGAGGTCCAGTTGGTGGAGATGGTCAGTCTAGGCAGTGTGGTGCAGCAGAACTGGGGCTGGGCTGATGTCAGAATGACAATGGTGGTGCTGGGACATCATGCTCCCAAGGCATTGTGTCCAGCACTTGGCAATTATCCCACCTGATGGTTACAACAATCCTGAGAGGCGGGTGCTCTTCTCAGCCAAATTTACAGATGAGGAAACTGAGGCAGACAGCGGGCAAGTGACTTGGCTAGCGTCACACAACTAGGAAGGGTTTGAGGCCACAGGCTGACTCTAGGCCCAGGGTTTACCCACCGCACCAGCAGAAAGACATGGGTCCAAATACTTCCTTTGCTAGTGACTGCTTGTGACTTTGGCCAGGTCACTGAACCTGTCTGCCCTCAGTTTCCTCATCTGCCACAGGAAGGGATTGGACTAAAGGACCTCTGAGGTCTCTGCTGCTCGATAATGTGCAGCCCGGAGCAGAGAAGTTTGGGCACCAGGGGCAGAAGCTGTCTTCAGCTGTTAAAGGTCTGTCCGGGGCGGGGGGTAGATTTGCTCCCTCCTCAGAGGCAGAACCAGGCCCAAGGAGGGACTGTCAGAAAACATTTGGACATAATTGGAGCTACTGAGACATAGAGGGCCTGCCCCGGTCAGCAGAGGGATCCCCCCACCCCGACCCAGATGCTGGAGGTCCACAGGCTGAGTGGCTGGCAGAGGATTCTTTTGGATCTGGATTGGACTAGAGGCCACTGATAACTCTTCCACCCCTGAGGAGATGTGCTTCCTGAGTGCTGGGGTTTCTCACAAACTCCAGGCAGATCCTGAGGCCCACAGGCCCCCTTGGCCAATGTCTGGTCATCAGACCAAGGCCCAGGTGGATCTATGAGCTGGGCTTCCCCACCTTTGGTTCCTCCAAGGCTCAGGCAGGCTAGTCTGTGTTGAGTGAAGAAAGCTAGCTCCAAGCTCCCCAGAGACCAGCACCTCCCGTCAGCAGCACAAAGTGGGCGATTAGTTTTCTTCCTTGCAATCGTGCTGTATTTGGACTGAGCATGGTGTGTACAAACACTGCCCGGCCATGCCTCACTGGTGGATTGAGCCCCAGCTGGGCCCTTTGGGAGTGTCTTCATGAAAGCCAGTCACAAGGCTCCAGAAAATTCCAGAGAGTCATGCAAGCCAGCAGTGGCCATGGCCCAAGGGGCTGAGTCAGTTCAGGGAGACCACAGGCACATGGACAATCATAAACTCAGGCAAATGTGGCCAGTCCCCTCTGCAGGGACCAACCCTTTCTTTCATCATCACTGCCCAACATAGGAAGGGCCTGGGGACTCTGGGGCCTGGATGGGACAGAGAGAGTTGGCCTAACCCACACCCACACCCATGTCTGGACCTGCCTGAATGACTGGAATCTGGGTGGACTTTAGCTTTCATGCTCAGCATAAGGTCTTTCCCTCTTTTCCAGAGCCGGACGATCAGTGAGCATCGCCAAGATGGTGTGTCTCACTTTGAGCTCCTGACTCTGGGTTCTGAATGCTTGATAAGGTGACTGGCACATAGTAGGCAAGCAATAAATGTCTGCTGATTGATTAGATCCCTTTTATTATTGTTGTGAATAGTTAAAGATAAGGCATTAGTCTAATGCAAGGCACGAAATTTCCCCTCCAAGGAGCCCCGCCAGACACACACACACACTCACACATTCATACTCACACACAGTCACACATACACCCCCCCATATACACACCACACACACACACACACTCACATACCCATACACAAACAGTAAAACACACACTCACACACAGTCACACACATACTCACAAACACTCATGCTCACATACAGTCACATACCCCCATACACACAGATACACACACACATACACACTTACACTCACACACCCAGACACACACTCACATACACACTCACAAACACTCATGCTCACATACAATCACATACACATACACACATATACACACACACACATACACACATACACACTCACACACATCCATACACACACTCACACATTCACACTCACACTCACACACCCATACACACACACTCACACACATGCACCCATAAATACATACACACACACAGTCAAACACACTCACACACAGTCACACATACCTCCACACACACACTCACACACATACTCACAAACACTCATGCTCACATACAATCATACACACTCCCATACACACACTTACACTCACACACATCCATATACACATACACACACTCATACACAGTCACACACATACTCACAAACACTCATGGTCACATACAGTCACACACCCCCATACACACAGATACACACACGCATACACACTTACACTCAAACACCCAGACACACACTCACATACACACTCACAAACACTCATGCTCACATACAATCACATACACATACCCATACACACACACTCACACATTCACACTCACACTCACACACCCATACACACACATGGCACACACACACACTCACACACACGCACCCATAAATACATATACACACAGTCAAACACACTCACACACAGTCACACATACCTCCACACACACACCCACACACATAATCACAAACACTCATGGTCACATACAGTCACACACACCCATACACACACTCACACTCACACACACTAATACACACACCCATACACACACAAAGTCACAAACACTCATGCTCACATACAATCATACACACTCCCATACACACACATGCACACACACTTACACTCACACACACCCATATACACATACACACATCATACACAGTCACACACACTCACACATACCCCCATATACACACTGACACACACACTCACAAACAGTCATGCTTACACACAATCACACACACCCATACACACAGATACATATGCGTGCACACACACTCACACACATACACACACTCACACACATACACACACTCACACACAAACCCATACACACACTTATACACACTCACAAACATTCATGCTCACATACAATCACACCCCCCATACACACAGACACAGACACACACACACCCATACACACATATACACACACACATACCCCCATACACACACATACACTCACACACACCCATACACACATTAGCTCAGTCAGACTGGCAGCTCATTCCCCAACAACTTGTTAGAAGGGAGAAAAGTTTGCAGCATTGAAAAAGTCTGTGAAGGAGGGAAAGCTGAGGGTACCCAGGCTCGGGGTCTCCCAGTGTGTCACGTGTCACATGTCCCTGCTGACCCAGTGCACAGGTGGGCTCTCTAGAGAGGGGCAGAGGCCACAGCGATCTGTCTCCCAGCCCTGTGATCTCTACTGGTCTCCTGAGGACCAACTGTGCTTTTCCTTGCCAGGGGGAGGTCAGATTCTGATGTCCTCCTCAAGAACTTTGACCTGAGGCTGGCCCCACGTCACTTCTGAGGCATCCCATCTCTCTACACCCTGAATCTCAGAAATGGCTTTCCTTGCTCCCCTGTTTAAGCTGTCAAAGTCCCATCTACCCAAGCATGCCTAACACTTGCTGAAAGCCAGCCATTTCTGTGGGAAGTGGGCATCCCAGTAGCCCACCAAGGACAGACAGAAGATGGCAGTCCCAACAGACACCAGAACCAGCAGCCTGCATTCTGGGGCTTCTCTGTGGCTTCTCTGTGGGCTCTTTGCTTATTCTCTCCAGAACAGGCAAGTAGAGCCTTTAGACCAGATTTTCATCGATAGCCAGCCTCCAAACACACACCCTGACTTGTGCAGGAAGGTGTCCATGGATGTACTTGGGTTTGGAGGTGGATGGCAGAGACCTTGCCTACTAAACTCTAGGGAGGGGGGTTCCTGCAGTAGATCTGGGCATCTCTGGGTGACCCCTGAGCCTGGGGCAATTGTCATATTATTATGAGCAGATAAATGTTGCTCCTATATATGGGAGTAATTGCAATCAGGAGAGGGATCCAGCAATCTATAGTAATTGTGAGTTCTAAGGGCAGGGTTCCAGACCAGGACTAGAAAGCTGTTGTCTGCCCAGGGTTAATGGGGTGATGCCATTGCTTACTCTTGCTTGGTGCTAAATCAGCTTCAAAATTGGCTAGCATCAGTGGCCAGAGCAACCCTGGCTCTGTGTGAGTCCCTCGCCAAAACAAGGGCTCTCAGAGTGAGCCCCAAAGTGCTAGCACCTCTAGGACCAGTACTCCTGGGCCTGGCACCTCTGGGACCAGTATCAGAGCCCTGGCTCCAAACCAGCTGCCCTTTCCCAGCTCCATTTCCCAGCCCCGCACCTCCCCCCCTTAAAATGGAAGCTGGGGCAAAGCCCTCAGTTAGCAGGGGAGATGGGGACAGCTCTGGGACTTGGGGCAGGGTCTGTGTGATGCCACCCAGGTGTGCTCCCACAGCAGGGCCCAGGGTCACCCTCCCCCCCACACCTGACCTTCGCTGATGTCTCATTCCTAAGGGCATCTGTCCACGGCCTCTTCACAGAAATGCTGACCCAGGGGCCACATGCCACAGCCCAGCCCAGCTGTGGCGATTGCTGTTGACCCTCTGTCTCCTGCCTTTGCACTGACCACTCCTCTTTCCATCTGCTCTCTTTACACCTCCCCATTTCAGAGGCTGGTGTTTGTTCCACGATCACCTCCTCCAGGAGGCCTCCCTGATTCCCCCAGCCTCCTGTGGCCGCTCCCTGCAATCCCAAGTTTGGGTTTTCTTGGGATGTTCATTGTGTGTGGGGGGGGGGTGGGTGGGTGTGGGTGTGGGTGTGTGGGTGTTGTCTTCTCCTGGGGGCAGAAATTCACTGTGGGCAGAGACTGTTCCAGTTTGTCTTCTCAGAGCCTTTCAAAGGGCTGGCAAAGTTCAGGGAACTAACAAAGGTCCAGAGGCTGTTTAATTAGTAAAGAAAGTGAAAACAGAATCGACCAGGCCCTCAAGGACCAGGCACTGCCCCTCTGGCACCCGTCCCCCCACTCTGGCCCTTCCTCCTCTGCAGGCCTCAGCAAACGCCAGCCTCTGGCCAAGTGTTTCTCCTTCCTCCCTTCAGCAGCTGCTGGGGTGAAGGGAACAAATCCTGTCCTCCCTCCCCTCTAGAACAGAGACCCGAAGCCCCCCCCTGCTTCACATGGTCTGGACACCCAAAGGAGAGAACAAGAAAGCAAGGCTCTTCAGACTGAGGTCCCGACTCTCCCCTTCCAGGCAGCCCCAAGCTTTGGGAAGCCATCCCAGGAGGTCTCCATGAGTGGCACCCTTCAGACCAGGGTTTCTGGAGTCCCCTGCTCGGATCCTGCTAGACAGCCTGGCATTGTCTACCTCCAACAAACACATGGATGCCCATACCTGGGCAGAGGAAGGTGTCGAGCCCTGAGTGGGAACAGAGGGAACCGGGCCTTCAGCAGGAGCTGAGAAGTCAGGGTCACAGACCATCACGGGATGGTCATAGTTTGACTCAACAAGCAGCCTTTGTAACCCAACACTCCCTGCTCTCCAGGGGCTGACCTTCTATCTGGAGATATGCCTGAGTGTGAGGGTGGGGCAGCACCTGACAACTGGTGGGGAGGGGGCAATCAAAGTGGCCCTTGCATTGAGTGCTGAAGCCAAGCAAGAAATTTGAAGGGAGATTAGGAGGAAGTGCACTGTAGGCATGGGGCACAGCCTTGGCAAAAACAGAGGCTGGAGATGAAACTGGAAGGAGGAGCTAGTCAGCAGCAGCCCTGATGTGGGAGGGGCTGGTTCACTCGAATGCTCCCAGTCCAAGGCTTGCCCCCCTCTCCTCTGCAGGAGTAGCCTGTCTGCAGGACAGTCAGATCCCTTGCCCATGCTCCCAAGAGCAGGCCCCTGGTCCTTGTCAGTGGGGGAGCCAGCTCTGAAGACCTGGAGTTCCAGGTCCAAACCAACCAGCCAATGCAGGAATCACTGTGGCACCTAACACTTCTGGAGTCCTTTGAAGTTTGCAGGGCACTGTACAAATGGGGTCCAGTCTGACCCTACAACTGGGAGAGAAGAGACACTCTTCCCACTTCATAAATGTTACAAATGGGGAAACAAAGGCAGACAGAGGCTCAGTGACTTGTGCAGGGTCACACAGTGCGCATCTGAGGCGGGATTTGAAATCAGCCTTTCTGATTCCAGGCTCAGTGCCCTGCCCATTTCACTGAAAGCCATACTTACAGGCTTTCTGCTGCCCAGGAGAATCACCTCGCCCATCTGATTATGGAGACAGACCAAGCTGGCCCTGGACCCCCTTGGCTGATCCTGAAAGAGCTTGCTTATTGGTGGCTTTGAGAGCCCCCACCAATTGTTGTTGTGGCCCCAACAGAGGGGAGACCTTGCTAGAACAAGAGAGAGGGTTTAGATCATACCCGAGTGTGTGGGGCCCTCCAAGGTGCCACACACTTGTGGATTAAGGGTGCTGAGTTTGCACAGATTTGACAGGGACAAGCACAGAGCAGTGTCTTCCAAATGCCCAGGACTGAGGATGGTTGGGAGATGCTCGGGCATGGGGGTGGCTCTCAGGCACTGGGATGCCAGTGTGCCCCTGGGGCACCCACAGCAGAAAGCCTCCAGTGGGAGACTCTCCCCACTCTAAGCCAGGGCATTCTCATCCTTTACTTGGGGCTGGCTCAGCCCCAGAAATGACTCCCTTCTTTTCTGGTGCGGTTAGTAACCCTTAGCTTTTGGGGGTTTGCTCTGTGGCCCAGCCTGAGAGAACCATTCCCCTGCCCCTGGGGGGGGGGGGAGGGGACTTTACTTTTTGCTGTTGAGAAAGTAGGAAAATTGCTCCAGGCAGCCCCTCTGCCTTGGGCTTGTGGTCTCTGCCTTGGATCAAGCTCAGGAGGTTTGGGAATGTGTCCTGAAGGAATGGAGACCCTGAAGCCAGCAGCCTGCATGCCAGGAGAAAGTCAGGCTCTCAATGGCTGGGCCTGGAGGAGGGGAGTGAGGTCAGGCCCAGACACAGAAGCCTGGGGCAAAAACCTGGCCAGCAGACATTGGCCTGGCAGCATGCTCCCCCAGAGGCAGGAGAGAGGAAGTGGGAGTCAGGCCTGGCTCTCCAGGGGAAGGAAGGAGGTGGCTTGTCTTGGGGTGTGGGCCCACAATGGAAGCCCTGACACACACATCGCCCTCACATATACCATTAGACTGAAGGTTCCTTGAAGACAGGTCTGCCTTTCACCTCTTTTTCAATCCTCTGCACTTAGCACCATAGCTGGCACACAGCTTATTAATAAATAAATGTTATTTGAATTGAATGATTGAATTGGATACAAAACCAAAAATGATCAGCCCCTGCCCTCAGGGAGCTTACCTTCTATCATATCCACAAACAGACTAGACACAAAGTAATTAGAAGGAGGGCATCAGGGCAGGGCTTGTCTAGGAGGTGGGCCCTTGAGCTGAGCCCTGAAGGATGCCCTCCCAGGCCTCTGCTCTGTTTGCCACAAAAAGACAGGAGTCCAGAATCTGTTCTGTGAGCTGTGGTTGACAGCAATCAGGACCCTTGCCAGCTAAACCAGACTGGGACAATGGGGGACACCATGAGGAGGGGAACTGAGGCCCCTATAACTACTCCTTGCTGAGGAAAGACATTCCATGGGTTCTTTTTTCTCCTTTCTTTCCCCCAGAATTTCTGAGAAATGGACATTTGAGGTCAGTGCATCCTCTGTTTTCGTGGCCCAGGGTGAAGCCCTTTGGATGTACTCCTGGGGAGGGGGGTGCGGTGCCCTTCCCAGACACAGTGCACAGAGACCCAGCTCCGACTTGGGCACTCAGGGGGCCTCTGGGCCTCAGGCTGTGGCAAGCCTGGGGCCCAGCCTTGCTCCCTTTCTTGGCTGGGCCTCCCCTAGCTTTCTGATGCTTGTGTTGAAACTTGGCCAATCTTGTCAACTGGGTGACAATGAAAAAATGAGTCTGTTAATAGGATTATATGATTTGGGGAGTAGAATGTTGTTGCCAATGATTTATTTTGAAAGTTGATTTCATTTTAGTGAAAACAAGCTCCCCTGGTCCAGCCGGCTGCCAAACACAATCAGCAGCCTTTGAGAGACACGATGCTTCTGAATGTGGAAATCCCACAAGGTCAGCAAGAGGAACGAATTAAGCGCCTTCCCTGACGCAGAGTCGCTCCAGGCTATGGCTTCGCCCTCCCCTGACAGTGTCCAGATCTCCACTGAAGGCCCAGGCGGCCACAGGGGACTCACACAACTTGATTTACACCATCACTAGGAGGGTTCTGGTGTCTGTGAAATCACCTGGAGCTTAAAACCAAAATAAACAACAAGGAAGGCCGGGCTACTGGGTCAGCTCAGGACAGTCACACAGCCATGGCAAGATGGGAAAGGTACCTTGTCCAGGTGCACCAGGCCCAGGGGCATCCACAATCCCTGCAGCCTCCATGAACTCATTGGCAGCTGTTTGACAGCCTCCAGACTCCGCCACCTCTGCCAGCCTTCTTGGAGACCTTCTGTTTCTTCTGAAGCAATGGGATTTCAGCCCCTCCTCCCCAGGTTGGGATGGGGGGGGAGGGACTGGTGGGAATATGGAGGTATGGTCTAACAGCACCCTGGTAAAACTGGGCCCAGAAAGGGTTCCCTACGGGTGGGAATCTGAAAGTGGGGACCCCGTGGCTGTGGGTTGGACCCGTCAGCCTTCCTTCCACTTAATGTGTAAGTGTGGGGAGACTGGCGGGGAGGGCTCCTGCTTCCCTAGGCCCTGTCCCTCCTCTGCCTGTCCTTTCCCTGATGCTATGGGCCAGAGATCGTGGCTGTGGAGGCCTATGGACATGATGCCCCAACCTTTCCTTGGCCCGTCTCCCACAGGAATCTGAGCAGCTTCTCCCCAAATGATGGGTGTGATAGCTCCTACCCAGAGCTCAGGTGCCAGGGGCCATGTCTTCTGGCCAAGTGTGTGGCCAAGGGCCCTGGAAGCAGGCAGTGAAAGGTGTTTGGCTTTCGGCAAAGGGCCACACATGGTGAAAGGATGGGGGAGAGGGCAAAATTTCTGGGTCCTCAGCTCCAGGCCAGCTGGCCTGGGACAGTCATTCCCCAGTGGAGGGCTGAGGGGACCCCAGCCCTGGGAACAGCAGAGTCTGGGGGTGCTTCCATGCCAAGGTCTGCAGGGTGACCAGCCATATGTGGTGCCCTCTAAAGGGCTTCCACCTGGAGGCATTTCTGAACAGGCAAAGGAGGAGGCTGGTGGCCATCCCAGGGCCCTCCAGCAAAACCATCCAGAAGGAGCCATGAGTTTTTCTCCTGCTGCCTGAGGGCATTAGAGGAAGCTGGGTTGTTCAGACCTTGTAATGCCCATGAGGTCACTGCCTGGACTTATCCACACCAATTCTACTGTCCTATCACCTCCCAGTCATGGTGGCAACTGCGACTAGCCCTGGGAGACTCTGCTATGAGCTTTAATTCCCCAGATGTCCCCTGGCTCCACCAGAGTCTGGACTCACAAGGTCACTTGGATACAGAGGACTTGGAATAGTCATTCACTTGGTATCAGGAAGGCACCAGAGCATTCATGCAAGCATGCACACGCACACCTGCGCGCACACACATGCACACGCACACATGTGCACACACATGCACATGCACACATACGCAATGCACACATGCACATGCACACACATGCACAGGCACACATGCGCACACACACATGCACATGCACACATGCACACGCACACGCACACAACCGGCTGTGTGTTCACAAGCACATGGAGGCTGGATGAGGGCTCCCCAGCTCACAGGGAGCCCTCATTTGCTCACGGCTCAGAAGGAAAAGGGAAAGGGAGGTTCCCAGGGGCTCCTTGAGTAGGCCCAGGCAGCCTGAGTTCACACTTGCAGCTTCACACTGTTCTTCCTCAGTCAGGCTGGACGCCAGCTCTGCCAAGTTTTCAGATGACCTGGACTCTCTCTGTAGTTCTCCCAAGGCTCAGTCCCTTGTTGACCAGTTGTATCATGACAATGGGACCCTACAGGGCTCTCCAAGCACCATCCTCCCCATGATCCTGCCTGGGGGTGCAGAGAGGAAGAGACCCACTTACCCCGTTTTGCTGACAAGGAGTTTCCTGGATCTCAGGGACAGACTTGGGGTTACACAAGTGGTGAGTGGCCCTGGCGAGGGCACCTGCAGCCCTACAGGCGAGAACCGGGATCCCTAGGGCTGCCTATCCCGGTCTGGCCTGGCTTCTCCTGCTGAACTTTAGATGGCTCTGTGCTGAGGCCTTGGTCGAGCTTGGAGCCTGGCTCCTGCTGCTCCAGGCTGGGCCCCTTCTTGGGTTTCTGTGGTTGCTAAGATGGTGCATTCTACACAGGAGCCCCAAACCAGGCGCCAGCTCAGAAGGCCAGCACACATGTGAGCAGGGGGGAGCACACTCACATACACGTACACCTCCCCTGGGGCATGGCCACAGTGGCACCCATCTGTCTGCTGTGTCCCAGCCTTTCTGGGGCCAGCAGAACTCAGAGCTGGGCAAAGAAGGGGTCAGTGAGGCGAGCTGGGCCTCTCTTCCCTCCAATTGCTCCCAGGGTGCTATGGCCCCAGGCCGGGCCAGGGCTGGGGTTTGGAGAGGGAGACTGAGCTGCCTGTGGTTTGTTGTGAGATCCTGGGAAGGGCGTGCCTTCTCCCCCCACCAACACCCCTGCTGCCCCGCTGCCCTGGAATCCCTTTGCTTTTCCTTTGTTGGACAGCAGCAGCTTGGAAGGCTAATGAAGCCCACTGAGCTCGGCCCCCATGACCCAGGCTGGCGGCTGGCCTCTATCTGCCACCTTTCACTGAGCCCTGGAGCCCACCTTGAGGGGCAGGAGCTCTCACACACATGCATACACACACACTCACACCCACACATGCACAGATATACATTCACACACAGACACACACAATCACAAACACGGATACACACTTACACCCACACAGTCACACACATACATCCAAACAAACTCACGTGTACACACACTTACACACAGTCACACAAGCACACAGAGCTCCCCAGCTCCTGTTTATCCTGGCTGGGGGCTGCTGTTTGCACAAGGCTCTCTGTCTCTTCTCACTGAGCTCCCATTGGGAGGAGGGCCCCTGCCAGCATTCCCAGCTGCTTCTGCTGGGCTCAGCAGAACGGCCAGCCTTGGGCAGACAGCTGCCACAGCTGCCCTTCAACACACAGGAGCCATGGTGAAGGCTGCCTGGGCAGCCCCTCTGTCTGGTCCAAGCCCACGGGAGACTCTTCTCCTGATAGCCAGAGCCCCAGACCCTGGAGGGGGCAGGGAGCCTGTCTTCCTCTGGGTCTCTGTGCATGGTCAGGGTCTGCACTCTTGCCCTTGGCTACTGAAGAGCTTCTGGGGGACAGAAGGGGGCTTCAAGGCCTCAGCAAGTCTGAGCCTACCCTCCCTGAAGCCCAGCTGACCTGGGCAGCAGCTGGACCAAGGAAGACTGCAGAAAATGCTTTGAGATCTTTGGAACCAAGAGCAGCCTGGAAGGATACTGAGAGGCCTGCCTTTGAACATAACAAGCCTGAGGTCTTCCCCCCTGGATCTGCATGGGGCTGGGAAGGGCCCAGGGAGGGCCAGAGGAGGGATGGAGGAAGGGAAAAAATGGGAGGAACAGGGAGGGCCAAGGGAAAGGCCAAGGGAGGGCCAGGGAAGGGATGGGGAGGGGCAGGGAAGGGGAGGGCAAGGAGAAGGCCAGAAGCCCTGGGGAGGACAGGAAGGGTTAGTACAGAAACCAGAAGGAGGGGTCTCTGTTCTGTCACCTGCATATTTTTCAGCACCTTTCACACCTGAGTGTTTATATCCTTCATCCTGATCATTAATCTGGGTACCAGGCTGGCAGCCTGAGGACAAGAAGCCTCCCTGACTTGCCTGGCCCCTGCTGGCAGTGGATCCTGCTGGCATTTCATGGAGGGAGAAGAAAGCTTCCCCGGAAACACAGGTGCCTGGAATGTGGGTCTCCCCAAAGGGATGAATTGCTCCTGGGCTAGAAGAGGAGGGGCTTCTGACAAGGACCACACTGCCTCAGTCTCTCTAGAGGCTCCTGCAAGAAGGTTTCCTCCTTTTGCAGGGTAAAACCAAATGAAATTGAAATACCACACACCCCCGGGCACATCAGGGAGGCACAGCTGGGTGGGGGCCAGGTGTGTCAGGCATCTTAGACACTCCCAGAGGTGGACAGCCCATGAAGGGACCAAAGGTGGCTCCATCACCCTGGTGTGTTTGATGTTCCTAGCTCCTGTATCTGCTTTTAATTTGCTAAATCAGTCCCGTCTGGAAATTGTATATTTTTAGTTGCCTCACCCAACCCAGCAAGGCTCGACGTCGCAGTGGCCCATGGCCTTTGGGGCTCAGACCCTGACTGAGAGTACGTAGGGCTCAGGACCTAACTGCCTGCCTGTACTTGCAGCAGGGACCTGGAAAGGGGCACAGTGATTGGCAGAGCAGGACCTTGCACCCCCCCAAAAAAATAACCCCCACTGGGGAGGAGGGGAGGTTGCCTCAGCTGGAAGTGCCTTCCTGAGGCTGCCCTGAGAAATGGGTGCCAGAGCCAGACAGCTCACAGGGACTGGGCAGTGCCACACTCAGGCTTGAACACAAGTCTAGAGGGAAAACATCTCATAATAGAAGGGAAATAGTATGTGTGCATATGTGTGTGTGTTTGTGTGCGTGAGAGAGAAAGAGAGAGAGAGAGAGAGACAGAGAGAGAGAGACAGAGAGAGACAGAGAGAGACAGAGAGAGAGAGAGACAGAGAGAGACAGAGAGAGACAGAGAGAGACAGAGAGAGAGAGAGAGAGAGAGACAGAGAGAGAGAGAGAGAGAGAGAGAGAGAGAGAGACAGAGAGAGAGAGACAGAGAGAGAGAGAGAGAGAGACAGAGAGAGAGAGAGAGAGAGAGACAGAGAGAGAGAGAGAGAGAGAGAGAGAGAGACAGAGAGAGAGAGAGAGAGAGAGAGGAGAGGAGAGACAGAGAGACAGAGAGAGAGAGAGAGAGAGAGAGAGAGAGAGAGACAGAGAGAGAGAGAGAGACAGAGAGAGAGAGAGAGAGAGAGAGAGAGAGAGAGAGAGAGACAGAGAGAGAGAGAGAGACAGAGAGAGAGAGAGAGAGAGAGACAGAGAGAGAGAGAGAGACAGAGAGAGAGAGAGACAGAGAGAGAGAGAGAGAGAGAGAGAGAGAGAGAGAGAGACAGAGAGAGAGAGAGAGAGAGAGAGACAGAGAGAGAGAGAGAGAGAGAGAGAGAGAGAGACAGAGAGAGACAGAGAGAGACAGAGAGAGACAGAGAGAGACAGAGAAAGGCAGACAGAGAGACAGAGACACCGGGTTGTGCTGGCAGCAGCCCAAACAGAGCCTTCTAGTGGGGACCCCCCCACCCTTGGCAGCCCTGAGAAAGTGGCCCCTCAAATGCTGCTACAATGTCTGGCAAGAGGAGGCTTGTGGCAGAGAGGTACAGGGGATGGGGATGGGCCTCAATGGTGCCTGCCCATCTATGAACAGGGGTTAAACACCCCCCATGGCTGCTGATAACACCCACTAAGGACAGATGGGCAGCCAGGCTTCTGCTGAATTTGCCCTCGTGATCCCAGCCCTGGGAGGGGGTGTGCACACCTGAGGGCAGGCAGGCACTGAGGTCTGTGCATGTGTGGGTGGTGTGAGGGCCCAGGAGCCTCTCTTGCCAGGGGCTCTCAGGAGGAAGAAGGCCTGACCAGCAGGGGGGCCTCTCCTCCTCCAGGATCCCACCCCAGTCCGGATGCCAACCAGGAGTGAGACCTCCTGAGCCGCAGAGCCAGGGTTGTCCTGGCCCAGTCTGGCCTGGTTTGGAACAGGCAGATGTCCACAGGGTGGGATATGGCACCAAATAGCTCACCCTAAACCCCTGCCTGCCACCATAGCCCATCATCCTGCAGTCAAGACGCATTTTTTGTTTTTATGCAGCTAGGTAGCCTTGTGGATACCATGCTGTCCTGAAATTCTTAGGCCAAGGTCCTGAGTTCAAATCCAGCCTCAGATAATTACTAGTTGTGTGACCCTGGGCAATTCACTTCACTCCATTTGCCTCAGTTTCCTCATTTGTCAAATGAACTGGAGAAGGAAATGGAAAAAGCACTCCAGTGTCTCTGCTGAGAAAATGCCATGGGCAGCACTGGTGTGCTGTGGTCCCTGAGGTCCCAAAGAGTCAGATTCAACTAAACAACAACAAAATTGGGATGAAAATTTCCTAAGAAGGGAAATAAAGCTCCCAAGGAGGGGTGACCACTGGGATCCTTTTCTCAGAAGGAGCTGCCACCTTGGAAAGCTGAGCTCAGGCCCATTTTGAAGATGGAGAGTTCACATTTCCCAGGGGGCTTGTTGTGACAGAGCATGGAAGGAAGCCAGAGGCTAAATCCAACCCATGAGCCAGTCAAGGCGACATTGGTTCTCTCCAAAAATGAAGAGCAAACAACAACATCCCAATCTGATGTCTACAGCTTGTATGGAGGTGGTTGTTTGAAGGTTGTCCCCCCCCCCATTTGACTGTACTTTCTTTGTATCCACAGACCTTAGCATGGTGCCTGGTACACAGTAGGTGCTTAATAAATGTTTGTTGACTTGTTTTGACTTGGTGTCCATAGTCTCATTTGATCTTCACATTATCCCCATTTTATAGATAAAGGTGCTGAGGCTCAGCCCTTGTCTGAGGCAAGATTTGGACTTGGTCCTTCCCCACTCTGAGTCTAGCTTCCTAGTTATTATACCCTAGTGGGTCTGCTAAAAGAAAATGGAACCAAGAAATGATCCATCAGTGTCCACACCAGCAATCCTGGAAAACACCCCCTTTCCCTCAGCAGAAAGGTGGCAGGCCATAGAGGTATCATTTTCTGGGCTGTGTCATTCTGGTTTTTAAGCATTCACTGTTTTACATTTTGAGTTCCAAATTCTCTCCCTCTCTCATTGAGAAGGCCAGCAATACGATATTGGTTATACAGGTGGAGTCATGTGTCATGCATTTCTACATCAGTCATGCTCCATCTCCCCAGGAGAAAGAAAGAAAGAAAGAAAGAAAGAAAGAAAGAAAGAAAGAAAGAAAGAAAGAAAGAAAGAAAGAAAGAAAGAAAGAAAGAAGGAAGGAAGGAAGGAAGGAAGGAAGGAAGGAAGGAAGGAAGGAAGGAAAGAAAGAAAGAAAGAAAGAAAGAAAGAAAGAAAGAAAGAAAGAAAGAAGGAAGGAAGGAAAGAAAGAAAGGAAGGAAGGAAGGAAGGAAGTGACAGAGGGAGGAAGGGAGGAAGGAAAGGACAGAGGGAAAGGATGGCTGGAGGAAGGAAGAGAGGGAGGAAGGAAGGAAGGAAGGAAGGAAGGAAGGAAGGAAGGAAGGAAAGAAAGAAGGAAGGGAGAAAGAAGAAAGAGAAAGAAAGAAAGAAAGAAAGAAAGAAAGAAAGAAAGAAAGAAAGAAAGAAAGAAAGAAAGAAAAGAAAAGAAAGAAAGAAAGAAAAAAGAAAGAAAGAAAGAAAGAAAGAAAGAAAGAAAGAAAGAAAGAAGGGAAGAAAGAAAGAAAGAAAGAGAGAAAGAAAGAAAAAAGAAAGGAAGGAAGGAAGGAAGTGACAGAGGGAGGAAGGGAGTAAGGAAAGGACAGAGGGAAAGGACAGCTGGAGGAAGGAAGAGAGGGAGGAAGAAAAGAGGGTCCCTGAGGCATTTTTTAATGCACACAAGAGAGCACAAGGAATGCCATAAAGAAACAAAGACATCCAACTAGCTCTGAAAGTTGGAAGCTGAATTTCTGTACACAATAGAAATCTGCAGTTTCATGGAGGCAATGTATCCCAAAATGCCTCCTGGTTCTTGCCAATCCAGGGGCCCTCCAGAGCATCCCCTGTACAAGGTCAGTCCTGAACCATTTTCATTTTGAACTAAGAAAAGCAAATCCCTCTGTTTCTTTTCTGGACTCTAGAGTAAGAAAACTGGAAGTAAGCAGCTTTAATTCAACAATTTGTCACTTACTAAGCAGCTGCTATGCGGTGGTCTCCAAACAATCAGAGGAGTGCCCAAAGGGCAGTGGAGAGGCCCAGGGTGGAGGCAGGTCGGTGATAACTGGAGCATTGCTAGGCAAGGAGCTGGAGAACAGGTAGGTACCGGGAGGACAAAAGGACAGGGGCTGTGCTAACAGTGCCTCGAGGCTACAAAGCAGCACCAATGTCAGGGGAAGGTAGCCACACATGGGCTGGGCCCCATAAGGTGGGTGTACAGGAGGAAAGGGCAGTTGGGGCAGGATGGGCAGGCCTGGCTGGTGCCTATCCCCAGAGGACAGGGGGCCACCAGAGAGTCACTCCCTGACCCTGAGGGGCCAATTTCATTTTAAGAAGTCAAGGGCTTTGGAGCAGCCCCCAGAGGCACCATCCAAACAAGCCAGCACTAGACTTGGAGCCTAGGCATATCAGTGGGAAGGGGGAGGGTAGGCAGGCCAGAGATCTGCCCTTAGCAAATGTCCATTGGCCTTTGGGTGAGAAATGGGTGTGTACATCTAATGGAACACTCACTAATTTTCTCCCCAAATTTCATTCCCTCCTGCCTCAAACATGATGCAAAGGTCCAAGCCCAGGCCTGTCAGGCGGGGCGGGTGCTTCCTGGGGGTGGAGGAGCATCCCGGCTATAATGGGGTGTGGCACTCCTCCCTGGGCACCCAGGAAGGGCAGCAGTTGGAGGAGGAGGGATGCTCCCCCCCTCCCCAGCTGGAGGAGTTAGACATCCAACAGCTTTTAGAGCAGACAGAGGAGGGGTGTTTACTGGCTCTCCCCTCAGGTACAGGAGGCTTTAAATGGCCATTTTTTAACCCAGCTTCCTCCTCAAGAGAAAATGCCAGAGGTTTAGAATGACTAGAAATGGGATGCAAATGGACAAGTAGCCTAATGAGTAACCCATAGTGCAAAACAGGACGAGTCCTCCCCCTGACCATGGCTGCCACCCAGCTGATGTGCCCAGGATGGAACTGTGATGTGCTCAGGGCCTCCTCTGCCATGGAGCACAACCTCTCCCTCATGTGCCTACACAGTACAATCCCTTTCACCCACCTCTGTGAGACTGCTCCTCTGACAAACAACCCATGGCCCATGGAGAGACTCGGGCCCTCTGCCCTGCCTGCCTTGGGCACAACCTATGGAGACCCAGAATCAGCTCTACCAAATGAGGAGGGCTTCTTCTGAGGTGACATATGATTGGCTGTTATTTATCTAGAGAAGTAAGAAGGCTTGATTCACCTAAGATGTCTGTGAACATCATGGAAAGTGGCCTGAATAGATTCCAAAAGGATTCACCATCCTTCACATCCTGAGAATGCTCCAAAGCCTCTCCAGTGACATCCATCCCTATTTATTCAAAGGAGATCAGCTTAACTATTCATACTAAAAAGTAAAGTGGATGAAAATGCCTATTCCCTGTTGTTCACATTCATGTCCTTGGCAGTATACTGAGTTAGCCCATTGAGATTAACCTTAGGGAGGCACTGTAGATGGACAATGGATGGACCCCAAATGGAGCAGGCAGAAATGAAGGTGAATCCTATCTGACCAAATGGCCCTAACCTGCTCACCAGCCCCAAAGCCTACCTCTCAAAGCTTACTCTCTACTGATGAGGGGGCATGTCAGTGATGGGAGGATCTGAAGCTCTCAGGAGAATCTGTGCTGAAAAGTATCAACAAAGGCAGTGGAAAGATGCTTGCTGAGGGTGAGCTGGCTGCACAGGCCCCCAGACCTCCACTGAAACAGGGCCAGGAATAACATCAATGAGGAGACATCTGGTCACATGTCTATGAGATACACTAGAAAAGGGAGGCCTCCATCCTTCAGTCCCCACCTCCCAGCCTCCAGCCTCCAACCTCCAACCCCTCAGACTCTATGCTTCAGCCCGTACCTCCCAGCCTCCAGTCCTTAGCCTCCAGATTTCATCCTCCAGCAGAGTGAATCCATAGCTTTTTGGAGAAAGCAGTCAGTTTCTCTTCATTATTTGTTACAGTGAAATATGTGGGATCAGGTGTCTGTCAGTCTGACTTAATGTGATGAGGTTGGAGCCGGTGTGAGGATGGTTAAGCCTGTGCCATTTGGGACCTAAAGTGGATCCACTTGAACAAGGGAAACCTAGTTGTTTTGGCTCAGCACCTTTTCCTGGGCTTTCATGAGAGGAGAAGGCCAAGACAAATCTGCAGTGGGGACGGAACTGCACTTTGGGGGTTTGCTGGCAAGAAGAGAGGTCAGAGGGAGGGTGAATGAGCCTGTGGAAGCCCTCCCAGGGAGTAGGCACCCAGAGTTCCCTTGGATTCCCAAGATGGGGCAACTTATGGCTTGGACCCATGTAGATGATCAGCTTCCTCCTTGTCCCTGGGGAGAAGGTGGCCCAGAGCTCAAAGGATTTTCTGGCATTTTAGAATGAAGCAAAAAGTCCCAGTATTTTATAGATTAATAGATCAATCAATAACATGTATTAAGTCCCTGTTATGTATCAAGCACTGTGCTAGGCACCAGGGATGCAAAAATTCTAAAGACAATCCCTTTCCTCAAGGAGCTTACAATCTAATGTGAAAGCCAGCACACAAACAGGTCCATAGCAACAAGCCCTGGCAGGACAAGGCTCGACTGTGTCTCCAAGCAGCTGGGCACAGGCAGCGGCCACCTGGGGAAGCCTTCTGGGAGAAGGTAACTGATGAACTTCAAACCCGCTGGAGAGCTGGGGGCATCTGCTCCACTCCTGTGGAGATGTCCCCCGACAAAATGGGAGGATAAAAACAGCCTGTTCTAAGGACCATGAAGGCGGCTGAGACAGGCGCCCCGGAGCTCTCAGAGCTTGGTCTATCGCAGACGACACCAAGGTCCCCCGCTGCATCCATCCTGCCTTCAGTCCTGTCACTGGACTTAACTGGGAGAGGAGGAGGCTGAAGATTTTCTGCTTCACTTGGTTGGGATGTATACAGGAGGTTGAGGCGCTACCCAGGACAGCACCCGTCCTCTTGGAAAGCAGACAGGCTCCAGCTGATGAGCCGAGGGGGGCTCTGGAATTCAGAGGGGCTTCGGAAAGCTTCCTGTAGGAGGAGGGCTTTTCAGGTATTCACCAGGTTTCCTGGGCTAATTCAAGCAGACTTCCTGTTGTACATCCAGACGTGTTTAGCCCATTTTCAAACCAAGATCAATGTATGGGGCTTAGCATTTTATCACTTGCTTTAGATAGGTCTCCTGAAGTAAGGGCTTACCTAACTGGCTAATTGGTTGGCCAATTAGCTAACTGGCCTGGTCCTTCCATAAGCCTTCTGCAGAAAGAAGGGCGTTAATGTTGGTTGGGGCAGCTACATGGGAGGGCCAGGTGCAGCCTGAGAAGGGCTTCAGTGGGAAGAGCCCTGAAAAGAATCGTATAAAGATTCTAAAGTGGCAGAGAGAGAGAAAAAAAGAGAGAATGAAAGCCTATGCTCTGATGGTGAAAATGCTGAGCAAGGATTGGGGCCGGTGAGATGCTTAGGTGGGTGCCATTCTCACTGATGGTTGGTGTGCAGAGTGGTGATGGTGAGGACAAGAAGGGCCATCTGGTTGTACTGGGGGGAGCAGCACCAATTCCGTGGATGAAGGGCTCATCTGGGGACAGCCAGCAAGGCCTGTTTCAGGGGAGTCAGAAGCCATTTTTCAAAGCCGATTGGCACCAAGAATGTTCAGAACTCCCCCTTTTTTCCCCAAAGGGACTACAGTGCTGAAAGGCCAGAATGAAAACTCATTTTCCTTTCAGAGAAAGTGATTAATTGGCTCAATTTGCTCAAAAATCCACTGGAGATGCTGGATGTTTCCCTGAAGGGGTTCCTTCCAACCTGAAGGCCTCTGGACACACTGGACAAAGCCCTGCTCCCACCCTGAAGGCTTCCCAATACAGCACTACTGTGCCACTGCAGCTGCCAAGGTGTCCAGGTATAGCCTGCCTTGTCTACAGCAAGATCAAGCTGTGGTCTTCTCCTCTGAGAAGCATCCTGTTTTGAAGGAAGTCAGTCTCTGCTGGGCAGCAGGCACCTGCCTCATGAGCTCTGGACCCCTTGAGGTTGTATGGGGCAGCCACCCACAATGGAGGGCCTCCTACCTCTTATTAAGAACTTATGGACGGATTTAGTGTGGCGACTGGGGTCCGGGGCAGTCGGTCCTTGGCAGTCTGATTACTTTGAACCACACTTGAAGTTAAAATTGCTTGTACAGGAAGAGTGATCAGAAATGAGTGAACCATCTGAACCCGATAATGAAAAAAACAGCTCCACTCAAGAACATTCAGACTCAAGTTTACTTGAGCAAGATTGTCAAATTGGACAGAAGCAACTGCAACAAATAGAGCGACAATTAAAATCCTTAGCATTTCAAAACCCAGGACCTCAGGTGGCAGACTTCAATCCTGAAACCAGAGAGCAGAAAAAGAAGGCTGACATGTCAAAGATGAATGAGTATTTTTCTGCGAGCAATAGTACCCCATTTATCCGGAGGTCAGGCTTACGGAATCCTCAGCCATCTGGAATACAGCCAAGAAGCAGGAAAGTGGTGAAGAAATATGACAAGAATGGCCGGCTGCTTTGTAATGGTGCAGACTTATGTGACTGTCTGGATAAGAACTGCTTAGGTTGCTTCTATCCATGTCCCAAGTGTAACTCAAACAAATGTGGACCAGAGTGCCGCTGTAATAGAAAGTGGGTCTATGATGATATTGTAACTGAGTCTGGTGAGGTTGTTAACACATTGCCATATAATGTTCCTGACTGAGGTCTTTGTGAGAAGATTTGTGCTTTTTTGCACATTAACAAAGCACAGAATAAGGCAGTTATTGGCTAAACTGTTTTCATCTTGTCTTCTCAAAATGTCTGAGTAATATGAAAGTAATTTCATTGTGGTGAACAACCAAAAAAGCATGCCTCTTTAGATGTGCTAATTCAGTTTTTCCTCAGTTACAGTTTTCTAAACTTTAGGATATACCAAATGCCAACAAGGAAACATTTGCTTATGCATAATGGGGTGGAATAATTAATTTCTTTCTCATTTTCTTTCTAGTTTCATTTGTCACAAGATACAGCTCAAAAATTGTCTTAAGATTTTAAAATTTGCATATTACTTAGACTATTTTCTGTAAACAAAAATTTATCTTTTATTCATATGCACTAAGAAGTAGTAACTCAGTTTCTAAAGCCAAGAGCCCAATGGCTTTGACTTTGTAACTACTACTTGAAAGTGAAGACAAAAACAAGAAAGTGTGAGTTGTGTTTTAAACAAATGTTGTTTTACATATTTTAAGCTATAATAGTATGTTAGTAAGTAGTTTCTTATAAGACATAGTGTGTAACTAAGTGCTTGACTGAAATACTCAGCTGCTGCAGAAATTATTCTGAGTTTCTTTTGTATTTTAGATAACACCATCTTCTGTATGTTCTGAGTTATAGTAGAGTTAAGGTTGTGAGAAATAGTACAGTGATTGGATAGAAATGATCAGTCATGGAATTTAGACTAAATAAAGTATACTTATATAGCAAAAAAAAAAAAAAAGAACTTATGGACGAATCTTCTCATTCTCTGAGATGGCTTGCCTACTCCCACTGGCCCCCAAACTGATAAGTCTAGATTCTCAGAGAGTAGCCACCATTTTTATTATATTCAGTGTTTTATGGGCTTAGAAGGTAATCCTGTTGTGGAAGAATGAACTCCCCCTACTCATTACTTTAGCTCTTGAGTCCCCACCAATGTGCTAATATTTAAACAAAACCAACTACTCACCACATTGAAATGTTAGATCCTAAATATAACCATTTACTTAATAATAAGACTAAAGAGTAATCTCATGAATATTCACATACTTCACAATCCACACAAAAATCCTGGTCACACTCTCCCACCAACGTTCTCAATATCTGGGAGAAGAGTTGACATATCCTTCCAGGCAGGGAGAGCACAAGTGCATCCCATCCCTACATGCTCAGGGAGTTCACAATTCTGGAACTATAAGATGTGTTTGTTACAATGGAATGTGCTACTCTGCATGTTTTGGTTTATTTGAGACATTTCTTGCTGTCTTTAACCTACTTTGGGCACATGGCCAGTAGCAGGATCGCCAGGGCACAGATAGGAAGACTTTAGTCCTTTCCTTGCATAATTCCAACATTTTTCTCCGGAATTATAAGACTGATTCACTGTTCCGTGAACAATGTGAATGTGCTTGTCTCCCCACATGTTCTCCAACACCGACTGTTTCTTCCTCTTAGCTTCTTTACCAAGGTGATGACTAGGAGGCAAAAGTCACAGAAATGCTTGACTTGTCCTATTATTCTTAGTTATTCTGATATTTTGTATTTGTTCTTTTGAAAGACATGTATAGTCTTTGGCTATTTATTGGAGGACTAGTGCTTGGTCTCAGGGAATTGTGGTAATTCCCTAAATATCCTGCATTTCAGAAATCTATCCAAAACATGTGACGCAAACATTTTCCCCATTCAATGTCATTTCTTCTTTTTCAGGCTGCACTGATTTTGTTTTAAAAGAGCTTCTAAACCTCATCTCTTTGGTATTTTGTGATGTCTCCCATGTTTTGGGGGATTGATTCTTTCCTCCAAACTATATTTGTGAAAAGAACCCCCACTTCTCTTCTGTTTCTTTTGTGTTTTTAGTGGCCTCTGAGACCTATTCCAGTTCTAGAGATATGATCCAACGGTCTTAAGTGGCCTTGGCCTGTAGCTTCTTATCCATTTTGAGTTCACTGTGTCATATAGCAGAAGTTGGAAATGCATCCCTCTTTTCTGTCTCCTTACATTCCAGCTTGATTTCCAATTTTCTCAGCAGTTCTGGTCAAAGAAGGAGTCTTTCCCCCATGACTTGTGTTCTCAGGCTTTTGAACTCTGGACTCCAGCCTTCCTTGGTTTGTCTTGTGTTTTCCACGGCCCTGCTCTTATCTGTAGCAGATATCTGATGATGAATGCTCTGTTACATAGTTCTAAATCTTTCTTCCATTCTTCATTGTTTCCCTTCATGTTATTGCCCATTTATTCCCCTGAGTGAATTTTAGCTTTATTTTATCCAGTAATGTCTTGGTCAGATTAAAAAAAAAAACTGGGAAGATTAAGTGATTTGCCTATGTCGCCTAAGGAGGTAGGAGCAGAGCAAAGACTTGGAAGCTCTTTCAGCACCCAAACTCTGAACTGATGGGGGTGCTCCCAACCCACAACAACTGGAAAAGACAGGAGCTTCCACACCAGAGCAATGAAGATTTGGTGTATTGTACCTGAAAGGTTCTTGGCCTTATTCACACAGGTCAGAATGTGCTGAAGTGGGCAAAGCTCAAATTTGGGCAACACTCAGCCAGCCAACTTCTGTGTATGTGGATGACCCAGAACTCATCATGGAAGTGCATTCTGCCCAGTTCTAGTCATCTGAAAACTACACCAGAAATCAATCCCACTCTGTGGAGAAGGAACAGGAAAGGGGGAAGAAGGGAAGGAAAGAGAAAGAGGAGAAAACAAAGGAGAAAGGAGTGAATAGGCAGTGGAGAGGAAAGAGGAGGAAAAAGAAGAAGAGGGGGGAAAAGATGGGCAAGAAAGAGAGGGAGGATAAGGAGATGGGGACAGTTATCCTCCAATAGACCATGCAGTTTTCAAAAAAGGAAATGTAGCCTATCAATAGCCACTTGAAAGAATGCTCCAAATCATCAATGATAAAAAAATATTGAAGAGTACAACAACTCCAAGGTTTCACCTTAACAAGCATAAAATCGATGAAAGAAGAAATCGGCAAACATTGGACGACAACAGCAATGTATTTATTGGAAGGGTTGTGAGTCAGTTCAATAATGTAGTTTGCCTCAATTTGAACAAGGCTCTTGACAAAGCATATCCTACTGTTCTAATATAGAAGATGAAGATCAATGACTAAGACAAGAATGCAGTCAGATTCAGAGCTGGTCGAATGACTGAATGAACTGAGCTGATGTTTCAATTTCAACATGGCAGGAGATCTGCTATGCTGCAGGGGGAGGGGGAAGGATGCCCCAGGGATCTGTGCTCAGACCTGTGCTAATTAATGTTTTATCAGTGACTTGGATAAAGTCATAGAAGGTATGTTCATGAGATCTGCAGATGACTTGGGAGAATCAGAACCCAAAGAATCATGACGGGCTACAGCATTGGGCTGAATCTAACACAATATTCTGTAGGAATAAAGGTAAATGTGATTGTGCCTACCTAGGTTTTCTAAATGAGGTTCACAAAAGGTGTTGATAGACACCCCTGGAATCTTGCCTATGCCTCTCCAAAAGAGACTTGCCACCAAATGTCAATTACACAAAAGACCATCACAAAAAAATAGCATATAAACCCATTCATCAAAGCAAAAAAGCAAAGATAAATTGGAGACATTATGCAGAGTAGAATATACCAGAAAGATAGAAAAGAGTGAGTTCTTCCAATGGAAATGAGATAAGGTCTCAGCTCAAACCAAAGAAAATAGACCCTGACCTCACTCAGGAAGAAATTATCTTTCCAAAGCCACAAGGGAGGCAAGATGGAAAATCAAGGACGTGTTCAGCAGCAGGCTTCCCCTGCATGTCTGTGACTTCCGCTGTCTTTTTCTCTCTTCCCTCTGAGGATGGTGCTGAAGAAAATCTCTCCTGAAATCTCTCTGCATTCTCTCCACCAATCTAGAGTCATGCCTAAACAGTAGTACCAACACACCCCAGGCTTGAGTGAAAGCCAGATTGTTTAAAGTCATGTACGTAAAAAGAACCAACAACTTTGGGAGGATAAGGTGGTGGAGGGATGGAGAGAGTCCCTGCTCTGAAGATCTGAGAATGAGTCACAAGTATCATGGGACCCCCACAACTCCTGCAACCCTGGGCTGTAGGAAGAGGCATAGCTACCAGGAAAAATTAGGGGTGTTCATAATGTCAAGAGAGGTGCTTTTTGTGAGAGCTGAGAACTGGAACAAAGTAGGCGACCATCAGTTGGAGAGTGGCTTAACCAACTGTGGTCCGGGAAGGTAATAGAATATGATTGTGCTGTAAGAGAGGATACATGTGATGAATACAGGAAAGCATGGAAAGATCTATAGGAACTGACACAAAGGGAAGTCAGCAGAACCAAGAAAGCAACCTACACAGTGACCGCAGACACATAAATGGAATGAACAATGCCAAATGAACACTACAAATCCGAAGTAAAGGTAACAAAATGATAATGATCCAGCAGGACTCTAATGAAAAGGGAGGAGAGGCTGCCTCCAATCCACCCTCGGGGGAGGTGGGAGGTCACAAGGACTGCACATGGCACATCTTGTAAGATTTTCTCATTGTACTAATCATTTGTGCTGGATTTTTTTTTTTAAGTTTCTGAGAAATATTGTTACATGGAATAGTTCTCTGGGAGGGGAGAGGGAAGGGGTGTTTGGAATACTATGGTTATGTAAGAAACAGAAAATATCAATTAAAAAACTTATTTTAAAAAATAAAGATGGTCTGCATTAGAAAAAAAAAAGGAACTAAGTGGGGATCGGCTCCCTGTCCTCTGTCTTTGTCAGACCTCATTGGGACTCCATGTTCAGTTCTGGGGACTTTGAAGAATATTGAGTAGCTAGAGAGGATTCAGAGGGATGGGAAAGGATCACGACCTATGAGGAATGAAAGAAAGATTAGATGTGTTGATTCTGGAAAAGAACAGACACAGAGGGGAAATGGGGGTTATCTTCGTGTATTGGAAGACCTGTCACAAGAAGTTACTTTACCCTATTAGACCCTGGAACCCAAACCAGGAATGAAGAAGGGAGCTGTGAAGAGTCCGGGTCAGACACGAGGTCAGGGCACCCTTCCTAAGAATGAGTGTTGTTGTTAAGTGAGGTGGGGAGCTCCCCACCCCCAAAGGCAGGCAGCTACGTTGGGGTTCTTATTTAGGGGTGTGATGAGGGTCTATGAAAGTCCCCTCTAGTGCTTCTATTGTGGCCTTCTGAAATGATAAAAAATTGCTTGGGAGAAGGCAGGGGATGGTCCCCACAGTTTTAAAAAATGGTGAATGTTCTAGGGTGACTTGTGTCTTGTGTGAACTAGTGCAGAATCCAGAGGAACCAAGCAAACAGCTGCCCAATGACCACACAAGCATGAAGGAAAAAAGAAACCACACCAAGATTCCATCAAGCTGATTGATGTCGTGACTTCAGAGATGAGAATAACTCCCCTCTTCTTGACAGAGGTGGGGGGCCACAGGCGTGGCATGAATGAGGCATGTATATCCAGACACTGGCCAGAGTGGTGATGTTTTTCTTCGATCTGCTTGTTTGTTAAAGGGGAAGGGAGTAGGGAGAGAATCCCTGGAAAGTAATGTATTAAAAAAGGAAAGAGCATCTCATGCTCTTAAAAAGAGAGGCAGAGGTGGGGCAAGGAAGGCCCTTCACCCAGAGGGGCTTTCATTCCAGGGCTGACTCTGCCCCTGTGCTGTAGTAGGACCCTGGGGCCCATGAGTCTCTGCCCCTTGTTCCTGCAGTGAGTATCCTGTTCTTGGGGTGCCCCCACCTGACTCAGCCTGCAGTTCCTGGCCCGCTTCCTCAACCGCCATGGCTAGTTGGCATCCTTGCCCCTTCTGGGCCTTGGTATGTGCACCCATGGGCTGCCAGCTGAGGCCCTGGAAAGGTCAGAACAGCTCAGGCCTGGGCTCTATCTGCTGCTGTAGGAGGGCCTCATGGTCCAGCTCTCCCATCCTCTCCTCCTAGAAGCGAGGCTTGAGTCAGTTTGAGTCATTCCCTGACTTTTTTTCTCCACTGGAGTCCTATCAGAAAAGGTGAGCCAAGTCAGCTGAGGTGGCGAGCAGGTGTAGTTTTTAAATGTGTTCATCTCCAGCTCATTTCCATTTCAGTAATTACTCTCAAGGCTTCAAGCTTCCTCCATCCTCAGTCCTGGCTGGATCGGCCTTGGAGGCTGTAGAGAACATTTCTCTCCCTTCCGGGGCTGGGAAGTCCAGGTCAAAGACATCTGGGTGGGTGGGGTGGGGAAGAGCTTCTGGGCTCACGGGGTATTCTCACCTTCTGGGAGCCCTTGGGAGGCTAGGGTGGTGGGCGCTCTCCATTGAGGCTGCCTCCTTGCCACAAGGATGACGGTGAGGCCGCCCAAAGACCACTGTGTGCAGGCTGGACCAAGGATGGCAGGGAGGCCCAAAGACGGCAGCGAGATGGCACGAGGACAGCCTTCCTTTTCCCGAAATTGTCCTGCCTTGGCCATTTCTTAGCATCGCTTTGGTTTTGGTTCCCAAGCCCTTCTGACTGTGTCGCTAGCACGATTTCCCCCATGGGAATAGGTTTTTATTTCGCAGGACGCTTTGTCGCCCACTCAGTAGCTCCTCTCCGGCTCTGAGCTCATTTTCTCTTCCTGCTGAAGGGGGAGACGAAATCTGACACCAAGTGTCCTCCTACTTCTTTATTAAAATCTTAACATCAACACAACTTCAAGGAAAAGCTGTGGCTCACAATTCCCAGAAGAATTCCCAAGAAGAAAGCACTCCCGCTGTCTTTTCATTCAATTGGCCTCTTTGTTCTATAGATGGGGGGAGCTTACCTGAGACACCCCACAATCAGTGCTGGATGCCGCAGAATTGCTCACCTTTCCTCTCCATCTTGTGCCCAACACTCTTCCAGCTCTGGAAGGCTTATGAACACCTCCTAATTGCATGGTGTTAAATGGGGGGCAAAGCCTAGAGTTCCTCTCCTAAGAGTTCTCTCCTTTCAGGCCGAAAGGAAGCCCCCACCTTTCCCTTCAGGGGAAGGTCATTCCCAATGAACTTTGCTACTGGGAGAGCCCAGTCCCAAGCTCATCAGGGATCTGCCCAGTACTGCCGCCTTTCCTTTCTCTTGAAAGACAAACTAGTGGAGAGGAGAATTCTTTGAGTCTGCCCTTTCCCTTTTTCATATTGTTTCTCTCCTTCATTTAACCCTTTCATGATCCCTTCACAAAGTTATTCATTCTCCTAATTCTTCTTGTGACCAGAAATGACTTACATCCTTGGACAGTCTCTGGTCTCTCTTTTCCTGCATTCCCTCTGGTCCCTCCACCTTGCCTATATCAATCTGCTTCCCTCGGTACTCTCCCTTTCCTTCACTGGCCATAATCAGACATTGGCATGAGGACAGGTCCATGACAGCCTGAGTATCCCATCATGTACAAGGCCTCTGATGGAAGCCCCCCATGCAAGTGATGCAGGTGGTCACTTAGCTTCTTCCTAAGGCAAAGGTGAGAATTGTTTGTACGGTGGGAGAAACCAATCCTGGGAGCCATTCTCTAAGGGATTTTAAGATTCTTTCCTCTCCACTGCCCCCTTTTTAAGGAGATTCCTTTGCCCTCAATCATTCATTCCATTTCACCCACAAAGCTTCCCTGGAAGATATAATAAAGTCTAATTCTCTTCCTTATTTAAGAAAAATATGATGAAGGAAACTGGAATTCCCCGACAAGATGACCACTTAAGCATCAGCCAACAAGGTAACTAGTGTTTTTCAATCTTGGCACCCCTCATATTTGATCAACCTTCCCATCAGAGTGTACAAAAGGTTCCAACAGGGTGGTGATGAGGCTCCAAGGAGCGTTAGGCCCCGGATCCTATCTCCAACTGCTCTTCACCAGTCACCAGGAGGGAGACAAAAACCTGCCTTAAGGAAGAGGAGTCAGGCAGGTTCTTTGGAAGAGAGGAAGCACAAGGAGACGCTCTGATAGTCCCATCTTTTGTTTTTGAAGGGCATAAAGGAAAACAAGTCCAAGGTTTCCTGAACCTCGGGCATTAAAAGGATCAAAAGGAAAGCAGAAACATTCTGCCAGGCACCTGCAGGACCCCTCACCGCCCCACCCTAAGCCCCAGTAGCTGAGTGGGTGGATGCCCGCTGCTGCACAGACACTGAACTGAGATGCAGCTCTCCCAGAGAGAATGCCCTGTGGTGCAGAATCTGGGCCTCTGTTCTGGCTGCTGGCCAGCCAGCCTTGCTCTGGACTGCCCTACCAGCCTCCTGTCTTGGGCATCTCACAGATTCGGGAACACTTCCCAGGTGATGAATGACCATGGCCCTGGGACCTCTCCAAGACTCCATTTCCTCCCCGTGAGAGAAGATTGAACAGTCTTGCTCCAAGTTCCTTTTTGGAGGACTTTGCATCCCTTTTGTATTGACTTCTCTGAGCCTGTGTTACTTCCCCCAATAGAATGCAGGATCCTTGAGGGCAGGGACTGTTTGGATTTTGTCTTAGTATGTCCAGTAGTGCTCGGCACAGAGTAGACACTCAAATGTTTGTTGAAAAGGTCAAATGGGTGAGGGCTACAGGAGGGGGTGAAACACCCTCAGGCCATTCAAGGACTCCTTGGACCAAGCTATGGATCTAAGTACAGATTGGGGGGTTCTACAGTTTCAAGGGCTTTGCTCTGGGGGTGGGGGGGAGGCATTATTAAGAGTCAATAGGAATCGATCATAAAATGTAAAGAAACTCAAAACCTGGCCTACAGAGTCAATGCCATTCAATTTGCAATTACAATTGATTGGTTTGGTGGCTAAACTGTGCACTAGGGAGGCAGGGAGAAAAGAAAAGGAAGAGTTTCTGCCCTCAAGGAGGTTCCATTCTATCTGGGGATACAGGGATGTGCAATACAACATATGCAAAATACATGTTAATTTGGGGGAAGGGCTAGTGTCTGGAGAGGGGGGCAGTGTCATATAGGGAACAAGCACTCAGGATCCTTATTGCCTGAATAGTTCTTGCTCTCAGTGAATCGAGATCCAGTTGTGTTTCTGGCCAAGGCAGAACTGCCTATACAGGATCTTCAGGGAGGGCTCTTCACAGCCTCCATGAAAATGTCTTTTTGTAATATTAATGTTTTTAAGAAGAAACACATTTGTGAACACGATGTAGAGGTAAGGAGGAATTCTCCCACTACCGAGTATTTGCACAGTTCATCCACCTGCTCCTCACTTGTGTTTACAGAAATCCTCCTCTTCCTTCAAGCCTCAACTCAGGGGCCACAATTCCTCTCGAAGTTTTTAGCCAGAAATACTATGATTAGGTTTATGCCACAAAGAGATTAAAGAAAGAGGAAATCTTCATTAAAATTTTCATAACAATTCTTATTTTTTTAAGAAAGGAATTGGAAACTAAGGAGTCCTCATCAGTTTGAGAGTGGCTGAACAAATCATGACATATGCTTACAATGGATTATTATTTTTCCTTAACAGTGTTTTATTTTATTTTCCATTTACATGTAAAGATAGTTTTCAACATTCATTTCTATAAAATTTTGAGTTCGAAATTTTTCTCCCTCCTTCCTTCTCCATCTCCCCAAGATGGCAAGCAATCTGATAGAGGCCATAAATGTATGATCATGTTAAACATATTTCCACATAAGTCATGTTATGAAAGAAGAATCAAAACCAAAGGGGAAAAACACAGGAAAGAAAAAAAAATAACAACAAAAGAGTGAAAACAGCATGCTTTGATCTTCTCTGAATGTAGTTAGCATTTTCTACCACAAATTTTTTGGAATTCTCTTAGATCATTGCATTGCTGAGAAGAGCTAAGTCATTCATAGTTAATCACTGCACAATGTTGCTCTTACTGTGTACAGTGTTCTTCTGGTTCTCATTTCACTTTGCATGTAAATCTTGTTCATGTTCATGTAAGTCTTCCCAGGATTTTCTGAAATCTGCCTGTTTATCACTTCTTATGCCACGAGAGTATTCCGTTACATCTATATACCACACTTGTTCAGTCATTCCCCAATTTATGAGCATCCCCTCAATTTCCAATTCTTTGCCACCACAAAAAGAACTGTCATAAATATTTTTGTACATGTGGGTCCTTTTCCCTTTTTATGATCTCTTTGGGGTACAGACCTAGCAGAGGTTACATTGTGATATCATTGTGAAAGGAACTGTTTCAGAGAAACATGGGAAGACTTTTATGAACTGAGGCAGAGTGAAGTAAATAAAACCCGGAGAACAATGTATATGGCAGCAACATCAGTGTAAAGACATTGGTGGAATATGTGCTAGTGCTGAGTAATTCAATTCCCACTTCTGATTCCAGAGGACTGATGAGGGAGCCCAGCGAGCTCTGTACTGACATGATGGTGATGGACTCAGGGGGCAGAATGAGACATGTGCTTTGTGACATGGTCAGCTGGGGCATTCATTTTCCTTGTCTTTGTTACAGGGACCGGTGTGGGGAGGTTTTGTTTTTTAATTGGGGAAGGGATTGGGGGACAGATGAAAGGCTAGCTAATGATAGAGTTTCAATGAGAGAGAGTTAGAAGGAGGGAGGAGGAGAAGGAGAAAGAGGAGGGAGGGAGGAAGAGGTCAGTGAAAGCATTTTTGAAAAGACTAAAAGGAAACACCAGCTAATGGGACAATTTTGAAAATCAGATGTTGAATTTCTCCTATTCTTTTTACAAGGCTCCTGCACATAAAAGTGATTTGTGTTTCTACACACGGTCCTCTTTTTTCTTTTCTATTTCATATACGGAAAAGTTCTTTTTTTTTGGCATGTGTTAAATTCAGAATACAGATTTTAAATTGGATTAAAGTAAATGGAAACAGAAACAGTCACCCTGGCTCTTCTGAGCAAAGTGAGCCATCCTGGAGCTCCCGGCATAGTCCAATTCGGTTCCAATGAATGTCTCTGGGGCCCAAAGTGTGTCCATAAAACCCTACTGATTATTGGAGGTCTTTCCCAGCTTCATGAGGAACATCCCCACTAGCACCAAGTTCGATAAACCCTAGAGTATGCTGAGGTGCTAAGGATGGATGTATAGAGGCCACTGTGGTTCTGTTTGATCCCTGAAACGTGACGGGAGGAGCTACTTGCTCAGAGGACACCTTTGCAACATCCAGGGGGAAGCTACTTAGCAGAGTGTAAGGACAGATTTCAGAAGATCAGGTCTCCAGCTATCCCCTGTCACTGGTTCGATGGAAGAGCTCAGGGGTGAGTCATTGGTCAAAATCATCCAGGGACTTTTCAGTAAGAGGCTAGATTCTTTATTCCTGCTATGGTCTCCAATTGGTTCCTGTACAAATGTTCACACTCAGAACCGAGATCTGGAGCTGCCTGTAAAGAGACAGAAGGAGTCTGTGTTAAGTCAAAAAAGCAACATTCTACATGTTCAAAGCATGGACTTCTGCTGCAGTTGTGGAGGACAGGTCCCTGATGCTGCACTTTAGCTGCCCAAAGTGTCCCATCACTCCTCATTAATTAAAACTCATAGTCTTTTAGTCTTTCTCACTATGCTAAGGAAAAAAAGAAGATCTAACCCTAACTAAAGTGGGAATGACTAATAGCCTCAACCCCTTCCGTCCCCATGTCCATCCCAGGTGATTTGCATTCTGTAAAGGGTACTCATCAATGAAACTAATTAGTGAAGTAAGGGAGGCAGAGATGCTAAAGGGTCCCAAGTACCCTCCCCACCTTCTCCCACAGACAGAAGAATGCGCAGGTCTCAGCATCTAAGTTAACTTTCTTGATATCCTGATGGGACCTGGAGGGCGCAGCTGAAGGTGCAGAGGACTCCCTCACCCCACAAGCAGCTGAAGGGTCCTGGACTCTTACAAATGGCCTGCTACTCCAGGTCCTCGCCGGTCCGACCCTGTCCTCCATGCCCCCGCATCAAATCCCAAAGCTACCACCTCCGGCTTTCCAGTCTTCTTGCCCCCCTTCCCCAAATACACCCCGACCCAGGGACGCTGCCCAAGACACGTCTTGTTGGTGGAGTCTCCGTGCCTTTCAGGTGCTCGCCCAGAATTCACTGCCTCCATTTCTGCCTCATGGTTCCTCCAGCTCCTTCTAAGCATCATGTAAGTTCTGTCTGCAAAAAAAGCCTTTCACCAGAGGCAGCTAGGTGGCGCCAGAGTGCACAGAGCCCTGGGCTTGGAATGAGGAAGACCCGAGTTCAAATGTAGCTGCCAGGGCAGGACCCTGGGCAAATCCCCCCCCCCCCCCCGCCTGCCTCTGCTTCCTCGTCTGTAACACGGGGATAATAACAGCACCTGCTTCAGAGGGCTGTTGTGAGGATCTAACGCAAAGCCCACAGACAGTGCCTGCACATAGTAGGTTCAGCAGAAACTTGTGCCCTTTCCTGCCCTTGCCCGATGCCACTGCTGCGCCCTTGACAAAGTGCCTGCCACCCATACGCATGTGTGCACAGGGTCTTCCTGTTGCCTCTCCCCTAGCCTCTGAGCGCCTGGGGAATAGAGGCAGCTTTCCCCCAGCTCTTAGCACATGGTGGGTCCTATATAAATATCAGCTATAATTGTGGAGAATGTGTGGAAGATCATGGGAAACAGAAGGGGCCCTGATTGGGAAAGGGCAAACGCAGCCCAAAACTACGATGAAGGGAAAAGCTGAAAGTCTGCCAACCATAGGTCAATGAGCCCTAGGAAGGCCCCACAGAGGCTGCCCCACACAGGTGCCTTCCTAACATCATTGATAAAGGTACAGGGCAGGGCTTCCCCAGATTTTCATCAGAGTGTTTGCTTTTGAAGAGGATGAAAACAAATGGGGTAGACAATAATGCAGTCGTGCCATCAGAACTGGTTGAATGGTTGGACTTAAACAGTAGCCGTTACTGGTCATGGCAGGGCATCCCCAGGAGGACCAGAGAATTCTGGGCGTGGCTGCACTCTCCAGTCTTGGCCACCGTTCTTTAGCTGCCTTCTTCCAGCACCCATTCTCCCATTACAAGTTCTTCCCAGAATCCCCATTTCGAGGAAGGGCCTGGATCAACCCTTCATTGTCAGGAAGCTGGGATAACACCTCTAGTCTCCTATATCTCTGATATGTCCAAGAATATTAACAAACAGCTCCCAAGAGAAGAATGGAAAACTACTAACAACCAAATGAAAGATTATTCCCAATCATTAGCAAGAAAAGTTTCAATCAAAATAAATTTGAGATTGTACCTCAGACCCAGCACATTTGTGAAAATGATAAAAGATGGACGTAGTCAATTCTGGGGAACTTGGGAAAGAGAGGTATATGAGTGCATTTTTGGTCAAGCTGTGAATTGGTCTGAGCACTCTGGAAAGCAATTTGGAATTGTGCTTTTAAAAACAGTAACTAAGTATTCTTCCTCTTTGCTCCAGAGAGGCCCCTGCTAGGCAAATATCCCCTAGGGGTGAAAGACACAAAGGTCCCACATATTCCAAAACATTCAGAGTAGCTTTTTTGGAGCAAAGACCTTGAAACAAAATAATTGTCCATACTGATGATGACCTTGGCACCCATGGCAGGAGGAGAAGGGAGTGGATGTCAGGAAATCCATGAGGCAGGGTTGAGAAGGTGAGTCCAGGAAGGTGTGATAGCTCCTCCTTACTGGATTCCCCACTGGGTCTGGCCCAGCTCCTCAGTTGAGGGGTGGAGTGAGGGAAAGGGGAGGTACCCCAGGGAGGATGGGTTTTCCTACCAGCCAGACACCTTACATAGGGTCTTTGTGATCTGGGCTCTAGGAGAGGGGACCAAGGGAAAACAAATGGGAAGGATGCTCCTGGTTAAGGAGGGGGTCTTAAGGGGAGGTGCACTGTGGGGCTCAGAAGTGAATGTGGCCACTGGTAAAAGCTGTCCCTCTGGAGACCCCAGCCTGGAAGTGTGAGCTGGGGGAGGCATTTAGTTAAGAACAAGTAGTCATTTCCATGGCACTTGGAGCAAAGCAGAACACATCACATGATTTCATTTCATCCACACCATGACCCTGCAAAGGGAAGGGCTACAATTATGTCCATTTTACTGGTGGAGAAATGGAGGCTCATGTGACTGGGGTCACACCACCAATAAATGTCAGAAGCAGGATTTGAGTCCAGGCCTTTCTGACTCTGAGCCTAGCCTTCATCTTGCCCATCACCAGGCAGGGCTGACATATAGACCATCTGTACACAAATGAGAGATTGATGGGAACACACCAGAGAGGAAGACCATTCAACAGACTGGGGCGTCTCGGCCCAACTACATCTCCAGATTACTCCCTTGTATTTGGGGAAGGCTCACAGAGCCAACAGGAGTCTAAGGCAGAAACGCAGGCCACACTGGTGGGGGCTGAGGAGGGGGTTACTGCTCCCTCTGGGTCTACCCCAGATCCCACCCGAGGCTCCTCCAGTTGGAGGTGCTTGACAAGCAGCAGTAGAGGAAAGGCATGAAAGGGGACACCAGGAATGAGAACCAAAGGCCAGCTTGAGCAGGGCCCCTCTGCTTCAAGCCAGAGTATCTGTGGTCTCTGGCAAATGCTCGCAGGACCCTGTGAAATGCATGAGCTCCTTTGCTCTCCCAAGGAATGCCAGCTCACCAGACCCGATTCTTTTATTTATGTCTAGAAAGAGAGAGGTGTGTGAGTGTGTGTGTGTGTATATGTGTGTGTGTGTGTGTGTGAGTGTTTGTGTGACTGTAGGGAGACCCCTTTCCATGGGTCGCTGCCTCACCTGTAGGGTTCTCACCGCTGCCCCCAACCCTGTGTTTCCTTGGGCAGGTCCCCACCAACCACACCACTCTCTGTTGGACTGGAGCAGACACTCCATGCCTGGACATCAAGCACCAGCTCTGTGCTGAGTCAGTGACTGCCCTAGGAGAGCTGCTCCACCAAAGGTGTCTTCTCCCTCTGGCACCAACCTAGGTTCAGCCAGCCTGGTCCTTGGCCCCCTCTCTGTGGGCCTCACCCCTATGGCCGATGGGGTTTGTGGGGACCAGAGAGGCCCAGGGGCAGAGTCTCTGAGAAGCCAGAACCACATGAGCAGAATCAGAATGTTCTGCACGATAATCATGACAGAAGAATGACGAACAACTCCAGTCAATGGAGGGACCAACCACTAGGCCAGAGGACCAGCGATAAAGTATGTTCAAGTCAAGCCACTGTCACCTCCTCAGCCCCGTTTGTTTAGTGACTTCAGGGAAAGAAATCTGTCCTGGGAAAGCTGCATCCAGAGCACCTTCAGGAAGAGGGAGGGATAAGACATCCAGAAGTCTGCAGCTGAGCTCAGAGGACAAAGAGGCCTGGGTATTCTCAGAGAAGTGGGAAGCCAAAAAGTCTTAGAGAAATCAGAGTCAGAGAAGGAGGGGAAGAAGGCTGTCCTGCCCCAGGGGCCTAGCAGTAGGGTGTGGGCACCGACAAAAGAGAGGAAGATGGTCTGTGCAACCCACCAGACACTCAGACCGAAGCTCTGGGCGAAGGTGGGAAAGGTGAGGGGCTAAGAGTCCAGAACAGCAGCCCACAGTGCAAGCGTTCGTAAGGAATCAGGAAGCCAGTCCAAGTTTGGGAAAGGAGGTTGGTTGTGCAGACAGAGAGGAAAGGATGAGTTTCAGGGGCAAAGGAAGGAAAAGATGACAGGATTCTGGAAGATTCGGGGGCTGAAAACTGAGTTTACATTTTGAAAGAAATGCCAAGTGCTGTAGACGAGCTCCAGAGGAGAGCCAAAGATAACCCCACAGTCGCATTCCTAGGAGATGAGGAGGGTGATGGAGTTAGCAGAAACCCCCAGAAACAAGAGTGGAAGATGCAGGTCTGGGGCCTCCCCAAACCTCAGAGCAGATTCCAGCGGCGCCAACAGCCCCCAGAGTTAACCAGACAGAGGCCGGGAGCACCCTCAGAGTACAAGAGGGAAGGACAGGGAAGAAGCCCCCACCCCCAAGACAGCAGCACTAACAGCATCAGTGAGGGAAGGGAGGAAGGGAGGAGTGGTGGGCAGAGACCCAGGCAGCAGAATGTCTGGGGAAGCCACGAGTACAGACCCTTCTATCCTACCAGATCAGGTCCTGTCTGCGGATGATAAGGGCATCCAGCCAGACTGATCTGGGCAGTGTGGGACAAGGGGTGCACAGAGCAAACCCTGAATCAAACATAGGCGGGGGACAGGGAGAACAGGAGATTTTGGAGAGATGGCTGCTGCCCCAGCCTAAGTCACACAGACAGGCAGTCATCAGGCTGTGCTCAGGAGGAGGAATGCCCTAGTCACACCAGCCCTGGAAGAGCCTGAACTGAGCTATGGAAGGTGAGGCACTCCCACCTGCGCCAGCACAAGCTGTCACAGCCCAGAGAGTGCCCAGGCCTCCCCGTGGGCACCTAGAAGGGGAGGGGAGTCTCTGGTGGCTGGGTCGTCCTGGGCCTCACAAAGCACCTCATGCCCCTCTTTCTCCATGCAATAGGAATAATGCTGCCTTTGAAGATGTTTGTGCTTGTGTCATAAGCTCCTTTGCAATCAGGGGACCAGTCCTTAGTTGAGTACCTGCTTGGTACTCAGTGGGTGCATAATATATATTTTGGTTGAATTTTAAGGGACAGGCTAGTAGGTTGATAGAAGGCCGCCACAAACCAAGGACTGGAAAACCTGAGTGACCTGCTTGCTTACCAAAGATTGGTCAGGGACATATAAGGACAATCCATCAGAATTGCCTTTTGTCTATTGGGGAATTGGTCCATGTTCCTTTAGAGAGAGTGAAAAGCAAAGATTCAGAAGAGACTGAGAAGAAAAGCATGCCAGCAATGGGCTGGGAGATCTCCCAGTGTGCTCATGCCCCTCCCCCTGGGAAGGAAAGCCTTAGCAGCTTCCTGGAGCCCACAACGCTTTGGGCCAGGGAGCCAAGCACCAGCCTCTGCTCTGGGGCTGAGCATCTCTTCCTTAGGAGCTGAAGACTTCTACTCTGAAGAACTAGATCAACTTCTTCCAGTCTGAGGGGAAGGACTCCTGCCCATCCTGAAAAAATAAGGTAGACTATAACCAAGCATTTCAGCCGAGCAGACTAAATCTGGAAGCAGGAATGAGAACAGCCAGTGAGGCTGTGGGATCTGTTGGTCAGTACTGGCAGGGAGGGACCTATGGGGCAGCCAGACCAAGGCCATCGGGAATTGTCTGAGGCCACCATACACTGGAGAGACAGTCTGAGTCCCCACAGCAAATGCTGAAGAGGAAACATGGAGTCACTATCTGCCAGACTGCTCCTGCAAAGATCTGTCCACAACCATCCTTGTGCTTCAGAATGTTTACAATCTCCTTGGCATAAACCTCATGCCACCAACACAGACCAATTAATTGGTTGCAAGCATTGACTATGCAATATTATGCAGTGCACACTGTCTTAGAATCCAACTACAAAGCAATTTCTACTCTCAGGGAGCTTCCCATAACCCTTCGTGCCAATAAAGGCCACCTGGTGACCAGCCTCCTGGTCATGTTCTTATCGTGTGTCAACTGCTTGGCCCATTCTTTCTACTGGTGCATTTGAGCCAGGCTAGACAGGAAGGTTCTCACATGCCACAATTAGCCCAGGTAAGTTAACTAGCTGGAATCTGCATCCCAAGGACACTTGGGAGGAGCTAAGTCTGAACCAATGTTACAGGAATAAGGGAAAAGAAGAGAATAAGGGGAAAGAAGGGAGAGATGCTGACTAAGCTGATACAGGAAAGAGAAAGATCCCAGGGACTTCTGCCCCAAGTAGCCAAGAGAGTCTGTGGCTATGGACCTGAAGGAGGTTCCAGTGAGCCTGCCCTGGCTCATTTGCTTAAACTGCCACGGACCTAGATGTCTGATAGGGTCATGTCCTAAGGAGCCTCCGGGCCTCCACATGGTGCACAGCCTTTCGAGGAGATCAGAACTCCTGCGATTCAGGCGGCAGTAAGATATTTGAATAGTTCCTGCATCTCTCAGAAATGAAAACCACAGATCCAGACTGAAACACCCGTGAAGCATCTGTTTTCACACACAGGCCCATGTACACAGACCACATCCTGCATTTCACTTGCTGGAATAAGCATCATTTCCTTCTTAGAAGCAAGTAGGGCCTCCTAGGCTGTCAACAGTGATGAAAGGAAGCAGACTGCATGGCGTGAGTAGAGTGCCAGCTAGTCCCAGGCTGCCGACCCGATGCAACATGTTACTGGAGTAGTCTTTATCACTCAGTACCAATAACCCTGGGCTAGGGGTGGAGCTAAAAGACAGGCAGTCTCAGGAACAGACAGTGAAGGAGATAGAAGGAAAGGTCTGACTTAGTACTGCTACTGACAATGGGAGCCACAAGGCAGCTTTAGGACAGTGGAACATGGCGGACTGAGCTCTTTTGGTGACAGGTCAAATTCTGACCCAAAGTGCTTCTTTTTAAAATATTACTTTTTCCAAATACATTTTTAATATTCATTTTTAAAGATTTTGAGTTCCAAATTGTCTCCCTCCTTCCCTCACCACCCCTTCCCTAAGATGTTTGGCAATTTCATATAGGTTATGTGTGTGCAATCACATAAAACATATTCCTATATTAGTCATGTTATGCAAGAAGAAACAGAAAAGAACCACAAAAAAGTGAAAAGTGCTTTGCTCTGCATTCAAACTCCATTAGTTCTTCCTCTGGATGTGAATAGCGTTTTCTATCATGAGTTTTTTGGAATTGTCTAGATCATTGTATTGCCGAGAAGAGCGAAGTCAGTTATAATTGATCATCACACAGTGTTGCTAATACTGTGTACAATGTTCTCCTGGTTCTGCTCCCCTCACTCAACATGATTTCATATGTCTTTTCAGGTTTTTCTGAAATCTGCCTGCTTATCATTTCTTATAGCACAATAGTATTCCATTACATTCATATACCATAACTTGTTCAGTCATTCCCCAGTTAATAGGCATCCCTTCGATTTCCAATTCTTTGCCACCACAAAAGGAAATATATTTTTGCACATGTAGGACCCTTTCCCTGTTTTTATGATCTCTTTGGGAATACAGACCTAGTAGTGGTATTGCCAGATCAAAGGGCATCACAGTTTTATAGCCCATTGGGCACAGTTCCAAAATGCCCTCCAGAATGGTTAGATCAGTTCACCACCGCACCAGCAATGCATCAGTGTTCCAATTTTCCCACACCACCTCCAACATTAGTCATTTTCCTTTTTTTGTCATATTAGTCAATCTGATGGGTGTGAGGTGGTACCTCAGAGTTGTTTTAATTTGCATTTGTCTATTCAATAGTGATTTAGAGCATTTTATATGACTAGAGATAGCTTTGATTTCTTCATCTGAAAACTGCCTTTTCATATCTTTTCACCATTTATCAATTGAGGAATGGCTTGTGTTTTTATCAATTTGTCTCAATTCTCTATATATCTGAGGGATGAGACCTTTATTAGAGACACTTGCCATAAAGATTGTTTCCCAGCTTTCTGCTTTACTTCTAATCTTATTTGCATTGATTTTGCTTGTGGAAAAACTTTTAAATTTAATATAATCACAATTGTCCATTTTATATTTCATAACACTCCCTATCTCTTCTTTGACCATAAATTCTTTTCTTCTCTTTATAGATCTGACAGATAAACTATTCCTTGCTCTCCTGTTTCACTTATGGCATTGCCCTTTATGTCTAAATTATGTACCCATTTTGACTTTATCTTTGGCATACAGTGTAAGATTTTGGTCTATACTTGCAATATTGTTTATCAGTTTTTTGAGAAATTTTTGTCAAATAGTGACTTCTTATCTGGAGTCTTTGGGTATATCAAACACTCGATTACTATGGTAATTTACAATTGTGTCTTGTATACCTAATCTATTCCACTGGTCCATCACTCTATTTCTTAGCCAATGCTATGTAGTTTTTTTGTTTGTTTGTTTTTACTTTTTGGAGGGCAATTGGGGTAAAGGGACTTGCCCAAAGTCACACGGCTAGTAAGTGTGTCAAGTGTCCAAAGCCGTATTTGAACCCAGATCCTCCTGACTCCAGGGCCGGTGCTCTATTCACTGAGCCACCTAGTCGCCCCAATACCAGAGAGTTTTGATGGTTACCACCTTATAATATAATTTTAGATCTGGTAAGGCTAGGTCGCCTTCCTTTGCATAATTCTAAATGTGAATGGGATGAACTCTCCCACAAAATGGAAGCAGATAGCAAAGTGGATTAAATGCCAGAATCCTACAATATGTTGTTTACAGAAACACACCCGAAGCAGAGAGACACACAGAGTAAAGGTAAGGGGTCAGAGCAGAAGTTTTAAAAAAGGCAAGGGTAGCAATCAGGATCTCAGACAAAGCAAAAATAGATCTAATTAAAAGAGATAAGAAAGGAAACTTCATCTTGCTGAAAGGTACCATAGACAATGAAGTAATATTAATAGTAAACATATGTACTACAAATAGTATAGTACCTAAATTCTTAAAGGAGAAGTTAAGTGAGTTACAGGAGTAAGTAGACAGCAAAGCCATACTATTGGGAGACTTCAACTTGCCCCTCTCAGAACTAGATAAATCTAACCACAAGATAAACAGGAAAGAAGTTAAGGAGGGGAATCAAATTTTGGAAAAGTTATAAATGACAGACCTCTGTAGAAAACGGAATGGGGATAGAAGACAATACACTTTTCTCCATTGGTATATGGCACCTACACAAAAATGACCATGTATAAAAACTCAAAATCAAAGGTAGAAAGGCAAAAACATTAAATGCATCCTTTTCAGATCATAATCACAATTCCGCTCAAGAAAGGGCAGTGGAAAGAGAGATTTAAAATTTCTTGGAAACTAAATATTCTGACCCTAAAGATAAAGTGGGTCAAAGAACAAATCATAGATCATCCAGAAGAACATGATACCTTAATAAAAACCTTAAACACCACAATACAAGAAATAATTCAAAAGAACAACTCAGAACTTCTGAACACAGAAAATGAAATACCAATTCAGAGGATTCATAGATAGTTTCCAGAAACAAAATCCAAAGCTATAGGCTCCAAGACACACAGTGGTTAAATTTAATAATTCAATTAAAATGACAACAAGTTCCAAAAGTGATCAGGAGAAATAGGTTCAAATACAAAGAAGAAGAAATCCACATAGCAAAGCTCATTCTACACACACTGTAAAACACAGGAGAAAATGGAATATTGCATTTTGAAGAGCAATGGCATTCAGGATATGGCCCAGGGTTGCATACCCTGCAAAGCTAAGCTTAACCCTGAAAAAAAGATGGACATTCCATAATACAGAGGTATTTGAAACATTCCTTGGAAAGAAGAAATTATGTGCTTCCCATACCCCAGGTAACAGAAATAAAGAGGTGGTGAAGGAATGGAGTAGCCAAGGACAGCAATAGCAACAGAATGACAACAGAGGGAATAGTGAGAGACTGCTTTATAAATGTACACAAGGAGACAGGGGTGAAGGTGGAGGTGTCAGTGAGGAAGTTGGGGTGGGGCATTATGAAAAGAATCTGGAGATACCTTGCTTACAGGTAAATCGATGTCTTCTGGGACGACATTACAAAATGGAAGGCTGAATTAAACGACAAAAGGGTGAAGGGGGACAGAGGAGAATGTGTGATGTGTCCAGGTCAAATCAAGAGCTACCATTGAGAAGAAGGTGACCTCTGAGGTCACTGAGGAAGAGAAGAGACTGAAGGGGAGAGGGGGGAAAACAGGGAGGAAGAAAAATGGGGGGAAACTGGGGCCTTCTTTTAGTGGTGAGAGGAGCTTCCATTGATGAATATATGGGTGGAGAGAAGAGCTCTGTGAAAGGAGATAGTTGTCTGAGGGATTTGTTACCTGAAAAGACCATTTATTCTACCTTAGGAAAAGGAAACTTCTAGGTGAGACTGGAACCTGGGGGTGTCAGAGGGCCTGTACCCAGGGAGATTTTGAGGTAAATAGGGAAAGAAAGTGACCAGGGTAAAAGTATAGAGCAGTGGTGGGCTTGATAATCAGGGATGTAAAGGAACAGGGGAGGATCCTACCATGAGACAGTGCACTCTCTGTCACCTGCAGTAATTAGCATTGTTCTGACAATGAGGCACAGTAGAAAAGAAAAATCTGAGGGTCAAGAGCTACAAGGCAGTGCCTAGAGGGGAGAGATCACTATGGATATCTCAAAAGTTTTGATTCCATGAGGAATACAGAGACTAGGCTGAGACCAAACAATCATGAACCAGACAATGAAGGTCTAGAGTAGACAGAGACAGGGGATGGATAATGAAAAAAAAAAAAAAGGGAAAATCTTTTCTGGAAAGGGGGGCCAAAAATTAAACAAACAAACAAAAAACCCCTAATAACCTGAAAAAAAGTAGAAAAGGAGAGAAAGGAGGAATCTATTTGACTAACTGAGAAGAAAAAAAGAGGGGAAAAATAAATAAGCAGGAAAAGACAGGAAAGAAAAAGGAATGTATAACTAAAGCTCCAGAGGGAAAGGTGCAACAAATGGGGCCAGGAACAGAGGTGAAAGAAAGAGAGTTGATGGGAATAGGAACACCTTTTAAAAGATTAAGATAAAATGACTGAAGAGATATAGCGCTGCATTTTCAGTTGAAGAGGCGAAAAAAAAAATAACTTGAGAAAAACCCCAATGTTGGAGACAAATGGAGGAACCTAACCTCTCAAAACTGCATGTAAATGGATTAAACAGTTCAATAAAACAAAAAAAGAAAGTTTGGATGAGAAAAAAAATCTCTACAATCTGTTGCTAACAAGAAACAAATTTTAAAAAGACATAGATGAAGTAAAACTGAGGAAATGTAAAGTATTATTATGGATCAAGTGAATCCCAAAAATTAGGCATTGCAATTATGCTATCTGATAAAGCAAAAACAAACATTTAAAAAGTGCAAAGAAGATAAACAACAAAAGTGCATTGTTCTGAACATGACTATAGATGACAATACCAGAAACACACTCCAAACACTTATAGAATTCAAATTCATAAAGGAAACATTAATTAAGTACAAGAAGATATAGCTAATAACAGTAGTGACAGGAGATTTCAATATTCCTCTCTCAGTTCTGAATAAATCTAATGGAAAGTAAATCAGAAGAGAAAATAGGAAACTGAACAAATTGCTGGAGAAATTAGAGCTAAAAGATATGTAGTATCTTCTAAATGAACATTACACATAAAAGCATACATACATACACATACACATGCACATGCACATGCACATACACATTAAACACATTAACGTCACATGAACCCTCTGCAAAAACTGACCATGTGTTAGGGCACAGAGAATTATAACAAGTGTGTAAAAAAAAAGACAAAAATAGTAAATGCATCCTTTACAGATCATAACACAATAAAAATAGCCATTGATTCAGGTATAACAAGCAAAAAATATAGAACCAAATGAAGACTAAACAATGAAAGCCTCAATAATGAATAGATAAAAGAACAAATCATAGAAACAATTAATAATTATGTGAAAGAAAATGATGGTGATGAAACAAATACCAAAATTTCTGGGATACAGCTAAGGTAATCCTCAGGGGGAAAAATCATACTATTACAAACACACATTAGCAAAATACAAAAAGAAAGGATTAATTAACTGGATATGCATTTAAAATGTTAGAAAGTCAGCCAACAAATAAACAAACTTAAAATAAGCACAAAGGAGGGGATATTAAAATTTGGAGAAGTAGGTAAATTGGAAACAAAGCATTCATAGAAATAAGTAAAAATAAAAGGTGGTTCTTTGAAAAGACTAATAAAATCGATACACCTTTAACTCATATGATTAAAAAGAAGAGGACAGAAAATCAAATCAATAAAATAGCAAATAAGCAAGGCAAAATCACAACCAAATCAGAAGAAATAAAAACAATAATCATCACATATACTAACAAACTGAACACACACAAAAAAATAAAAGAATATCCTTAGAAACATAAAGTACTCAAACTATCAGAAGAGTAAATAGCGATCTTAAGTTACCTAATCTGAGGGGAAAAAAAAGAAATAGATCTTGTTATAAAGGAACTGCCCAAAGGGGTTGGGGGGGGGTGGTTTCTGGACCTGAGGAATTCACAGGAGAATTATATCAAACTTGTAAAAAACAGTTAATACCTATACTTCACAAATTACTCTTAAATAGAGAAAGCATTCTAGCAGAATCCCTTTATGAGCCAAATACAGTCCTAATATCTAAAGTAGGGAAATATAGAACACAGAAAGAAAACTATAGGTCAATATCATTGATGAATATTGACTCAGAAATTTTAAGCAAAATTTGCAAGCAGTGATTCATCTAAGAAATCATTATAACCAAATAAGCTAGTATCAGGGATGAAAAAATGATTCAACATTAGGAAAATAACCAACGCAATCATATTAAAAACACAGACATACAAAACCACATGATTATCTCAATAGTTGCAGAAAAAGCCTTTGACAAAGTACAACACTCATTTATGCTATTAAAAAAACCTTTAGAAGTATAAGCATAGAGTGACTTTTTAAAAATTTCATTAAAAGCATCTATCTAAAGCCAGAAGCAAGTCTCACATGCAATGGAAATACACTGGAACGTTTTTTAATAAATGCAAGAGTGAAGCAAGGATGACCACTCTCTCCACTATTATTTAATGTAGTTCTGGAAATGCTAGCAACAGTAATAGACAAGCAAAATTAAAGGCATAAATAGAGGTAAAGAGGAGATAAAACTATCTATGTTGGCTGACGATATAATAATATACTTGGAAAATCCTGGGGGATCAGTAAAGAAATCAATTGAGACCATTAATAGCTTCAGCAAAGTTGCAGGATACAAAATAAATCCTCAAAAATCAGCCTCATTTCGATATAATTATAACAAAACACAAGAAATAATAATAGAGAGAAACTTAATTCCAAATAATGACAAAATGCACAAAATACCTAGGGATCATCCTCTCAAACACACAACACAATTGCATAAGTTCAATTAAAAATACTCCTTTGAATCGGTAAAGAACTATTTCAACTGATGGGAAAATGTCCAGAGCTCCCCGCAAGGCCACACCTAGATGATAAAACAACAGGGACTACCAAAGTTAATTTACACTTTTAGTGCCATAGCAATCAAATTATCAAAGGGATACTTCATAAAACTTGATAAATAACAAGATCTAAAGTATCTAGGGAAATGACAAAGAGAAGCAGGGGTGAAGGGGGCATAGTCCTTCCAGACCCCAGACCATATTCTACAGCAGCAATCATCAGAACCAGAGGGCATTGGTTGAGAAATAGAGAGAGAGAGAGAGAGAGAGAGAGAGAGAGAGAGAGAGAGAGAGAGAGAGATGAATGGAACATACCAAACAAGGGAGAATCAGAAACAATGGAAATCAATAACCCAGTGTTTGATACAGTGGGAAATAGAAATTACCTTGGGAAAACTCCTTTTTTGATAAAAAAAAAAAAGCTGGGCAAACTGGAAAGCAGTCTGGCATAAATTAGGCTTGAGTCAATACCCTCTGCTATATTCCACAATACATTCTAAATAGACATGCAGTTTTAATATTAATTGTCAGACTACAAAGGAATTAGAAGAGAAATAGACCATACACCTCTCACACTTATGGTAGGAGACATACCCTTAGGCAAGCAAGAGACAAAGGCAATTATTGTTTAGTCGTGTCTGACTTGCTGACCCTCTTTGGGGTTTTCTTGGCAGAGATACTGGAATGGGGGCCATTTCCTTCTCCAGCTCATTTTACAGATGAGGAAGCTAAGCCAAACAGGGGTAAGTGACTTGTCCAGGGTCACACAGTTAGGAAGTATCTGAGGCTGGATCTGAACTCATGAACATGAATCTTCCTGACTCCAAGCCCATGCTCTAACCAGTTCGACACTAGCTGCTCCATAGAGGCAATTACAAAAGGTAAAACTGGTAACTTTGTTTACTTGAAACGTAAGTTTCTGCACCAATAACATCAATGCACCTGGGTTAGAAGAGAAACGGCCGAATGACAATTTTCAGGGTACGAGCCAGTTTCGCCAGGGATCGGGGTTTGTGCCCTGCCTACATGGAGGGCACTCCTCAAGCTTCTGAGTCTGGCATTCAGGGCTCTTTGAATACAGGAGCATCCCAGGTGCTCCTCTGGGATATGCCTCAGTCTCAATCAATGGTTTCTCCCCTGCTGCACCCAGACCCCTTGGGATGTGAGAAGCCTGCCAAGGGGGTGATGGAAACAGAAGTCATTCCCCAACGGTTTAGTGGCCAGAGAGCTAAGAAACCCGGGGTTCAAGGCCTTTCTCTTCTCTCAGGGCTCTGGCAACACCACCACAAAGATGCAAATACAGTCAGTCCATACACCGAAAGAATCAGAGTTTCTAGCCCTATGTACAAAATAAAATGTTCTTTGTGCCAAATTAATCCATTTCTTTATTGCTTTTCTTGTGAGAAAGGTATGGTGAACTCTAAAATTTGTTCCTTTTCACAGAGCCTGGGAGGTACAGGTAGGTTTACTGAAAGCCAAAGGATTGGGAACTGAATGGGAACTCCCCGAGTGAAACAATCAATAAATCAGGCTTGTAGAGTTATATAACCAAGCCAAAAATCGGAGCCCTGAATTATCTGGATTGGCTTTGGGTATTCCTAAATTGAATGGCACCATGCTATTGCCCTGAATCTGGGCAGCCAACATTCTCTGCTGCTCTCCAGGTTCATCAGTTTGATGGTGACTGATACAAAAGAAGACATTTTAGACTGGTGATTTTTGAGCTTGGCTCAACCAACTGGCAAAGGCACCTGGGTGTGATGTAGGTCACTTCTAGCTGTATCAGGATCTTCCTCTAGAAGAACTGGGCCTATCCCTAGACCTCCAGGCAGAGGAAAGCCCCTTTAACCTCACCCTTACTCTTAGTTGGCCAGAATCCCTGGTGGAGTCCTCATTCCCTTCTACCTCAGCCTCACCTCTTTCCTGTCCTTAACATGCTCTGCCCTTCTTCTGTTGTGGGATCCTGGCATCTCTCGCTATTCAGGTTCCCTTTATCCCAAATGCCTCCACTTCCCACCCCTCCCCTCTTATTGGCCCCCCAAGAAATCCTGCCTCCTGGCCTTCATCTGCAGTAGAGTTTCCTCTGTCTCCTCAATCCCTGCTGGGCCAGGGGAGGGCCTAGGGACACCCTTCCCTCCTCACTGACCCTCCCTCTACTGCTCCTCCTCTGCTCCCCATGGAATGCCAGCCCCTAAAGAGCAGGCATCGTTGTTTTTGTCTGTGTCCCTACCACCTAGCTTAGCACCTGGCTCCCAAGAAGTGTCCAAAAAAGCTTTTTAAATTCCCTGGGATCAATACCATGACCAGCCATGACTGCAGAGGATGGAGAATTCTGCCTCTTGTATTTCCAGGGCTCAGCACAATGCCTGGCACACAGTAGGCACTTAATAAAGACTTCCTGACTAACTGAACATCCGCCTCCTTGAAGAGGAGGGTAGCTGCACAGTGATGGACTTTGACAGGGGCATGAAACAATTTGTTTTGCTTGATGATGCAAATTTCTTATGAGGGCTCAGTTTTTCTCTTTTTCTATTGGGGGGGTGGGAGGTGGGCGGGGAAGAAAGTAGATTTTTGCTTATTAAAAAAATAATTAACAAATAAAGAAATACTCGTTCAATGACTAGCTCCATCGATGTCTTTCTCCCTCCATCTAGCTCCTGGTGGCTCCTGCCAACCCCCAAGACATTCTGGACAGTCTTCCTCTCCACCTCACCCCTGCCCTGAACCTTCACCTTTCACAGGGCTATTCCCTCAAACACCCTGGCTCCCACCCTCTCTGACCCCCAGCTCTTCTCCAGCTCAGTCCTACTCAGACAAGGTCACGCCTTTGATCTCATCTCACCCATAGCTCCTCTCCTTCCATCTTCGGAGCAACAGTTCCTGTCTGCCTGTAACCTGCCAGTTCTCCCTTTACCTTTCTCCCTGCACCTGCCTCATGCCTCCTAGCTCTAGCCTTCATCTTCACTGCCTTACTGAGTCCCCACATTCCCCTCTGTTTGTTCCTCCAAGTCATCTTTTCTTCCCTAGCACCTCTTTCCTCCCTTTATAGTCTGGACTTTATAATTAACTGGCCCATTTCTGCTCTGCCTGCCTCCCCTTGATTCCTTAGCCCCCCGGGCCACATTGCTGCTCATCCCAGCTCTGGTTCTTCCTCAATATCTGCTATCTCTGCCCCTCCTGAGCCATGTTTGGAGCCACACAACTGGACCAGCTGGGTCCATCACAAATGTATCTTCCCTAATCTCATCCAGCATCTCAGTCTTTCTGTCTTCTCTGACTGATCCTCTCATGCTCCATAGATTGGCTGTTCAAACCCTCACTGCTTTCTTCTGGGCTCCTGTAGCACCCCTCCCCTTCCTCTCAGCAAAGGTTCTCCCCTTCTACTTGGCAGAGAAGGTAGAAGCCACTCACCACCAACTCCCTCTTCATCCTTCCTTGCCTCATCCAAAGAATGGAAGGAGTGGGATAGAAAGAAAGGGAAGGAAAGTCAAGTCTAGGTCCAGGGTGTGTGCCCACAATGCACAGGCCACGTGTGATCCCAGCCCCACTGTACATGCACACGTCCATGTATGCGTGGGATTTATGAGTGTGAGGATGTATGTTGGTATATGTGTATGCATGTAATATGTGTGCATGTGTGTGAGTGTGGGTGTATTTGTGGGATGTCAGTGTGTGTATGTGAGACACCTACTGCCCATCCTCCTGGCCCTAAGACAGCCTTCTTCCTCCAAATGTTCCACTGGCCCTCAGCATCCTCCTTCTTTTGAATCATTCCTGCAGAATCTGGTGCTTAAAACGTGGAGCAGGAGCTGAAGGGCACAATGTGGGAAGGAAAGTGGAGCTAGAGAGGTAGGAAATGATCTAATTCACTAGAAAATTACTACCCTCCGCAAGGCGTGCACACTTTAATTAAAGAAGCTCTCGCCCAGGACCAGAGCTCTGCTTCTCTCCCAGCTCACACCCCGGACTCAGGGGAGCTCCTGAAACAAGAGGCATGACATCTTCACAGCCATCCCAAAGCTAGTTTCAGCTTGAGCCTGGAATCTTTGGCCTAGGGCCAATGCCAAGCACCAACAGTGTGGTCTCCTTCCCCCAAGCGCACCAGATATTGGCAGGCATCAGGCATGGCACAGAGGGATCCAAAGGAAAGGGAAGGCACAGACACCCTTGACTGACACAAAGCCATAGCAGCTTACCTAGGGCCCCCCCTGTTCTCTAACGTTTATCTCTATATGGGAGGAAGAAGGTCAGAGAAAGCTCACCAGCCCAATTCAGCACAGGAACTGAACAATGGACAAATGCTCCAGACTTAATGTGCTTTTATTAAGTGAATGTCTTTCTATAATTTCTTAACATAGGAGTTTCATGCCCCACCCCCACCCCTGCCTTTTTAAAACCCTATGCTCCCTACCTCCTGATGTCTGGGCTCCATGCAAAAGTATTATCATAATATAAATTATTAATACCAATTGAAGAGGAGCCTCCTGACTTTTATTTCCCATACTTAAATGCACATTCAGTCTTCTGCTGCCTAATGTAATGAAACACAGCTCTAGAAGAGAAATAGCTCCTATACCTCTCATAGCCATGGGAAGGAAGGCAGATGCTTAAGCAAACAAGGAAGAGTTTTTGCTCAAACAAAATTAATGCATCTAGAATAATAAAAGGGAAGTGGTTGAATGGGAGAAAATATTTTTAATCAAATTTCTTGGATAAGGATTTGGTATCCAAGATATATAAACAATAAACAGAATTCTACAAGACCAAAAGACATTCCCAAATAAATAAGTGACCAAAGGACATTTAAAAAATAACCTCTCAAAGGAAGGATAGAAAACTACTAGCCACCACATGAAAGGATCACTAATTATATGAGAAATATAAATCAAAACAAAGTTTCACCTCACACCCAGCAAACTGCAAAAATGGGGATCATCAGTGTTGAACAGAGCTGTAACAAGATAAGCATACTAAAGCATCATCGGGGGAGCTATGAATTAGCACAAATATTTTGGAAAGCAATTTGGAATTATGTAAATAAAATAACTAATACATCCATACCCACTGACACAGAGATTCTGCTGCTAGGCATATGCCACAAGGGCGTCATTGACAAAAAGAAAGTTCCATATCCCCCCCCTGGATTTTATGGTAGCATCTTTTTGTTGTGATAGCAAAGAACTGTCCATCAAATGGAGACTGGCTAAAGAGACTACAGTACATGGATGTGCTCTAATACTATTGAGCTGTAATAAATGTGAATGTGATGAAGACAGAGAAATCTGAGAAGCTTTACATAACTGATGCAATGGAAAGAACCAGCCCAAAGTTAAAGTTGTAAAGTCTGGCCCCAAAGAATGGGGATGGACAGCTGATGCCCAGTCTGCTTCTTTGCAGAGGTGGAATGGAACCCTGTATTTCTCTTCAGGTTTTTCAGTGTGTTGACAAACTTTGCTGATATTCCTCTTCTTTTCCTTTTTAAAAATAATTTGTTATATGGGAAGGCTCCTTGGAAGAGAAAAGCAGAAAGGAACCCTAACCTTAATTCTGAGGATGGAAACAAAGTCTATCAATTCAAATTTAGTGGGGAAAAAGAGAAACATCTAGCTAGCTAGCTACCATCCTTCTAATAATGTGTCCCAGTGAGACTACAACAAAGACAAAAGTGTGAGGAGAGGTGACAGGAGATGCTGAAATAGGAAGACATCCTTCAGCCACAAAGGAGACATGCCATGCCTCAAGAAAGTCTGAGTCTCTTTCAGCTCAATTACACGTGAAGAGGCCTATGAGACAATCAATTTGCTGCATTCTTACGTTGATATTTGGCCCATGACATCAGTGTGCCAAAGACCTTGACTAAGCTTATGACCTCTAACAGATTCATGACTGGCTGAATTGGGACTGATCCCCTTCAGCCACAGAAGAGTGCCTGACTGCTAGAACTGACCCAGCAGTTGGGCACATTGTCAGACTGGAAAGGCTAGAGCTCTCTCACCTCCTGCTTGGAGGTGACAAGCAGAAGTGATGAAGCAAAGAAGAAAGAGAGGCTTATGCCAGTCTTTGGTGAAAGGGGATTGCCCTATCTAAAAGAGCATGGGAGCTCTCCAATTCAAAGGAGAATTATCACAATCCAAAGGGCATGAAATGTCTACCACCCATCCCAGGCCCTGGCTTGAGGAGGAAGACAAGGCCAGGGAATGCAAAGGACTGACTCACCCAACAGAAACCCTGAACCCTGACAAATTGAGAGGAGCAGTGGCCTGCTGGCTCAGCCCAATAGCAGTTGTTCAGGCGAGTTCAGCAGCAGATGAATCTACAGCTGCAAAGTGATCCATTGAATGAGACACCCCTTCCCCAGGAGGAGTCAGAGCAGCTGAGCTTGGAGGGATCACTAAGCTTCACAGGGAGCTTGGGTGGCACTCACCAGAGAAAGGAAAGGCAAAGAAATCCTCCAGGTCCAGAGCTGGGAGTCGCTTTGGCTATGATTATATATTCCCTATGCATGTGTCTTCCCAACATTGAATTTAAAATTTCTTGTCTCAATAAGATATACAGGCAATGGAATCCATCTTGCACTACAAGAAAGTAAGGGTAAGGAGGGGGGAAGGGGTGATCAGTATGCTTGCCATCTTGGGGTGGGAGGTAGGGGAGAGATGGGGAGAAAATTTAGAACTCAAAATCTAGTGGAAAAAAAAATTCTTCTCTCACCCACCTTCACCATTGAATATGTATTTGTGGGAGAGGGCAATCCAGTTTAGGGGAGAATGCTTTTGTAAATATTGTACCTGCCAAGCCATTTGAATAAATACCTTTGCTAAAGAGCTGACTCTACTGGCTAATTAGTAAAGGGGATGCCCCTTCACCCACGGGGGGCTCATAATCACTTAGGATTAGATGGATAGCCACATAGAGGGCCCGCCCAGAAACTGGAAAGTGGCAGCAGCAATTCCTATGGGAATCGGTGCGCTCATGCCAGAGAAGTTGGGGAGGGAGCTCAAGGAGTGACGTTCTCTCTATATGCAGTCAGCGCTGACTTGGGCTCTTACTGACAAGAGAGTCAGTTGTCAGATTTTCAAGGTCGGCACTTACCCCTCAGAAATTGTAAGATGATACAAATCAGAGCTTGACTTATTACTTGTCGGTTGCCTAACCAACAAACGAAGAAAGCGTTAATAATGCAGGCGAGATGCAAAAGTCTGTCATGCGCACATCGATCTTTCTGGGGAATTTCTTGTCACTCTCCAAGGCACACCCCACTGCATTTGTGAACACAGAACATCTTCAGCTCGTCCCCTGTGCCTAGCACCGGGACACAAAATGACAAGGCAATCTTTCTTCTCAAGGACCTTACAGGAGGCAAAACCACCCATATACAGGAGGCCATGGGGTTCGGGGGGTTTCACTTGCAGCCTCAGGGAGAGCAATTGGCCTACCCTTCCCCAGCACAGAGGCAATGTTGATTTGATTACCCTAAGGTGGGGGGGGCATTCAGGGCAGACAGCAAAAAAAAAGATATCCAAGGGGGTGGCTGGAGGTGGGGCGTGGCAGCTGGAGCCTGGCTGGAAAGAATGGGGTCCTGAAAGTGGGGCACCTTGTTGGCCAGTAATTTCAAATTCTTCGTGACCCCATTTGGGTCATATTGGAGGAGTTTGCTATTTCCTTCTCTAATTCATTTTATAGACGAGGAAACAGGAAAGCAGGGTTAAGTGACTTGCCCAGGGTCACACAGATAGTTATCTGAAACTGGATTTGAACTCAGGAAGATGAGTCTTCTTGACTCCAGGCTTAGTGCTCTACACACTCCAGTGCCATCTAACTGCCCCAAAGTTGGGCATATTGGCTGACAAATTGGGGAAACTTAGCCCCAGAGCAGAATGACCAAAGCTTGTCTATATTTATACATGCATTTTGACATAACAACTACCCAACTAAACCCAATTAAGTGGTTCTACCAGAATCATTGATCATTAGTAGAACCTGAGTCCTTTCTGTGTGTATATGCCAACAAGTATGATGCTTGTGTTATGTTGTATGTGCAAATCTCACCACAGCGGGGATTCCCTACAGACCACATCTGAACCCTTTTGGAAAAAGCTAACCCTTTGGGGAATGGTTCTCTCCTTGCACCTGTCAGTTCTTCCTGAAGTGTTATTTAGCAGGAGTCATAGGTCAAAGGATCCAGCACTCAGTGAGGGTTAGGGGTCATGTAGTCCTAGTCCCTCCTTTTACAGAAGAAGTTGAGACATAGAATTGGGAGGGTAGGGATTGTCCAAAGTCACTCAGGGAGCAATTGGAAGATGTGGAATTGAAAGGCAGGTTCTAGAGCCCCAGAGACAGGGCTTTTCATATCTCTCAGGTGCTCCCCAGCTCCCTCAGACACTCTCCAGATTTCCCAAGTGCTCCCCAGATCTCTCAGACACTCCAGATCTCCCAGGAGCTCCCCAGCTCTCTCAGAAACTCTCCAGATCACCCAGGAGCTCTCCATCTCTCTCAGGTGCTCTCCAGATCTCCCAGACTTTCTCCAAACTCCCAGTCTCCCGCCAGATCTCTCAGGCTCCCTCCAGATCTCCCAGACACTCTCCAGATCTCAAACTCTCTAATACATCACCTTTTTTCCCTCCCTAGTCCAGTTGGAATTTGGCCAGGAGGACCTTGGTGCCTTCCAGTCTTCCATTCTCTGAGCAGACTCAAATGCAGCATTTTCCTCAGATAGGTTTTAAGGGCACAAGAAATGGGGAAAGGAGGGAGAGATGCTTGACTTTTTCAGGCAGTCAGATTTCTAGGGGGTAAAGACAGGCTGGAAGCTGAGAAGTCCCAGAAATTCCAAAGAGGAAACATGCTCCCAAGAGTAGAACAAGGGACAGTGTCCACTTTACCTCCTGGCATTGCAAGACCTGAAGTCTGAAGAGGTCTGGAGGAAAAAGATTTCTGCATAAATATGTGTTGTCCTGGTGGCCTGAGATTCTGTCCAAGTTGCTAAGCCTCCTACCTGGGGCCACAGGCCAGGACCAAAGTGGGCAGACAAGAGGGCATCTGATTCCTTGTGGGTGAAGTCTATGGGAGAAGGAAGGAGCAGGATACAAAACTGAAGAGTTTCTCTAGTCTGAAGCATGCAATCTTTTTCTTGGGGGTGGATAGATGGGGATGGGGTAGGGAGGCATTGATTGTCATTTCCTGATGTCCAAGTGACTTGGCTTCTGCTTTCTCCTAAATGACTATTGATTGTAGTTTGGGCCTAGGGCCTGGGATCTTGTGCCTGGGGGGTCAAAGGAGAGCCTGTATGACTCCATTAAAAGGTCCCTAAAGCCTGCCAAGAGTTGGTTAACTGGAGCTCCAACCAGTCATTTTTGTAGAGGACTTCCATGTCCCTTACAAGGTTCAAAGGTTGAGCCTGGCCCTGGGCATCAGCTGACACCCCCTCCCTTACACAGACAGACTCCATCACCTCTCCCCACCCAATTCCATCAGCACAAAACATAGCTACTTAGACTTCACAGGGAACAGGTCCTTCTTCCCCTCCTCCTGCTGCATCATCCCCTGTGAATACTTAGGACTCACACACTCCTACCACCCTCCACCCTAGTCACCCAGGACTCTGGGCTCTCCTCCCCTTTCGGGGCATTGAACTGGTCTTTCTCTGGATCATCCCCCTCCTAGGCTAGGGTCGAGGGAGGGATAGACTTCAGGAAGGGGAAGAGGAAGGCAGAATTGTGATGAAGAAGTTTTGGGGTGAAATGAGACAGTCTGTGGAGCCTCAGGCCTCTCTACCCATACACTTTCATCGCCGGGTCTGCCAGTGTATCTCCCCCACAGCCTGGTTGGCCCAGCTGGAAGTCAGTATCCCTACGGGGCCGTATATTCCTCTTCCCCAGACGCGTAGGGGAGCCTAGGGAATCAGGGGCAATGGGCAGGGCTAGATGGCCCGGAGTCAGACTAGCCTCTGATCTCTGAACAAAACGAGGTGTTGGGTTGCTCAGTGGCCTGGGCCGTCTGCCTACCCACCCCACTGTTTGCATACACGTGCACACACAAGCACGCGCACTGACATTTGTCCCCTTCCCCAGTAATCTTTGGTCCCTGCAAAAAGTCAAAAGGGCAGGACAGGCAGCGAACTGGGAGCTCCGAGCTGCTAGGTTGGCCAAGAGACAGTCGTGCGCATGAGGGGAAAGGACTCAGGGGCTACCTACCAAACGTTTCGTAGCTGTTGCCCAACCTCAGCTCTGCACCGGCTTTTCTTCCCTCTCCCCTCCTCAGTCCTCGAAGTCTTAGCCTATGCAGAAATCATCCCAATTCGTCAGAACCTAGAGATGCATTGCAAGTAGCGAGGGTTGGTGTGTCCGTCCCGCTGTGTATATGGTGGGGGGGGGGGGAGGAGAGGGAAGAGGGGCGGGCACCTGTCTGGTCCCTGTCAGCCGAGATCTCAAAAACCGGGCCATCAGGCGAAAGCCTTCGCTTCTGCCTTCGAAGGGCCAGAACAGATTGGGACCAGACACCCGGGCGGCCCCCTTCTCTGGCCTTGGCGAGAGGCACCTCGCTCTCCGAGGCTGTTTGAGGGACTACACAGAGCCAGCATCAGGAATGGACTCCCTTTATAACCTTGCCTCTTAGTGGGGGATTGGGGGAAGGAGGCAGCCATCCGGCCCGGGCAGCGTTCAAACTGAAGGGGGACACAGGAAAAATTATCAAAGGAAAAACTGCAACTGGGGCTTGCGGGCTAAAATGGTCAAGGCGTTTTTTACTGGCTTTGTAGACACCAGTCAATACTATTGCCTAGGATAAGGAAAGCCCGAGACGAAAGCTTCCCCTCCCGGCCCTTTCCAAACACAGCAATCTCATTTGGGGGCCGAACTCAGCTCAGCACGGTTCTCCTCCGAGTGCCCAAGCAAAAGAGAGCCCAGCTTCCTGGAAGCGCCTGGTGGAAGCCCTAGATTTACTTGCTTTGGGGGCTTGTGCTCCAATGTTCTCTCTCTCTCTCTCTCTCTCTCTCTCTCTCTCTCTCTCTCTCTCTCTCTCTCTCTCTCCTTCCCTCCCTCTCTGTGTCTCTCTCTGTCTCCTCTCTCTCTCTCTGTCTCTCTTCCTCTCTCTCTGTCTGTCTTTCTGTGCCTCTGTCTCTCTCTGTCTCTTTGTGGGTGTGTGTGTGTGTGTGTGTGTGTGTGTGTGTGTGTGTGTGTGTGTGTAAGAACATCAACAAGCTGCCTTCGTGCACCAGGAACCAAGACGGGGAGAAGCATTCTTCTTTTCAATTGTTGGGCATCTAATAAATCTCCCCTCACCTCACAACCTTCCCAGATAGTCCCTACTCCAAGAAACAGCAGAGAAGAAAAAAATGAGAAGAGGAGAGACAGAGACAGACAGAAAGAGAGACAGAGACAGAGAGACAGAGAGAGAGGAGGGACAGGAGAGGGAGGGAAAGGGGGGTGAGAGAAAGAAGGAAAGAAGGGGGGGAAGGGAAAGAAAGAACGAACCAAAGCAGGAGGGAAGGAGAGAAGGAAGAGAGAAGGGGAGGAAGGAGGGAAAGAAGAGGGAGGACTGGAGCCCGGTTTCCTCTCATTTGTTTATTGCTAGCTTCTCCCCCACTCTGCAAATCCATTTGAATAGCTTTCAAGCCGGGAAATGGAGTCGGGCTCCTGCCCCCTATTTCGGCGGCGGCCGCGTCCTGGCAACAACGCAATTTTCTATCATCAAGGATAAATGGCATCGAACAGAACATTCTGATAAAAAAGAAAAAAAAAATCTCTGCAGCCGGAGGAGCGCGCCGTGATTGCTGGCCTTCCTGTCTGTCATCCCTTTACAAAATCCGCTGCTCAGCCCTGAGCCGCTGCTGTCAGGGCTAATGATGTCTCTTCTAGAGGGGGCGCCTGGGAGGGAGGAACGGGGAGGGGGGGCAGGGCGGAGGAGGGAGGCCTGGGGCTGAGGGGGGGAGTGCAGTGCGCCCAGCTTAGCGCACAATGGGCCCCTTTGGGAAACATGGGGCTGCTGGGAATATGGCAGCTATCTTTGTTTGCCTCCCTTCGAATGAAGCCAAGCCCAGAAGTTGGGACATAGATTGGGGGGGTGGGGAGTGGGGAGTCAAGGCAAGGAGATGCCCTGACTCTCTTCAATCATGGTGGGAGGGACAGAGGGAGAGGAGAGCTAGGAGGCCTTAGAGCACCAGTCTGTTGCTTTCAACTGCCCAACTGGGAAGCAGCAAGGAGAAAGTGAGCCAGAGGAAGGCTGGGTACATTGTGGGTGCACTGGTGTGTGTGTGTGTGTGTGTGTGTGTGTGTGTGTGTGTGTGTGTGTGTGTGTGTTTCTAAGGTGAGGTTACTCTCCAGCTGGGAGGTGCAAAGGGCCAACGACACTGCCTGAGAGTCCAGTTCCAACACCCAGGGGGCCCAAAGATGTCCAGAGACCTCCCTCTCTTTGGGCCCTCTCCAGGAGTCTCCAGGCTGAAGTTCTAGGAACTTTTGTGTCTTCATGACTGGGTTCCTCCAGGTTTGGTGTTGCCCACTGCTGGAAAGAGGCTGAGGTTGGAGCTGGTAGGGAAAAACCCACCAGGAACTTTCTCCTTCAGAAAAAAAAAGGGAACAACCTGGGAAAGAGGGAAAAGGAAATTATGGAAGGCTGACTTTTGAATGAGGGCAACCAGGGTGGAGTGGGAGAAGGACAGAGCTCCAAGGGATAGGGAAAACCCTGGATCTGTCACTCTAGGGCCAAGTTTGGGTCCAGGAAGTTAGGGATGGTTTAGAGTTGGCAGGCAGAGAGAGGAAGAGCCATCCCAAAGAGCCATTAGGCAGCTCCCTATAGCCTTGCCAGGGCCAAACAAGCACAACTGCATAGGGCAGATCTCTTATTGTAGATAGAAATTCAATAGTGAATCTTAGGTCCAGCCTCCCCCCCCCCCCAACACACACACATATTGAAGGTGACTATGATAGCCCGAAAGAGCAGGCCTGAGACTTTTACAATGCTCACTCCCCACCCCCAACACCCACACCCAAGACTGGGTGAAAGCCAGCACTAGAATCAGAGGCCCCTAGCAGGGCTCCAGGGCCAGGGCCCTGCATCCAGCTCACCTCTAGAACACAGAAGGCACACACACCAACCCCCCTCCTCCTCCCCTCCCCCCTCTCCCACTGACTCCCTTCCCTTTACAATCCTCTCAGTTAAAAGACAATTCTGGATCAATGGTAACTCCCAACCCCACCAAATAGGATTTTTGCAAGAAACAGAGATTTGTTGAATAAACAGACATCCTCAGGGAAGAACCAGAGGTCTTTCTTTGTAAAGCTGCAACTTCCAGAATTGACCAAGAAGGGAAACTGTGGAAGCAGGATTCAATGTTTATTGGAATCAGTGAACTTTCCTGCCTACTCTGCTCCAGGCACATTCCTGAACTCTAGGGATGCAAAGACACCATGATTCAGGTAAAGTCATGGAAGGAAGTACCCACTGCCACCTGGGGTGGTGGTAGCAGGAAGGAGGTGGTACCTCAGTTGAACCACCCTTGGCAGCTTTGGGGCAGCCCAAGAGCCTCCAGAAGAGGTCAGTGCAAAGGCCCTAAGACAGGAATGGAATGTACTATATGGTGAAGAGCTAGCAGACCAGTATGGCCAAACCCAGGCCTGGCCTTCGTGTGGTTTACAACGGTTTTGAGAGGGGAGAAAAATGGTTCCTGATGTGGGCAAACAGACCCATACTCTACTGTGACCATGGCTTCCTTTGGGTTTCCTGAGCAGGAAAGTGACCAGTATATATTGGGAGGGAGAAATCACAAGCAGCACCCCCCAGTAATTGGAGGCGCCCAAGGAGACCTCCTTTCCAAGATCATTCCTGAGGTCAGCATGTGTGGGTTCACCCCAACCTGCTTTCCTGGCCTCCTGTGAGCCTCTGAGAAGACAGGAGGTTGACGGGTCCCATGTACCTCCCTGAAATAGGGATACATTCAGAGTAGCAACAGACCAGCTTTTCAGAAAATAACATCCCTTAGTAGGAAATAAGAAACAGATCATTCCTCTGGAAATTAGGGGCCTTAGAAGTGACCTCCTCTCTTTCATACGGGGCCCTATGTAAAACAACTTGCTGCCTGCCAAGAATCTGGATCCATAGAAACCCCAGCACCACTTGCTAGCTGTGGAGCCTTGGAAACCTTCATCCCTCTTGTTCTTCTGAATACAAGAGGTGTGTTTCGGGGGAGGGGCTGGAAGAGCTCAAGGTCTATTCCAGTTCTATAACCCCACCCAAGCTCCCCAAGAAGTCCCACAAACCTAAAATGGGGAGGAGATATCTGGTCCTCCCACCCCTAAAACGTGTGCTAATTTGACCATGAAAAGGGAGACTAGACTTGCAAGAGAGCAAGTTTGGGAAACACAGGAGAAAGAAGTGGGCTCTCTTGCCCCCTTGATCCAACTAACCCAGGTCTTAATGACAAGTAAGACAAGTCAAGCATTCCCAGCCTAGGCTGTGGCCTGTGAGGAATTTCATTTGTTTCCGACACCCCTCACCCCACCCCGCAAGACCTGCCAGAGGGACTTCCAGTCTTAGGTTATTTGGTCTCCGATGGGGGTGGGGGTGGGGAGTTCGAAATCCCCTCCTTCCACAAAGAGGCGGTGTACTCGGGATTATATCTGTGGAAACCACCTTTGAGTACAGCCCCCGGCCCAGAGAAGTCGAGAAATGGGCGCTGGGCCAAGGTCAAAACCCTAGGCCTCAAGCAAACAGCGAGCACGGTGGATTGAGAGCGGAGGAATCCCGGTCCCCATCCCCACGTAGGCCCGGGTGCAGCAGTACCTGGCCCGGCAACGCTGTTGAGGAACAGCCCTCGTTTCTTTGGGCTCCTGGATCTAGAGAGAAATGCCTGCAGGCAGACAAAAGCTGAAGAGGTTTGCCTGTCCTCTGCAGGAGATGGTGGTGGGGGTCTTCCTTGGCCTTAGAGTGGGCACAGATAGCTGAGGCAGAGGACGGGATTTAGAGAGAATGGGGAAGAGCAGGGAGGAGGGTGGGTTGGGCCACCCAGTCAAAACAGAAGGGTCTGTCGAGCGTAGATAGAGGCTACTGTAAATATTCCGGAGAGCTGCCGGGGAAGGAATGAGCCTAAGTTACCATCCCTCTGCCCATGGACTAGGGGAGACTTGGGACAACAGCTGCGCCCATATTCTGGAATCGGTGGACTCCTCTTAGGTGTCGGGGGAGATGTGTGTGTGTGTGTGGGGGGGGGTGCTTCCATGACTTATGCAGACCCGCCTGACTGCTCCAAGAAGGCTGGTCAGCGAACTTGGACAACTGGATACTAAATGGGTTAAGAAACCCAAAGACAGATGTCCAGGGGATAATCGAGTTGTAGCTCTGTTTCCCACTATGCCCTCCCCCCTTCTCTTTTCCTTTTGGACCATCTAGGGTCTCCCTGGATGACCATCTTTCCAAAACCCAGGCTGTAGCCAGCCTTGGACCGGAATGACTGACCTGAGCCGTGGAGGGGGCAGCCCCTAGGGCCTAGGCCCAGCGTCAGGCTGGGCTCCATTAAGCTCTGTTCCCCTGGCTCGAAGGCAGGGAGAGAGGGAGCCACAGAAGACTGGGGCAGAGGCCGTGCCTCCCCCTAGAGCTGGAGAAAGGTTGCCTTGGCGAAGGGCGACAGGCGAAAAACCTTACTCTGAAAGTCGGATTGCCACGGTTTCAACATTCACCACGAAAATCTACTTGGGGGAGGGGGATGCGCATGGCCTAGCTCAGAACTTTCAGTGGCAGCTGAAATTCGGTTCTGGGAAAGTAAGAAACAGGTTACTAGAGCTAAAGACCCAAGCCTGGCCACCTTAGGTCCTGAAGGAGGAAAAGCGCCTCTGCGCAGATGGGAGGTCCCCAGCTGCTAAGGCCGGGAACACTGTTCACCAAAAGACAAGTTCATCAAGAAAGGTGATTTGTTTCCGAATGTCTCCCTGACCAGGCCGGCCAGGACTTGGCTTCTCTCTCAGCCTCTTGAGGAGGAGAAATCTCAGACCATCGCCCAACTTCCCCTTCCCTTTTGCTCCTCCAGCCAGGGGGGAGGCGGAATGCAGAGGGGATGGAGGAGTGTGCGTGACTGCATGCGTGCCTGTGTGTTTGTATGCATGCCTGTGTGTGTGTGCGTGTGCGTGTGCGTGTGCGAGAGAGAGAGAGAGAGAGAGAGAGAGAGAGAGAGAGAGAGAGAGAGAGAGAGTTAGAGACAACGGGAGGGACAGAAAAACCTACGGAGAGAGACAGGCCCAGGCACATAGACACAAGAGTCAAAGAAAGTATCCGAGGCCGAGATCGAGACAGACAGATGCTGGCCTGGCCCTTGGGACCTTAGGAAAGGAGAGGCGACGGGCTGGGCAGTCCTGACAAAGACTCTGGCAGCCCTGGCCCTGCCGAAACCCTGCCTGCCAGGCTCACCCGAACAAGTGCACGTTATTCAAAGATCCCCAGATCCTCCCCTTGCTGGCATAGTGAGTCCCAGAAATAGTGCACCTCACAAGCTGAGTGAGGAAGAAGTGCCTGGGCCGGAGGTCCCTCCTGTCACCCTGTAGTTTCTGCCGTGCGCATCCCAAATTTTAATACTTTGTTGGGAGGAGGGCTCCTTTCTCATTCCTGATCAATTCTGAGCTTAGCGCCTGAGTAATAATATTTTCTTCCAATGACTCTCGCAGATTTTCGCTCGGATGCCCCAAAGACCCACTTTGTGCCCTGGAGGGGGAGAGGAACAGGTCGTACCGAAACAAGCAGCACCCTTCTAATATTTTCCTTCCAATTGGGAAGGAGGAGGGGGGTTATTTTACTAGACACCCTTCCTGGAAAGGGAGAGCAGTCTCCTGGTTTTCTGAGCAGAGGGAGACAAGGGGGCAAGATCCTCTGCCCTAGGAGGGAGGCGCGGGCCGCCGAGGCGTGAGCTCGGTCCTCCCTGGCCCCAGTCAGGCCTGTCTGCCCTGGCCTCAAGCTGGTGAAACTCCTCTGACCTGACACGAGTGGGCTGGATTCTCTCCTATCCTCACCTCTCTCTTTTTTTCCCTTTTTTCATTTTTCTGTTTCTGTTCTTAACCGTTTATTTAGCATGGAGGTTAAGAGGAACTGAGCTGTTTATCGTACAAAGGTGAAATTCGGTGAACTAGAGAGGCAAAAAAGAAAGGGAAGAAGGGAAGGAAGGAAGGAAGGAAGGAAGGAAGGAAGGAAGGAAGGAAGGAAGGAAGGAAGGGAGGGAGGAAGGGAGGAAGGAAGGAAGGAAGGGAGGAAGGGAGGAAGGGAGGAAGGAAGGAAGGAAGGAAGGGAGGGAGGAAGGGAGGAAGGGAGGAAGGAAGGAAGGAAGGAAGGAAGGGAGGAAGGAAGGAAGGAAGGAAGGAAGGAAGGAAGGAAGGAAGGAAGGAAGGAAGAGGAGAAGGGAGAGGGACCCAGGAGCAAACACGCTATTTCTGTGACCTCCGACTCCAAGGTAGCAAAAGGCTCCGAGTGGATCACGGCGGCCTTGAACTTCTGCGGTGAGTCACGGAGTCTAGTCAATGAGCTCGTACCCGTTGCCATTTCTCTAGCTGTGAATGCTTGCCGCCACTCTGGTATCCTGTGAGCCCAGTCTGTCTCGGCGGTCCCACTAGAAATAGGCCCAGGAGAAAACAATCGCCTTCCTACCCTTACCCCATCCTGGACTCCAGGGAAGGGGTGCAGGGGGTGGGACTTGGAGGAGGTGAGCTGACCAGCAGCCCAGGCCCAGCCTCCTGGAGACAAGCGCTCTAACAGCCACCTGGAAAAACTAATCTTCAAGTGCGTCACGCTTTCTAAAGGGGAGGGGGCGGCGAGGCTGAGAAAAGAGAAAAGTGGCCGGGTGAGGGTGGGGCAGGTTAGGGCACACAATTTTCCTCTAGCCTGTCTGATTGTCTCGGTATTTGTCACCCCACGGACCCTCCAGACAGGCCGCCAGCAAACGGAGGAACACACAACAGTGGGAAATTGCTTCAAGATCTGGGTCTCTGCTCCCCCACCCCCACCCTCGCCTTCTCTATTCCTTGCCTACCCCGGCCTCTCCACAACACTGAATTTGAGGCGGGAGGGGAGAACGCGGAGTGTGAATACACCCGCCACCCGACCCCAGGGCCGCATGCCCGCAAGGCGGCGGGTCCTCCTGCCCCGACCTGCAGTACTGACCCGGATCTTCCAGAGTCGTTCCTAAGGACGCAGCTCTGCGGTTCAGCTGGCCCAGCCAAGGGATTCCTGACTAACGCCACCGACTTAGTCTTAGCCCCTAATTCAATTGTGAAGCGGATTTTTACTATTAAAAACACTGACGAGCAACACACTGAATTAATCTGGTTGTACGGTTTTAATTAGAGCTAGGGCTTCCCTACAAATCTGTACAAGACAGTGGCTGGCTCTCGGAGGGCTCTGTCTTCGGAAAAGAGTTAGTGGGGCCTGCAAGCCGAGAAGAGAGGGAGAAGGCAGGGAAAGAAGAAAGCAGAAGCCAGCGGCCCCCTCCCCGCTATACCTTTCTCCGGGTCTCTGATTCGGCTCTGGCTGTTTCTTTCCCTGTGCTGCTGTCTGTCCGTCTTGTATAATATATACATATATGTGTATATATACACATGTATACACATACATATATACACATACACATATATACATATATATGTACGGGTGTGTGAATACAGATAATGGTATGCTAGGTCAGGAATACACATGTATGCACCACGTATGGTTCTCATTCTGCTTCTTCCTTAGCCACATGGCACGCGCCTCCTCCCTGATGTGGCCCGAGCTGGCGGGACTGCTGGGACAAACAGGTGGAGGAAGGCTCAGCCAGAGAGGGAAGGAAAGCCGGGGAGCTGGGGGGGGGGGCGGGGGGCCGTGCTCTGGACTGAGGAAGACCTGGAGAAAGGCGGTGAGCATATACTTCAGCTAGACCCGGTAGATCTTCCAGGGCCTGGCTATTAGGGGGGTCCGGTTGGAACTTTTGAGTGTATTAGCAATGAGGCAGGTCATGATAGCTAACAGCATGTCCCAGAGTAAAGGTGAAGACGAGGTCTGGCCGCAGAAAGCAGCATGACCATCTATCCTACCGGTCTCTCCTCCTCCTTCTTCTTCTTCCTCTCTCTCTCTCTCTCTCTCTCTCTCTCTCTCTCTCTCTCTCTCTCTCTCTCTCTCTCTCTCTCTCTCTCCCTCCTTTCTCCCCAACCTTTCTCCCTACCTGCCACTTCCTGTCTTTTTGCTCTTCCTCGTCCCCGGAAACCTCTTTCTACACAGATATTTTTTGCCCCACTAGAATCGTATCTCTCTTAGCCGGAACGCAGCTCTAAATTTCTGGTAAATGAGAGCTCCAGGATAGATACCAGGCTGCCAAGCCCCGGGAGGTTTGCACGACATTGCAGCAAGCGACTTTTGCAAAAGGGGAGCCTCAGAAGCACGGAACTGAGAAGGCTGTTCCCTTTCCTCCATTCGATATAACTTGTACCTCCCTTGTTCCCTACCACCAAAACCCTATGGTCAGAAGGGTGACAGAGAAGGGGAGTGGCGTGGGGGCTGGAGGTTGGTCTGGCCGAAAGGGAAGGAAAGAGGAGCTGAACGTCGTGACAAGACGCCTCCACAAGTCCGGGGGGCTCTGCAGTAAACTTCCCAAGCCCATCTGGTCAAAGCCACTTGGCCCCTATCTCTAGAGGCCTGAGGCCCAAGCAAGGCACGCTCTTGGGCAAAAATATCCCCTTCCCCTCCGGAGATATTTGCACTGAACATGAAGCCTGGGAACGCTCGGTCTTTTCATGGTTCTGACGGAACCAAAAAACTCAGATGGAGTATGTTCAGCCCTTCCAGGGCTGGGATTCCTCCCAGCCGGGTGTGGGGCCCTAAAGACCAGAGTCCAGGAAGGGGCAGGGAGCCTTTGTAGTAGCTACGGTGGCGGCGGCTGTGGCGCGGTTGAACCACTCACGAGGAGGGGACGATGCTTCGAGGCATTTACTAAGACTCTGGATTTGTTCCATTAACTCTCTATTGCAGCCTAAACATAGGTGGCGGCTTCCTGTTACTGTCTGTCTGGTCCTTCCACTATCTGCTCTTGACCAGAGAGAAAGGCTGTACGAGCCTTTTGGATGAAAACTGGGGGCTCCTCCACTCCTTCGCCCCTCCCAGTCCCACCAGGCCCTCACACTCACGACCCCAAGTTCCCGAGTCCAGACTGCCCAGGCCCCAAGCTACCGGAACCGGGGCTAAAATAAAAAAGTCTGAAGGGCCTGGCCAGCACCCTTGGGTTTTGGGTGAATTCTGGGGAGGGCGGGTGTGTGTGTGTGTGCAGGCACTAGGGGAGGGGAGAAGACAGTGCCCTTAAAACAACAACAACAAAAAGCCGAAACCGCTGCGAGAGCAGCAAGATTGTTCCGTGTTCCTTGCTTGATTGTTTTACTCGTGAACTAATTCCCATCCGAGAAAAGTAGGCCCCTCTATTACGTGGAGGTTTGTCCCAGAGGAGGAGGAAGAGGGTCTCCAACGGCTCCCTACTTAATAAACCAGGATTCTGAACTCCAAGCAATAACCTCCGTTCTCCTAGGCCTCCTGGGGTGAAAACTTCCACCAAAACTCCAGTCTGGGAAGCCCAGGGCGGCCTCCTTGATGGGGATCTCACTCCTGGAATCTTCCGTCAAACCAGGGTTTAAAAAAAAAAAAACATAGACAAAGAAAACAAAAATCAAAACAAAACTAGACGCCTGTGGATGCCGGCTAGAGTGGACCCCAAGAACACCCAAGGCTGAGTGCAGCTTTCTCAGAGCTGGGCCAGCCCGGAGTGGATAGCTGGAGACTTCACTCGACTCTCCAAGGCCTCCATTCTACCTCCCTCCCCTTCCATCCACAGAAATAAAAAGAACCCTGTGTTACACATGTCGGGAGGGGGACGCAGAAATTTTGTAGAACCTTGCCCACCGCCACCAAAGCAAAAAGATGCCAACATAATGCAGGGCTTTCAAGCTGGAACCACAGTCTTGACGCTATCCCTCTACCCCACATTGGCTGTTCCAGGCTGCAGTAGCCCGGGACAGAAGGTCTCCTGACGCCAATTTGAGATGGCACGTGTGTGCGGTGGGCCAATGCCCACGTTCATCCATTTCCACACGGAAGAACCGAGTGTATGTATGCACAGAGCCCTGGACTAGATGGGCCGAACCAGCGCCCACCGCCTCACTGTCCCCACTGGCCCCGCCAATATTTTGAAGCAAATTAACCTCAAAATATTGGTATTTTTAAAAATACGACGTGATTTATACAGGTCAGATTTCATTAGAATCAATGCAGTAGGCGAGCTTAACTTCGAAAATCAATCCAGTTTCTAATCAGCGCCCACGTTCTAGAGCAACCGTGCAGTGCCCAAGAGTAACTGGCTTCCAGACCTGGGCCGAGAATGCCCACTTCCTTCACTGACAGGCACTCTCTCTTATCTTTTTCACAGAGTTAGAGCCTGCGGGTCGTGCCCTCTGGCTCCCTCACACTCGGGGCAGGCCTGAGCCAGTACTTAGGCGGGTGGGCACTCCTGGGGGCAGCCGTGTCCTTCCTTGTGTTTCTTCTAAAATACCGTTTTCCTCTCCTGCTGGCATCGGGGTTTTCTGAGATGATGCTAACTCCAGCTGCCGCCCTGGTCCAAACCTCCTGGGGATTCCCTGCCCAGTGGTAAATCTCCCGATGCCTTTGGAGGACACCGGGTTTTCCCTAGCCCAGCGGTCTTTCAAGGGGCCTTGCCCTCTTTCATGGGACAGAACAGCTAGGTGCAACGCGGCCAGGCTCCTGTAAGTCAAGGAACCTAAGCGCTTGGCCAGGGACTGGAGGCCTTGGGGCCTGATATTTTCCATTTCCCGAACATCTAGGTAATACCGGAGGTACGCACCAGCCTTGAGGACTTAGTAAATCCTGACAGCCCGAGGCTTCCGCTTCCTCCTTTCCTATCCAGGCAAACCTTTTTCTACTCCTGGCCTTGAGAGTGCTAATGAAGTACGGAGAGAAGGGGTAGAGCGCGGGTGGTGGAAAGCGGGAGAATCAGAGGTGGGCCTGGCGCGCAGACCTGTCTGGCACCTTGGCTTTTGTGCCTTCCAGCGGCCAGCTCGCATGCTCCGGAAAGAAGAGCCGCTGCGAGGCCCATGGGGCTAATTCCTCTAAACCTGCCGGCTTTGTGCAACACTAGCGGCCAGGTTCAAGTTGAAGCACTTGGACTTTAGGAAAGCCGCCGCATCGGAGACAGCACAGGCTTCAAAACGGCTTAGGAGGAAGAAGGCAAACTCGTGTCTGGCTTGCACGTCAGAGTGCAGACAAAGCAGGGTATCTGAACCCCGAGGCCCTAGTGGGGAGAGGGGGCACCTGACCAAGGCCACTAGCTTGTTGTGCTCCATCCCTCTTTGACACAGCCGCTGAAACCTCCTTCCCATCCCCCCAGTCCTTAGGGTTGAGTGTGGGTGTGATCAACTCTTCCTCCCTTCTCTGCCCCCCCCCACACACCCTGCTAAGGTCTCGTTTCTGAGAAAAGTGGGGTGGGAGAAGGAAAAAAGGGCTTGGGGCAGGCGGCAGAGCTTTGGAGCTGCACCTGCCCAGGGGAAAAAACCACAGCAGGGGAGCCTTCCCCGGTTAAGAACCAACTGGTGGGCTTGAAGCAATGAACCTGACAGGTCTTGTGAAGCCCAAAGAGTTTAGCCAGTATCGAGTGCAGTGCTAGCCCCTCGGAATACCTGCCAACCTACAAGAGGAAGCTGGCATCCTTTTCTTCCCCTGCATCCCTCTCCTTCCCTTCCTCTCTACCCCTATGCCCTTCCTCCTTCCACCCTCCCCCCCCCCCCCCCCAGTCCGCGGTCTGCCTGAGCGTTATAGTCACAGCAGGTTTGAATCTAATGGATCAGATTACCGTCTCGCGTGTTAAAGCAAAAGCGGTCAAACAAGGCCCAATATTCACAAATGAATTCGGAGGGGCTGGGGGGGGAGGGAGGAAGAAAACACGATCCCAGAAACCCTGGGAGAAACTCCTATGGGCACAGCTCTGCTTTAGAGAGGAGAGAGGGAAGGAAGGAAGGAAGAAAAGAAGGAAGGAAAGAAGGGAGGGAGGAAGGAAGGAAGGAAGGAAGGAAGGAAGGAGAAAAAGAAAAAAAGGAATGAAGAAATTGCGAAGGAATTCGAAGAGCGCTAGCTCGTGGGGAGCCTGGAGCTCCGGGCCTGGAAGCTAAGCACCCCTCCCTCGGTTCACCGGACGCCAGAGGCTAATCCACTTTAAAAAAAAAAAAAAAAGAAAGGAAGGAAGGAAGGAAGGAAGGAAGGAAGGAAGGAAGGAAGGAAGGAAGGAAAGAAGGAAGGAAAAAAGAAAGAAAGAAAAGAAATGCAAACGGCGTCCCCGGCCCGTGCCAGTCCAGAAAGCAACGGGAAAGAGACCTGGCAAGCCTTCCACACACTGCAATATCCTCTCGGCTAAAGACTGGGGGCGGGGGCGGCGGTGGAACCCCAGTTTGTTTCTCTAAATCGAAGGAAGCACGCCTGAGGCTGTAGAGTCTCGGAATAGGCAAGCACAGCGGCACACGTTCTCTCACAAGATTCTTTTCGAGGGCCGCAAGGGCTCTCTTGGAAGAATCCGAAGCTAGGAACTCCAGAAACCCCAGGTGAAGTCCCCGAGGTCCTGGATAGGTCTGCCTTCTGTCGGTGTACTGTGTGGCCCAGTCGGGCCTGGAAGCTCGGGCTTCCTTCACACACACACACACACACACACACACACACACACACACACACACACGCCAAATACACTCCTTCACACCACACATACATACACATACAGAGCAAGCCCTTTTACCCTATGCGCTCTGCAGGAGCTCCCAACTCAGACAGAGGAGCACTGGCCACCTCCTTGGTGACACCTACACGCCTTACCGGGTGGAACTAGTCCGCTTTCCCGTTCAGCTTACCTGGTCACCTCCATGAGACTCATGGCTGGGGAGCTCGGCTGGACTAGCGGGTCTGGAGCCAGCAAGAGAAATCGAGAGAGAGATGGGTGTGTGTATGGTGGGGGGGAGCAAACGGAAAAGTAGAGGGGGAGAGAGAGGGCGAGGGGAAAAGGAGAAAAAGAAAGGGAGAGGGAGGACAAGATGAGAGTGAGCAAACCAGCGAGGGTGGCGAGCCCTAAGCTCCTAGAGATGCCCGGTCGTCGCAGCAGCAGCTGCTGCTTCTGTCGCGCTGGCGGCTCGGAGGCGCGGGGCGGGTGGGGAGCTCCCCAGCTTGTCTCTTCCCCGAGTCCGTCCATCTTTGCAGAAGGAGTGCGCCTACCACCACCTGGATGTTCCCCTATAAATCCCCTGGCAAATAATAAATGGACTAATAATAACAAGGTATGAAGTTCTTTTTATAGAAAAAAAAAAGGAGAGAATTGAAACTAAATGCGGCGGGGAGACAAGCATTTGATAAGAGGATAATTGAGGCGACAGCAGCGTATAATTAGAGGATAATTTATGCTATATCCACTTTTATTCCACCTCCCAAAATAAACCCAGTCCATAATCATTACAGGGAAATTGTTCGGAATTGTGCGGCTCCCATTCGAACCAAGTGCCGCAGTTAATCACGGCTCCTGATTACAGCCCTAATTGCCTCCTTCCCCCAAGTAAAAATAACTGCAAACAATAAGTGGCGCGCGCGGCTCCAGTTTTGCCATTAACGATGTTGATAATAAAATACAATCAATCGGAATTGGGATCGGAGGCGCGGCGAGGACGCGGCTGGACGGGGCTGGGGCCGGGCCGGGCTGGGGTAGGGACAGGGACCGGGCAAGGGGGTGGGGGGAGGGGAGAGGCAGAGACAGGGACCGCGACTTCGGCAGGGACGGCAAGAGGCCGGAAGAAGGACGGCAACGGGGAAGGAGACCGGGACGGGCCCAGGCCAGAGCCAGGACGGTGGCGCTCGCTTCGGCTCCACTCGGCCCCCCTATGATCGGGAGGAGAAGATGGGAGGGAAGGAGCCAGTCTAGGGCATTTGTAATCAGCATTGCCAAACCACTAACCACACGGATCATTTGCATATATTTGAAAGCATTACAGCGGCTTCTGTTTTCAATAGGAAAAAATGCATTAGTGTCAGGCCTGCATGGGGCGCTGGGGATGCAAGGAGGGGCTCTGTGCCGGGGCCTCTCCCAAACGGGAGGGAGCTTGTGATTTTTGCTGTTTGTTTGTTTTGATCCCTTGGAGGAGGGTGGGGATGGATTGCAGACCCAGAACTTGTCCACTTCAGCCAGGATTCTGCCTGCTAGGCTGCCAGGCCACCCTGGGCTCTGAGGGCTCCCCTTCCTCGCCTTTCAGGCTGAGGGAGAGGCCATCAGAGGCGGCTCTAGCTTGGAGGAGAGAAGGGGAGCAATGTGAAGGGCTGGGGCTGGGGGGCCAGAGATCCAGGAGGCCGGGAGGCCGAGCCTTGCTGAGCTTCTACTCTGGGCTGAGGGAGGGCGGGGGCGAGGCAGGAAGGCTAAGGAAGCTTGCAGGGCCCTCGGCCGGTGAGGGGCGAGGCCAGGGAGGGGCCCGGGTCCATTCTTTCTTTCTCTCGGGCTGCGGGGCTCAGCCGAGGGCGCGAGCCGAAGCGCAGGGGCTCGGCGGCGCCATGCCAGCATCCGTGGAGGGTAGCGGAGCGCCCCACACCGAGGTGCGCCCAGAGGCCGCGCTCTCTCGCTGGCGCTGGGCTGGCGGAAGGTAGGCTAAGAACTCGGAGGCACAGGCGCCAGTAGAAGCCGTGCGCTTGTGACGTCAGGGGTTGAATGACCAATGGGAAGGCGCTGCCCTTTGGAGACAAACCATTCGACTCGTGGCGTCTGCATGAAGTCTGCTAGCAGAAGCGCGACTTTCGCAGAATCCACCTTAAAATCTCTGCCTTAAACGGCACCAGCCCCCGAAAAGCCAAGGGGGGAAACGGGGGAGCGCAGGCCCCCTCCCCCTCGCCTCTGCGCTCCTCTGCCAGCCCTCCCCCTCCTCCCTGCTAGTTAACAAGGCCCCGCTCACTAGATCTCTTTCTATTAAAAAAAATCGAGGGGAGCGAGAGAAAGGGAGAGAGGGGGAGAGAGAGGGGGAGAGAGGGGGGGAGAGAGAAAGAGAGAGGAAAGGAGAGAGGAAAGGAGCGAGCAAGCAAGCGAGAGGAGGCCAGAGCGCGGGAGAGAGCGCCGGAGAGAGGCCGAGCGGGCCGAGGCCCAGGGAGGGCAAGGCGGAGGGAGAACTCCCCGCGGCCGCCGCCGCCCCCCGACCTCCCGTCTGCAAGGATCCCCGCGCGAAGGTGGCTGGAGAGGCGAGAGCAACGAGCGCCGCCGCTGCCGCCGCCGCCGCCGCCCGGGGGGGCCGGGCCCAGGCCGAGGCGGCCGCCGCCGGGGAGGAGAGCACTCCCTCCGGCCTCCAAAGTTTTCATGATGACCATGACCGCCATGGCTGAGGGCTTGGACGCCCAGGACTCGTCCAAATCGGCCTTCATGGAGTTCGGGCAGCAGCAGCAGCAGCAGCAGCAGCAGCCCCCGCCGCCGCAGGCGCCCCCGCAGGCGCCCCCGCCGCCGCAGCCGCAGCCCCCGCCGCCGCCGCCGCCGCCACCGGTGCCTGGGCAGCCGCACTCGGCGGCGCAGCAGCCGCCCAACTCTCCGGCCATGGCGGGCGCCCACTATCCGCTGCACTGCCTGCATTCGGCGGCGGCGGCGGCGGCAGCGGCGGCAGCGGCCGCGGGCTCCCATCACCACCACCACCACCACCACCACCACCAACACCACGGCGCGCCCTACTCGTCGGGGGCCGGCGGCGGAGGCGGCGGCGGGGGCGGCGGGGGCGCCTACAGCCACCGCTCGCTGGCCGCAGCCTACCCGTACATGAGCCACTCTCAACACAGCCCCTACCTCCAGGCCTACCACAACAGCGGCTCGGCCGGCCCGACGCGGCCCGACGACCCAGGTGAGCCCGGCGCCCAGGACGCGTCCCCGAGCGCTCCCGATCTGCCCGCCCCGCCCGCCTCCTCCCTGCTTGCCCTCTCGCCTGTCTGCCTGCCTGCCCGCCTGCCCTCTCGCCTACCTGCTTGCCCGCCCTCCTGCCTGCGGCCTTTCGGGCTGCGGGCCTTCCCCAGTCTCTTCTGTCTCCTACTTTCCCGGGGTCTCGCCTCTGGCCTCTTCCCAGTTCCAGCCTGTTACCGAATCGCTCTGGGCTTCTCCCGGGCAGCTCTGTCCTATCGGCGTTTCTCCGGTCCCTGGCACGCCGGTGTTTGTGAGTGAGCTCCGGACCTATGCGGGGATCTGTGAGCTCCGAGGCTCTGTCCAGGCACACACACACACACTCACATTCACACACCCTAACGCGGTACCAGTGTGCCCCAGGGGCTCTCGCCAGCCCTCTGGTCTTCTTACCCTTCTTGCTTCCCTTCCTCGGGGTTGACTGGTCTCGGTCCTGCAGCCACCGCCTCTACCTGGGGAGGGGCTTCCCGCAGAGTACCAGACCCGTCCGGGCTGCCGTGCGGGGCGAGGGCGGCTTAGGATTGTTCGGCTTTCCAGCCGACTCTGAGGACTACGAGAACGAAAAGGATGCTGTGGGGAGGGGATTCTGGCCCGATTCTTATGGCAGGCAGCAGGGGAGAATGTTCCTACGGGCATGTTGACAATCTGTCTCCATATCTACTCTCCAACCGGAGGTCAGGCGAAGTCGGCCGAGTCTTTGTTAGCACCTGGGGGCAGGGAGGCAGGTTAGCAGCCTCGCCCGAAACGTTTCGGAGTTGGCTAGAGGCCGGGCTTCCCCAGCGAGTCAAACAATCCTACCCACCTTCAGCCCTTCACCGCAGCCGGGCCTCACCTAGGGGTCTAGGGAAGACCCCCTAGTCGACTGGAGGGAGGGTGTGGTCTGTGTGTTTGGAATCGAGGTGGGTGCTGTCTCTTCCGATGGCCTAAGCCCACAATTCGATGAGACTGAGCAGAATCGGGGTGGTAGCTCCCAGACACCAAACCCCAAACTGGGGGTGGGGAGGGAGGGAGGGAGGCATCTTCTCAGCTGGGTATCTGAGCAGGCAGCGCCCTTCTGTATCTCGAGCGCGCCCTCCCACCCCTGCTGCGGCCTGGATATGGGACTACCGCCCCTTGCCCCACTCAGTCCTCATTTTGCCCCCCGAGGGCTCCCTGGAAGCCGACAAAAGGACCGACTGTGGCTCTGGGAGACCTCGGGGAGGGAGAGAGAGGTCCCTGGGGGCATCCCGCGCTGGCTCCCGCCGATCACTCCCATGGGTCGCTCCTACCGGCTCCCTTTGCTTACAGATCAACAGAAAACCACCGTCATTGAAAACGGGGAGATTCGGTTCAACGGCAAAGGGAAGAAAATTCGGAAGCCTCGGACCATTTACTCCAGTCTGCAGCTGCAAGCTCTGAATCATCGCTTCCAGCAGACCCAGTACCTGGCGCTGCCTGAGCGAGCGGAGCTCGCAGCTTCCCTGGGCCTGACTCAAACGCAGGTAATTCTGCCCCAGGAAGCTCTCCTAGTCTGCCCACCTGCAGCCTTCTAGTTGAACGCAGGTTGGGAAGGGGTTGTGGCTGAGGCCGGTGAATACCACCTCGCCGAGGGGCCTCGAGGCTGGGGGTGCAGGGGAAGATTAACAGGGATGGACAAACCGAAGAGCGTTGGAGGGAGATCCTGGGCTAACCTGGCCTGGTGTGCACCCTCCCACTCCACCCTCTACCAGCGTCCCGGCCCTCACCGCCGCTTCCCCACCACTACCCAATGCGGAGAGATTTGACGGAGCTAGTTTAGCGGGTTTTCAGTGGAGAGCTTGGCCAGAGAGAAAAGCAAGGATTGCGTCCGAGATGGAGCAGAGGGAAGGTGGGCAGGCGGCCTGAGAAGGCGTCGCTTTGCAACCCGGTGTGGGCACTCTCTGTATGGAGTTAGGCGAGATTAAGCCCTCAATCTAGCTCCCTGACAGAGCAAGGAAGTGAATAAAGTGAAGCGAAACAAGAGTCAGGCCCGCTCCAGCTAGGCGGAGGGGCTCGGATACAAACCCAAAGGATCCCACCCAGGTGCAGCTGCAATCCCCTTTCCAAGAGAGAAAGGCCTTGGAGCAGCGGTGTGTCTAGTGAGAGAGCCCTCCTGGGGGAGAGAACCCAGAACCGTGACTGCTTGGGGATCCTAAATGGTCAGGGGAACTTCTCTAGCACTGTAGGCAAATACACTAAAAATTTGGACCTAATGATTCAAAACGAAAGGAGAATTTGAGGCGTCCTTGGCCAGGACAGCTGGGGCAAAGGGACCCGGCTGCTGGTGATCTCCGGGGTTGAGCCAAGGAGACTTCAGAGAGCCCTTCAGAAGGCAAACGGGCCAGGCAAGGAAGAAAGGAGCAATGGGGGCTCCATCTGAATAGGCAGATATCGGGTAGGTCAGTGGTCCCAGGGGTCTATCCTTAGGGCAAGGCTTTGAAGCTTTGCAGAAACGGAAAGGCTGGTCCTTGCACGCCAACTGCGGCCTCGCCCTTAAGCCACCGACCTAGTCCCGACCCGAGTCGGCTGCAGCTGCTGGCCACCACCATTTGTCGGGATTTTCTCTGCTTCGTTAGGACTGGGAAAGCTTCACTTTTTGAAACATCTCCAATCTCTAGCGACTAAGGGGTGTGTGTGTGTGTGTGTGTGTGTGTGTGTGTGTGTGTGTGTGTGTGTGTGTGTGTGTGTTTACATTTGCATACATGTTTAGGTATATTGTGAGTCTATATGTTGCGTGTGGTATAGATGTGTTTTGGGTTTAAAATGTTTGTATCTGGCCTTGAATGTGCTGTGTTAGCTGCCAATGTGTGCGTGTGTTTCTGTATTTGTGAGTATATACAAATATTTTCTGGCCTTCGTATACCTAGAACCATATAATCCTACACTACTTACACAGACACACATTATAGATGTGTGTGTGTGTGTGTGTGTGTGTAGGCCCATCCTTTAGGCTTTACACCAACTTCGGCTTCCAAGACAGGGGATCAGAGAGGCCCCGCCTCCCTTTTCCCCCCACCTCAGCTTCCCCGGGGGCCTAGGCTTGAGTTCCGCTGCTCTTCATAGTCCTGTCACTCCTGAATGCCCGACCACGGAGTGATCGATTGAAGGCCAGTGAGTGAAGGACGCATGAATGATGAATCTTGTGGCTGCAGTACTCCTACCTACCCTGACCCCACAGTATGTGTCCTGTATAATGCTTGTCCGCAGTCACGGGATCTAACGAGGCCATTTCTGATAGAGTTCGCCATCACTCTTGGGCACTGTGAGCTCTTGGGCGCTCTTGGGTGCAGCGAGATCAGAAAGGGCCTCAGAGAATAGGAGCAGGGCAGCTGATCCAAACCGGATCTAGAAGGCCCTGCAAACCTCGGGTGCTCTGGTCCTGCACCTCCCCCAACCTTTTTAGTTTTGGCTGGGGCCTGACCTGGGCCCTTGGGTTTGGACGGGGTGGGGGCTCTGAGGGCGGAGGCCAGGGCCTCTGCTCTAGGGCTGGAGGGCTAGGACCAGCCTCTGCTCTTCACCTCCTGGCTGACTCCTACGTTTCGCTTCCAGGTGAAGATCTGGTTTCAGAACAAACGCTCCAAGTTCAAGAAGTTGCTCAAACAGGGTAGCAATCCTCACGAGAGTGAACCCCTGGCAGGTTCGGCCGCTCTGTCTCCGCGCTCGCCCGCCCTGCCTCCCGTGTGGGACGTTTCTGCTTCCGCCAAGGGAGTCAATATGCCCCCCAGCAGCTACATGCCGGGCTACTCTCCCTGGTACTCTTCTCCACACCAAGACACCATGCAGAGACCGCAGATGATGTGACCCCGCGGCGCCCGCCTTGAGTTAGCAAAGGAGACACACTCTCCAGGCCTGGGGAGCTCCCGGCCCTGGGTCCCCAAACCAAGCAGTGCCAGGCAAGCGGGGCCAGGCGGGGACCAGGAGGCCAGTTGGGCTTTTCTGCTTTGCTTTTCTCCCTCCCCCACCCTCCCCTCCCATCTTCCCCACGGAGCAACCTCGCTGAAGTGGCTGGAGACTTGGGGGGAGCCCAAGCTCTCCACACTTCTCCATGAGGATTCTCGGTTACCAGGCACTCCCGTACGGTCAGTTTCGCCGCGTCTTGGGGCAGCCCGAAGGTGCCTGCGGGCAGAGACTTGGTCCGGACTTTCTAGCCCATCAGAGAGAGCTCCTTTCGCTACCACGTCCAGGCTTTCACTGGTTTCGGGAGTTTAGAAGCCGACCCCAGATGAATAAGGAGAAAGAAGCTGACTCCACTCCTCCTGCGGGGGGATTTTGCCAATCCCGGACAGGCGATAGAAACTTCCCTCTCCCCGCCCTCCTCCCAGCTGTTCCTGCCTGAAGGATGATGCTCTCTGTCGGGCCCATTGGAAGGGGCCGGTGAGGGGGGAGTTGCATGTTGTGCTCCAAGTGGGCTAAGCAGAAACGCGGACAGAGTCTACTGTCCATCCCCAGCCCCTGCCTCCCTGGTCCCCGTCCCCTGCCTCCCTCTCCAAGTCCTGAACTCGGGAGGAAAGACAGAGGACAGCGCACCTACACCCCCTGCCGACCCATGACTTGGCAAGACTCAGTCAGTGAAGTGGCTACCAGCGACCCCCATGCACGGAGCAGCTCGTTGGGACGCTTAGAACGAGAAAATTTCTGTATATATTGTTGAATTTTAGCTGTACAGAGACTTTGTATGTTTTTGTCTTCTTTCATATATGGAGTAAAAGCCACAAAATGCCAAGGAGTATCTCTCTCTCTCTCTCTCTCTCTCTCTCTCTCTCTCTCTCTCTCTCTCTCTTTCTCTCTCTCTCTCTCTCTCTCTCTCTCTCTCTCTCTCTCTCTCTCCCTTTCTCCTTCCCTCCCTCCCTCTCCTCCCCCTCCTTCCCTCATCCTTGCTCCTTCCTTCTTCCCCCACCCCGCCCCAACATTCTATTTTCTTCCCCACTTAAAAGAAGACCTCCCTAATAAGCAATGCAACAGGCGCCTGGAAAGCGGACTTTGTGGGGAGCACTCTCCTTTCTCCGAACTGCTTCAAAATGAAGTGGGGTGTCTTGGTGACTAGCCTTCTCTTCCTCCCTACCCCCTTCCTTCCTTCCTTCCTTCCTTCCTTCCTTCCTTCCTTCCTTCCTTCCTTCCTTCCTTCCTTCCTTCCTTCCTTCCTTCCTTTTCCCCATCCGTTTCTACCTTTATAATCCAGGAGACATACTTAGGTCAATCTCCAGGCATATGACTGTGCCTAACATAGAAATGGTGAGGAACAAATAAGTGGCCGTCCCCCTCCTCCGCCCCTGCCTTCTCCCTTCCCCCCCCTCCCCCAAGAGTCCTTTCTCTGGCTTTTTCCAGAAACAGCTTCTGGTGTCTTTAAAGTCAAACGAATCGGAAGCCAGGAATTGGCTCGGGTACCTCTAAACCACCCCGGGCTCGAGGGCCCTTGACCAGTAGGCGGCCAGCCTGGGAGGGGGGGTGGTGCTGTCCGGCTAGGCTGAGATGGGGCTCTTTGGGGGTCCTGAGCAGAAGGGGGGAAGCCCTCAAGGCAAGGGCGCTGTAAAGGCCTGGGTCTGCAGAGCTGGCCGCCAGCCCCATACTGCGAGAATGAATGGCTGAGGCAGCCCTGGGCGGCCTGCAAACCCTGAGCCTTGAATGCCGGGCGCCATTGATCAGGAGTCAATGGGCCGTTCGCTCTCTCCCAGGCTCCCCCCAGGCTAATGACAACCGCCGCCGCCGCCGCCGCCGCCGCGCAAAAGGACAGTCCCTATAATTAGGCACAAAGCAAAGACTACTTACCCAGAGACCCGCTCCCTTTTTGTTGAGGAACTTCCCCGCGCAGTCAGGCTTCAGAATGGTTTAAAACCGATCAGTCTCGTCATTTTCTACCGTTCGCATTGTTCCATTAGGAAAACTGTTTTCTTTTCTTTTCCCCCCTTCCCACTGTGAAACTTTGGGCTCTGCGCTCCCCAGGATCACGGCGGAACAAAGCCTCCAGCTGCAGTGCCATCCAATTTGAGGCAGACATTGGGGACAATTTAAGGGTTTTATCCACAAGAAGGTTTTTTTCCATTCTCTTAAATGCAGCCATAATTAGAGTAATTTTTCATGTAGCCCGCTGATTACAGCGTTTTTACCGTCAAAGATAATTACCTGTAATTTCCCCCCACTTTTAATACTAAAAAGCCATCTTTATTTAGATTCAGGAACAGGAAAGGCGAAACAAAAGAGGGGAATTATTCTGTTATTCATACACAAATTGCAGAGACGTAGGACCTAAAATTGAAAATTAACCAAAATTATAATGCTGAAAAGAATGGAATAGGCTGCAGAATACAGCTGCTAGTGGGCTTTTACTGAATTATTCAAATTACGTTCAAGAGAAAGCTAGCTACCATACATGAAACCAACGGGAGCCCCGTGCCAAACCACTGTGAGCGCCTGGCAGCCCGGACCCCAGTGAGCTCCTAGGAGCTTAGAGGACCCGGTGCTCTGAAACCTTCCCTACCTCCCTCCCTTCCTTCCTTCCTTCTTTCCTTCTCTCCCTCCTTCTTTCTTCCCTACTTCCTTCCTTGCTTCCATCTTTCCCTCCTTCCTTCCCTCCCTCCTTCCTCCTTCCTTCTTTCCCTGCCTTCCTCTTTCCCTCCTCCATCTTTCTTTCTTTCTTTGATTCCTTTCTTCCTCCTCCCTTCCTTTCTTCTTCCCTCCCTCCTTTCTTCCTTCCCCAAGGTTTTCTGTCATGGTTGCTGCTCCTTTGGGCTGGGAGGAGTGGGGGTGGAAGGCATCTATCTTCTAGGGGTCTGTAATCTCAGCCCAAGGACGGAGTTGAACTGACCCGGACTCCTCGAGTCACGAGTTATGCAGTAACTGCAGAATAATTAGACTGCTTCAGAAGCCCTTGACTGTGAGGTCCAGGATGGGCAAGAGAAGTGTGTAAAGCATGACCCATCCTGGAACCCGGGAGCAGTGGCCCTGGCTGGAGCTGGTTGAGAGAGGACCTTTGGGGCTCCAAAGGCAGTTCTGTCTTTAAAAGCTGACTGGGTTGTGTGGGAAGGAAAGCAGAACGTCCCCCTCCTGCTACCCAAAGCCCCTGCCCATCTCATTGTCTTTTGACGCAGCACAGTCACAAAGGATTGGCGCCCAAGGAGAGCCCTTCCTCTAGCACAGAGAAGGGCAGGACACACTGACTTCCCAGGAGCTCGCCAGCTCTCCGCTTCCTTTCATTTTGAGAGCTGCCGGCCGGAGCCAAGGAGAGCGGCTCTGAGCTCCGGGAAACAGCGTCATCTATGGACAGCCAAGAGCAGCTCTCCCAGCCTCCACCCATCCCTGGAGAGAGACACCTTTGCTATGGCCTGGGGCAGGGCATTAACAGGAAGGTAGTCCCATCTAAAAGACCAACTTTGAGCTTTCTGTTCCTCTAGCAGGTCCTAAGCAGCGCCCCGAGAGTTGAGGGGGATGGGAGGATGGTCGATCTCGGGCAGCAGGTTTTCTCCAAGGAAATGGGTGCCTTTTAGGAACGACCCTGCACTCACAACCAGCTCGGAAGACCCGATTCAAACTGTATCAATGGGAGGAACCCAGGGGTCGTCAGCCTTTAGGGAAATTTTCAGGGAGGAATAGGGAGGGATAGGAATAAAGCAGCTCCAGGACTCTTTCGAGGCGTTGCCCTCCGGAGCACCGACAGCAGGAGGCCCAGTCAGAATCAAGACTAGGCTGGGGCAACAGCCTTGGCCTGGCCAAACTGAGAAACCCCAAATCTGCCTTTGGAGTTCAGACTATCACTCCGGGCCTGCAAGGTCCCAAACCCGCAGCGTTTCCGGGGCTCCACCACCCGCATGCACCAGAAGCTAACAAATCTATCATCCATTCACTCGTCACAGATGCAACAGCGCCGAGAAAGAAACAAGGTGTATATGTGGGTGAGTGAGAAGGCAGACAAGCAGAGAGACAGAGACAGAGTTGGAGAAGAGAGACAAAGAGACAGAGACACACAGAGAGACAGAAACAATGAGAGAGAGACAGAGACAGAGACAGAGAAACAGAGAGAGAGAGAGAGAGAGAGAGAGAGAGAGAGAGAGAGAGAGAGAGAGAGAGAGTCAGGGTTAGTCTAGGTTTCCCTAGTATCCACCTTAGCAGAGGGTCTGGCCTTCCTTGACTCCACGATCCCTGCCTCAGTGTCCCCATCCCATTCTCTACCCCATCCCAGCCCATCCCTGACTACTCCAGCTTCTGTCTTTCAGGGCCGAGATAGGGAGTGGAGGCCTGGGAGCTCGATGGAACACCCTGAAAGGCCCTGAAGGCTCCAGAGGCCGAGCCCTCCAGCCTCCCAAGACTCAGAGGCAAGGGAACAAAGCAGCCACTGAGGCTGGCGGGAAGGAAGCGAGAAGGGCTCACTTACCCCCGGGGCCAGGGCCTGCAGCGCTGAAGGGCCGCGGCTCGGGGTCGCTAGCTGAGCTGGCCCGAAGTGCCGAACGCGCTCGGCTGCGGCTCCTCCGGGCGAAGCTCTTGCTCACTCCATCCTCGGCTGAATGAGCACAGCCAGGTGCGAACTTGTTCGCACAGCCCGGCACCTCTTATACCGCCGGCGAAATTAGCGGTTATTACTGTCACTGTTTAGTGATGGTTAGCTTGATAAAAACACACACACACTGCTGTAATCAGGACCTGGTGCATCTTTGCAAATTACAGATAATTGGAAACGTCCAGATTATGATAATAGCATCCTAATCCAGCCCGCGAGGTAATGATTCCAGAGTGGTACATGGGAAACTGTCCAGTAGGGCCAATCCAGCCATTGTCAACACAAATGGGCTGCTGAGAGGCAGATCTCGGCTGTTGCCGGGAGCTTCTCTTTTCCGGGGCACTCGGGGAGGCCGGGAACGGGGGTGGGGGGGTGGGGGGAGGAAGGCCAACCGTGAGGACAAAGGGCTGCGGAATTCCCGCAAGGAAACAGGGTACTCGAAGGGAGCAAGGAACCTCGGGGGAGGAGGGGCCATCCTTAATCCCGGACTCCTGGACTCCCTCTCGGGATCTCTGATGGCTCCTCGGGTTCCGCCCTGACCGTCGAGTTCTCTGCTTCTTTCCTGGGCTCCCGGGATCCTTCCTTAAAGGGAAGGAAAGCAGAGCCTTGGCTGTGCAGCACCCTTCCCTTCCCCTCCCCCAGCCGCCCAGCTCCACACACCCAGTTGGCCAGCGTCCGCGTTGTTGCCCTGGCCTTTCCAGTGGCCTCTCTGCCCCCGCCAGCCCTTCGGGACTTCCAAAGCAGAAAGTTCCCCTACTCCCACCCTGACCTTAGGCTCACTGGTCATTTGCCAGACGCCGCGCCAGGGACCTTTTCAGAAATGTCTTTGTGGCCTCTGTGGAGATGTCAATGGCATTGGCAGGTGGGCATCAGGTGAACTCAGCCAACCTGCCCACCTACTCGAGCCGCTTCTTCGATCACCTTTTCCAGGCCCATAGGTCCTGAAAGGTCAGAGTAGAAAAATAAGGTTGTCGTTAAGGCAGAGTCTGAACACCGAGCCCCAGGGGTTTGTCTGGCTGCCCTGCCACTACTGGCCTGCTTCGGGGGCTCCCTTGCCAAGTCCGCAGATCTTGTTTCCCTGCGGTGCTCAGCTAGGACTCTCAGAGGCTCTGACCTCCAGGACAACTGAGGACCTTGGACCTGACTCTGCACAAAAACCTAGTTTCAGGGTCGGGGCGAGGCTCTTCCTTGCCCCCACTAGGCCAGTCTGAAAGCCAAGACACGGCCTAGAGGAGTCCCCCTGTTCGTGGGGCGCTCAGGCTTCGATTGAACCAGAGTGGGAGAGGAGGGGACTCTACTTGAAATCAATCATCTGGGCATGTCCTTACATTGTGTGGGAGTGGAAGTGACGGATCCACGTAGGAAGCGGTCGGATACTTGGGGCCTCCTTCCTTCCAAGGCAAATTTCCCAAGGACCAGGGAAGCCGTGCATGTAGGGTTAGGGTTCTGCCTCCCTTCCCCTGCCCTGGCACCTCGATCCGGGACAAGTGCGTGCATTCTGGCTTAGAGAAGTCAGCACTTCTAAGTCGGGAGACCAGTAAAATAGCTCTTCCCTGGGTCTGTCTCAGGCAGAATACCTGAGGGCATTCTCAGAATTGTTTGACCTTGTTTGGACCTCTTCCTGCGCACTTTCCTCCCTCTTTCTAGCAAAGACCCAGTGGTCGGCGTCTCTTCCATTCCCACCCCCACCCCAGCAGCCTCGACAGTCTGTCTTGGGGGTGGGGGAGAGCGCGGAAGATTTAAAGGAGATTTCAAGTGCCAACTGTTTGCCTTTGCCAGAGACACCTATGGTGCATTTCTGGGACTTCAGCTTTTCTAGGGACTGTGCCCCTGAGCAATCTGGGAGGGAGGCTAGGCTGAGGCCTGACACTGAGATTGGAGATAGCTGCTTGGGGACTGAGGAATCTGGCCTCCCTGTGGCGGCAAAGACCTGGACCGCATTACAGGGTTTTGTGGAAATAAGGGCTTGGGCTGCGGCTTGGACAGCAGAAAAGTGTCTCGCAAGTTCTAAGTAGCTCCCGAATTCCGCCCCACCCCCACCCCGTCTACCCCCCACTTCGGCATACAGCAGAAGCTCGGGAGAACAAAGCCCGAGATCACCAGGCCGGAGCTTCTCCCCAGGCCTCGATCAATGCCGTCCTGGACCATTCAGTGGCCATCCTCTCTGTCCTAGCCTGTACAGTAGCTCCTCACTTTCTGGGGAGGGCCTCCCCGACGACTGAGAGGATTATATCCTTTCCCCCTCTTCCTCCTCCCTCCTCTCCTTCCTCTTCTTCTCCCTAGGTCTCTCTCCCTCTTCCTTCCCCTCCAGTCCTGTCCCTCCCCTTCTTCCCAGTACCTCCCTCTCCCTCTACCTCTTGCTTCCTTTCTCTTCCTTCCTCCTCCTCTCTCCCCTTCCCTTCCTCCCACTCGCCACATCCCTCCCTCCTTTTTCTTATTACTCCTTGCCTCTTTCTTCTCTTTCCCCTCTTCCTTTCCTTTCTTCTTTTCCCTTCATCTTTCTTCCTCTGTTGGTCTCCCTCTATATCTCCTTCCGTCCCTCCCTCTCTCTCCCCCCACTTCCTCCCTCTTTGCCATCATCTCCTTCCCCTTTACTTCTCCTCCGTCCCTCCTCTTCTCCTTCCTTCACTGCTCTTTTCCCTCCCTCTTCCTTTTTCTCCTTTTCTCCTTTTCCTTACCTCCTTCATTTCCCCATAGACAGAAACAAGAGACAGACTTTCTGTAGCCCAGTAGTAGGGCCCCAAACCACTCAAATTAGGCCATGGGGAGGTGAGGGTAAGAAAGTTATTTTGGAGAAATGTTAGAAAAAGGTCATGTATTGGTTTTCCCTTCCCCTCTCCACTGCTTAGCAAGCCTCCTGCTCTGTTGGAAGGGAGGGGGGGTAGGGTGTGGGGTGGTCAATGAATCGGGACTGTTGGTGTCAAGATCATGCTCAGACATTGAGGTCCCCATCTCAGAAGTTACTTGGGTGGGGAATAGAGGGGGGATCCGGGATGGAAGGAGTCCAAACTTTCCCCAATCCAGTAGGTGCCCTTATTTCACCATAAGGATCTCTCCTTCACTCCAGGTCAAGTGACCTTCACTAAGGTCAAGTGACCTCGGCTAGTCCTGAGGTATAGGGAAGGGAAACTGCATAGTGCCCTAAACAACCTCCCCTCCCTTACCCTAAACACAAGTCAAGATGGGCAGAGATACTAGGGTCCTACCAGTAGATGTCCATTGATAGTCAGAAGCCCTGGACCACGAGATTTCAGTGGAGATTTAAATGGGAGAGGGGGCACTTTCCATAGAAGGGAAGATTGGGGTCCAGCTTGGGCTCTCTCTCATTCAGTGGGTGACCTTCAGGGCAGCTGGCTGAACGTTGTGAAGGGAGGGGGGCATCTCTAGGAATCAGAGAGACCAAGAGAATTGAGCTGGTATCTGAGGCAGTGGGCTAAGTGAGGTAGGGGGGGAGCGTTGTTTTGGGGGGGGGTTGGAATTGGGGTAAGAGTGGGAGAGTAGGAGAAGAAGGGAAAGAAAAGGCAGACACACTGGGTCTTGCAGTTTGAGACTGGAAGCACGTGTGACAGAATGTGTATATATGTGTATGTATGTATGAGTGTGTGTGGGGGGGTCAGAGACAAAGAGAGACAAAGACACAGAGTGGAAGACAGAGACAGACAGAAACAGAGAATACAGAGACCAGTGAGAGAGAGATAAAGAGGGAAAGAGACTGACAGACCGACAGAGGGACAGAAACAGAGACAAACAAAAACAGAGAGGCAGAGAGAGAGCCTAAGGCAAAGGTAAGGAGCGCTGGGACAAGGGGGTGGGGGGCATCGGATAAAAGTTTTGTTGTTTTTTTCCCCCAGGGGCAAGGTCTGTGCCAAGAAGAATGAATCCAGATCTCTGTGGAATAGGTTTCCTGGGGTGGATGGGAGACCCGACATGAAGGCGGGTGGGAGGAAAGGAGTGAGACCCAGGGCAGCGGCAGAGGCCAAGGTGGGGGACTGTGCGTGTGGGACTGTACTTCAGGCCCTGTGGCTCAGCCCTGGAGCCGCCTGGCACCCGCAGGAATGCGGCTCCTCTCGGCTCCCTGGGCTGTCCCAGTCTCCACTCTGAGCGAGCAGTGGCGGAGGGGTGAGGAGGGCGGGGAGGAGGGAAGAAGACAGAAGAGAAGAGAAAAGAAGCCGAAATGAGTCCAGCCCAACACAGCCTAACTGGGGAGGAAGGAATCAAAGGCACTTCTGACCCCTCCCAGGAAGATTTGGGGGATGGGAGCTAATCCTACCCCCACCAGTTCGGCCCCTCCTGGTCCGCTTCCTGCACCCCCTGTTCAATTCAAGAAGCCAGAGGAGACACCGCACTTAGGGGAGAAGGAGAGGCGGGAGCTTTGTGCCCCCTCCCCTTCTGCATAGTAGGCTTGAAAGGGGAGCAACTCGGTCTTGGCAGGGGGAATTGCACCCCCTCCTGGCAGGGTCCGCACTGGGAGTCCCACCCGCCCTTTAGCGGCAGACAGGGGCATGTACCGCAGGAGACTGGATTTGTTCTCCTGGTCACACTGTATTGTCAACTTCAACTCACATGACGAGAGCTGCAGACGAAGACCCCTTCAGGACGGCTGGAAAGAAGAAGGGGATATAAGGAAAGAGATCGAGAAAGACACCAAGAAGAACACAGACACAAGAGAGACTGACCGGCAGGAAGCAAAGGACCCCAGAGACAGGCACGGAGAACGAAACCGAATTCCACGGACGCTGGCAGCGAAGCCACATCCGGGCCATATTTTGGGAAGCCGGCTTTGCTGCCATCGGGTTATTTTTATGTCTAGTTACTGGAGACTCTGGGGGCCCCAGGTCCTCGCGGAGAAGCCTCATTGTCCCTACTGGCTCAGGGAATTGGTCTCCGGGAGGGAGCTTCTGCCCGAGTATTTTTGTCCACTATTCGCCGACCGTGCCAAAGAAATGGGAAGAAAGAGGGCAAAAGAAACAAGTAAAGCAAAGCAAGTTCAGAGGGAGCACCCCAGCCCTCGAACCAGCAGGGTCACGAAGGAATTCTTTGGACTTTTCCCAGAGTCCAAGCTAGGGAAGTGCCAAGGCCATCTGACTCGGAGTTGCCTGGCCACGCAGCTGGGCAGCTCCCGAGAAGCCGCGGTCCCCTCAGTTCTCTCTCGCGGTCACCGGAGGCCGCCCTCCCAGCAGCACCCAACGGCACCCGAGCTCGAGCGAAGAAAGGCACCCCCTCTCCCGCCCCTCCCCCTTTCTTTGTGCGTCTGCAGAGCCCAAAGCCGAAGGAGGACAGCCTCGGTCTAGGAGAAAGAAAAGAAGGCAGAAGGAGACGCTGAGAGTGTGGAGGGCAGGGGTGAGGACAGCGATGGAAAGGCTGGTGTCCAAAGTGACAAGAGGAAAGCCTTTGATCACGCCCCAAAATGCAAGATTTGGAGAGCTGTGCGCCCCACGCGGGAACGCCGTCGCACCCACGCACACTGGTAACTGACAGCAGAGGGCGGGTGCAGACTTCGGGTCCTCAGCCAGCCGGAAGAGAAAAAAGGAGTTTCACCTGCTCTCTGTGCCGTAATAATTTCCCTCCATTCTTCCCTATGGTCGGGGAAGGACAGCCTGCGTCCTTCTTCCTCCCGCTCTGAGTGTCCTCGACTCAGGTCGGAGTCTAGCTCCATCCAGGACGTCACTGGGTCACTGGATGTTCCAGGGAACCAAGGACAGGGCTGCTCCCGATTGGCCCTGGACAAGGTAGAAGTCGGCCCTCGGGCTTTGCGAATGGACGTCAGTGAACCTACTTTCTTACTGTGCTACCTGGGCCTCCGGGGTCCTGCACTTCTGCCTAAGCTGCCAGGGGGCCCCAAGTCCAGGCCAGCTAAGAATACAATTAGCTTAAAAAAAAAAAAAAGTAAAACGGAACGAAGCCAGATAAAATCGAACGGAATCCCAATTCGAGAGACTCAGGTTGGACCAGGAAGCAAAGTCGAGAGAGGCAGGGCCAGGGGCAGCAAGGCTTAGAGGTGGAGCAAGTAGGAGGTGAGGGCTTTGGCACTTGGGCCCATCAAGGTACAGCCAGCCTTTCAGGCCCTGCTTTCCCAGTTCTGAGATCCTCAAGGGGGCAGAGGATGTTTCAAGCTCTAATCCTAACCACCACCACTAACAACCACCACTACTAGCTACCCCTGGCAGCCTTGTCATCCAGGGACTGGCTGGTTTCCTTAGGCTGAGCTATGCTTTGCAAATTTCCAGCTCCCAGACTCTTTTGCTATCAGAGAAACGCAGGAAGCAGAATAGGATGGACTGCTACCAGGCCTAGGAGAGACTGGGAAATGTCTGGGCCATCTCTGTAGCAAGAATCAGAGGGACAGACAGAAAAACAAATAAAGATGGCCAGGCAGGCTAACAGATAAAGATGGACAAGGAGACAGAGGAACAAATGAAGACGACAGACAAGCAGAAAGACAGAGGTGAGGAGGGAGACGGGCACAGGGCCCAGACTAACTCCGTTTGGGGCAGAGTTAAAATAACTCTGTTTTAGTTTCTGGCTTTGGGGAATTTGCTAGACGAGCTCCAACCCTCCTTTCCTGTCACAAATCAGTTATAAAAGAAATTTAAATGTTAGCCATATTATTGTGCCCTTAATAATGACACTCCGAAGTGCTCTGATTCAATTGCCCAGCCACTCTGTGCCACACCAGAGCTATGAATAAAGTAAATGCTGCTCTTCTCGTTGGAGATGAAGCTCCTTCTAGCTGTAGCAGTCTCCCGAACATGCCCTCTCAGATACCTAGCTTCATCCTCTGGGCACTGCCTGGGAAGTGGGCCTGACACAGACGTCAGGGAAGAGTGGCAGTGCCTGCCTCAGCTACCCTTCCCATTGTCTGAAAGAGTTCTTGCAAAGTATTGTTATTAATATTACCAGCAATCTAGCAATTAAAAAATAATTAAAACACTCAAAATGTTTGAGAATTTCCTCCTCCTCCTCTTTCTTCTTCTTCTTCTTCTTCTTCTTCTTCTTCTTCTTCTTCTTCTTCTTCTTCTTCTTCTTCTTCTTCTTCTTCTACTCCTCCTCCTCCTCCTTCTCCTCCTCCTCCTCCTCCTCCTCCTCCTCCTCCTCCTCTTCCTCCTCTTCCTCCTCTCCTTCCCAGGCAGAGACAAAGTGGACCGTCATTTTTATTCTTTACTTTGCTCTCAAGCTTGCTCGGGGCGCAGTGCAATCTGCCTAATTGCTCTGGTTACAGCCCCCACTGCTGCGCTCATTGTGCTGAGTTCCGAATTCCGGAGGCCTCAGAGCGAAACCCCGCTAGGGGGAGGGGAGGGACTAGGGTTGAGGTGGGGATAGAGAATTATAGCTTCCGAGCTTCTCTTCAGCAGAGCTAGTTCGAGGTTAAGCTCGATAAGATCTGCCAATATCATAGGTCAGATCCATAAACCCCCAGGAAGCCCCTCACTCTACTTATATGTGGCAGAAACTAAAACTATGGTCCATTGTCCCAGTGAAGTTATAGACAGTGGAGCCTAGGCCCTATACACCACACAAATCGCCGTGTTCCAGGACCAAAATGGGCTGGGTGCTTCCCAGGGGCCCTTGCAGATATCTCAGAGGTTCCCCCATTGGCTTTCCTGAAGCATCTCCAGACAATTATCGAAAAGTCAAAAAGAATATTTTTCCCAGACATTCTGTATTCATGGTGGAAATAATTTTATTTGTCCAGAATATACAGTTTAATTCCTCTATCTACACCTATTTACATGGTTAAAATAACATTGAAAAAAGTCTTTTGAAAAGTTGAGGTCATAGATTTCAAGGCACCATTGATAGTGTCCACGGATGCGCAAAAAGTTCGTCTATAAAAAAGGGGGAGGGGTCCTTTGAAATGCAATAACTTACATGCACAAGCTTTACACACGAATCTGGGTCTCCGGCTGTTGGTTTTTAAACGCTTTTCCCCACACGCATTCCTTTCATTAATATTCCTAAAACAGCAAAATACGGGAGTCCGGGCGACAGAGACAGTGAAAGCGGCTGGCGCGGGCAAGGGGCTGCGCCCACTCTGGTCTCTCTAGTAAAGCGTCCCGGAGGTGAGCGCCAGCGGATGCTGTAGGGAGCCGTGCGGCTGGAGGTGGGAATTGAGGGAACCGGCCCCGGGGTACCAGGACGCTGAGTTCTCCAGGTAGCTTGAGGCAGGGGACGGATTGGAAGCTGGAGGGTGGCCGTGAGGGTGGTGGCCCAGGGAGCGAGCTGCTGCCCCGCTGCCCGGAGGCTCCCACACAGCTGGAGACTGCGGAGAATTACATGCCATGGGGTCACTGGAGCTGGGACTGTGCTCTGGAGGCATTTCCCCGGTCTTCATGATCTTCTTAATCTTGGACCTTTTGTTCTGAAACCAGATTTTAACCTGGGAGGGAGAACAAGTGCAGCGATTACGAGGAGAGTCTGGAAGGGGAGATTTGAGCGGCCTGGTGTCTGTGGTGACCCCTGGCCAAACGCCCCTAGCCTCCGCCGCGCCTTCCCTCACTGTCCGGGTGGGGCTAGTCAGGGCGGCGCGCTCCCCCTGTACCCCCATTCGCACTTTAGTTCTCTCCTCAGCCGAGCCAGAGCCCTCATCAAACAAAGCCAGGGGCTGTGAACCAGGGAGATTAGCTTTATTCCCTGCCTCTCTCCCTTTCTCCCGGTCTTTTTGTCCTTTCCCTGACCATGGTAGCTCCAGGATACTTGGCTGAGGAGACCTACTTCTGGCGCTCGACCCGGGTTCCACTTCTTTCCCGGGTGCTCCAGTTTCCCGGTTTGGGCAAACGCTAGAGGTGAGACACCTAGAAGCTCACAAATCCTCCACCTCCTCTCTTCAGGCCCAGGCAGTCCCTCCTGCTTATTCCCGAGGTTCCCCCTCCCACCCACGTCCCAGACGCAGGGAAAGGGGCAAGGGAGCAAAAGAGGGGGAAATGGCCTCTTTTTTCCTGGTGACTGTGGGCTGTGGGTAGGTGTATGGCCATGTGCATGGGAAGGCGGAGGAGGCCGATAGAGTGAAAATCGGCTGGCAGGAGATGACCTTTAGAGGGGAGAGGAAAGGGGAAAAACAAGCTCTGAGGGCTGCACGGAGCCGATTTTGTGGCCCCCCCAATCCCCAGGAGAGGAGAACGGACAGGACAGCTGGGAGGGCAGGCAGGGGTCAGACTATCAGGAGGAGGAGGGAGCAAGGGGCCACGTGAGCCGACGGACAGAGCTGTCTCTGCCCAGCCGCCTGTTTGGGAACTCTAAGAACCTTCTTGGCCTTCCCACTAGGAGGGCGGAAGGAGATGAGCCCCGAAGATCCCAAGATCTTCACGTTAGTCCTGCTCCCGGCAGCCGCTAGCCGGGAAGCCTGACAAACACCAGCGATGGGCGGTTCCTTTGTTTCTGTGCCCACACAGTGTGGGCCCCAGAGACCAGGTTCTGGACCAGCCGGTTGTCCAATTCCTTCCCCGATCCAAGGAAAGAGGACCCAGTAGTTTAGAGCCCGGTAGAGGGCCGCCAGCAGGCGAGATGAATACCTGCCAAAATGTAGAAGCTCCCTCCAAAGGCCTTGGGAGCCAGAGGGAGGAGCGGCCCGGAGGTGACAACCGAGTGAGAGCCGGTAGGGTGCCGAGCCTGAAAGCTCACTGCTCTTCTCTTAGCCAGAGTTTTAAACCTAGGTAGGGATTGGGGGGGAGGGGTGCGGGAGGGCGGGGGCTTCAGGTCGGGAGCCCAGGCAGCCCAGCGGGCTTCTGGCTTTACCTGTGTCTGCGTGAGGCCCAAAGAGGCCGCCAGTTCAGCGCGCTCGGGCAGGGCGAGGTACTGGGTCTTCTGAAACCGCCTCTGGAGGGCAGCCAGCTGGAAACTGGAATAAATCGTCCGGGGTTTTCGAACCTTCTTGGGTTTGCCATTCACCATCCTCACCTCTGGCTCTGCACCTTCTTTGTCTAAACCGTCAAAACAGAGTGGGTTAGGGCCAGACTGAGCAAGGAGAGAGTTCCTGCGCTCCTACCCGACCTCCCCTTCCAGAGCCTGGGGCGAATAGGTAGCCACAGGGCCCCGCGAAAGTCCACCTGGAGCCCAGAGGCCAGGTTTTTATTCCCAACAATACTCTGTGTTCCGCACCCCACACTCCCTTCTATCCGCCCACCCCCCACCCCCCACCCCCCTTAAGTGGCAGAAAGACCAGATCAGTTCAGACAGATTTCGGACTGGCCTGCCTGCTCCGTCTCATTGTCCCGTCGGTTCAACCGGGCTGCTTTCTCGGAGTATCGTGGGTCTTGCCCACCTCCTGCCCCAAGTTCTTTGGGGGCCTATTTCCGCTCCCCCCTCCCCTTACGTGGCGGAGACAGACTTAGCAGGGCCGGCCACAGTATGAGACGAGTTCAGAAACTGGTGTGGACTCTGCCGCCGCCGCCGCCGCCCTTGGAGCCCACACCCGCTGACCCAGAGGCCGCGAGCCGAGGTCTACCAAGTTCACAGAGCCACAAGCAAGCACTCGGGGCTCCTTCCTCTGAGCTGAGCTGCCCCAGACAGAGGACCGATTATCCCAGTCCCATAATCTCCCTGCAGATCGGCTAGGACACAGATGCGTCTGGTTTCTTTTACAAATAGACTTAATAAGCCCTTGGCAAAAAAAAAGGGGGGGGGTCGTTCGTTTAATGAACAAAACAGAGACAGTGAAAGAAACCGAGCCTGGTCGGCTCCTCGGCTCTCCATAAAGGGCAGCAAAAAGCAGGGGGTGGGGAGGAGCAGGAGAAACAAACGTGCGGAGCCACAGACAGACAGCGTGTGTGCTGCAAAGATTGAGAGCCTTCGTAAGAAAAGGGAAATGGGGGAAGGCTGAGAAAAAACTCTAGGGCGTCTTTCGATCTGCCGAGCGTTAAACGCCAGAAAAGAAGAGGGGTGGGGAGAAGGGACTGAGAGAGACAAAGAGCCCTCTCTACGGCAAGAAGGTCCCTACGGCAAGAGTCCCTCCCGCCCCCAAGAAATGATTTTATCAGAGGTTTCATCTCCCAACTTGGTGAGACTTCAGAGAAATAATTCGTTTGTAGTGGGGTGTGTGTGTGTGTGTGTGTGTGTGTGTGTGTGTGTATGTGTATGGTGTGCACGTAGTTATGTATACGTGCGTATGTGTATGTTGTATGTCTGTATGCATATATACGTGTGTGCAATGTGTGTATGCCTGTGTATGTATGTGGTGCGTTATATGTATTTGTGTGGTGTGCGTGTGTGTGGTATATGCACTCAGCACAGCTCCTGGGGGGGGGGGGAGGTGCTGGAGGGAGAGGGAAGGTTGTGGTTTGCTTCTGCCAGCTCAGGGATGCTAATATTAGAAGGATTATTCATGTGCTGAGGGTGGGAAGAGCTCAAAGCCCATCAGAAAAACCTCCCCACAAAGACCCCCCACTTCTAACTGCTGAGCCGCCGCCGCCGCCCAAGTTCTGGAGCCCGCAAACTCTGAAACCAGCCTAGGAGAGAGAGAGAGACAGAGGAACAGAGAGACACACACACACACACACACACACACACAGAGAGAGAGAGAGAGAGAGAGAGAGAGAGAGAGAGAGAGAGAGACAGAGACAGAGACAGAGAGAGAGACAGAGACAGAGACAGAGACAGAGAGACAGAGAGACAGAGAGACAGAGAGAGAGACAGAGAGAGAGAGACAGAGAGACACAGAGAGAGAGACAGAGAGACAGCGAAAGAGAGAGAGACAGAGACAGAGAGACAGGGACAGATTCTGTGCCTGCCTGTGTGTCTATGTCTGTATCTCTCTGTGTGTAGGGGGGGTGATCGAGAGGAGAGCTAATTAACATTACCTACTCGGCCAGACGTACACATGCACCTCAGTTGGTTAGATGGCCTCTGAAAATGTGAGCATTCTCGGAGCTTCTGCGCCCGAGTAACTGACCTTCGCTGGGCAGATGCACTCTGACGTGCTCTGGGCGCAGGCAGAGTGCTGGGCGCCCGGAGCTGCCCTGGTACTGGCCCAGGGCCTAGCTGGTTCTCTCCTCTGAGCTCAGTGCCCCAACCCCAAGCCCGCTCCCTCCTCCCACCTCCAGTCTTCCTTACTCAAACTTCCCGGTTTAGGATTCTTTCTGCCCAAGTCACCTCTTGAGACCCGGCCAGCAGTTGTCGAGCTGGGACCCTCCAAGCTGGGCTCGCCCAGAAGGCGAGGGTCTAGCCATAGAGGCAACCTACAAGCAGATCTTGGACCCTTGCGGGTCTATCCGCTAGCTGCCCGCTCTTCGTCTGACATTCCCTTCGATCTGACGGGCTCACCCACTCTCTGCTTTCCGTTCTTTCTTCCACCGCCTCGTGTTCCACAGAGCGCTTTCTACCTCTCTCAGTTCTCCCCCCAGCCCCCGCCCGTTCCCAGGTTCTCCACCCGACCCCTCCCGACCCAGTCCTTACCTGGCTGGCCCGAGGAACTCTGTGCCCGGCCATAAGCCCCACCGTACTGGGGATGGTAGGAACTGGAGTAGCCGTAGTCCGCGTACGCTTTGGCGGAGTAGGTGCCGGGCGGCGGTCCGGCCGCCGCCCCGCTCACGCTGTGATAGGGATACTGGTAAGGATGCAGTGCCTTGCCGTAGGAGGAGGCCGGGGGTGAGCAGTAGCCGTGCGGGGCACCCCCCGCCGGGCTGTAATAGTCGGCATCTGTGGCCGAGGATTCCGGCAAAGTGGGCGACTCTTGAGACGGGTGGTGCATGGCTGCGGCCGTCTGAAAAGGAGCCGGAAAGTCACTGGAGCGGATGCTGGGCCCCCTCCGGTCAAACACCCCGGTCATAGTTCGGTGGCGGAGGCAGATACCCACGCAGTGGCAGTAACTGCGGAGCGGAGGCGGAGGGGAGGCTCGGGGCTCCTCCGCAGTGGCAGAGGCTCCAGTTCGCTCTTGGGGCTGCTTGGGTCTAAGCAGACATGGCTGTGGGAGAGGAGGAGACAGAGGAGGAGGCAGAAGAGGAGGCGGGGGTACTGGAGAGGGAGGAGGAAGAGGAGGAGGCAGGAGCGTGGGAGGAGGAGGAGGCGAGAGTGCAGAGGAGGAGGAAGAGGAGGAGGAAGATGAGGAAGAAAAGGAGGCGGAGGAAGAAAAGAGGCGGCGGCGGCGAGGAGGCTGGGAGCCTCCGAGTCTCGGGCTCCGGCAGACTGCTGGCGGGACGCAGCCTAGCCTTGGTTAAATCCTTAATTGAGCGCTTACGCACAGCGGGGTGGATCGGGTTCCATTGGCCAGAGCCGTCGGGAGCAGCGACACTCGAACTCACCCAACTCGTTCAGCTCCTTGACAAAGCTGGGCTTAAAAAAAAGTGTGTGTGTGTGTGTGTGTGTGTGTGTGTGTGTGTGAGAGAGAGAGAGAGAGAGAGAGAGAGAGAGAGAGAGAGAGAGAGAGAGAGCCAGATTCTGTGTGATACAGAGTGTAGGTTAGAGGAGGGTTACCTGAGGGACCTCGAAGGGGTTCCCTCCTTCCCTGCCCTCTCACTTAACCCGGAGCAACGACACACTCGTACACACATAGAAACACTCACTCGAACACAAGCACACGTATGGCCCCTTTCTCACACTGACACCATCTTGAAGGAAGGCTGACTCCGGGTTCCAGGGCGCCAGTGTCCAGGGGAGCAGGGAGCCTTGACAAGGGTGGGACGATGCTTGGAGGCTGTTGTGGGAGGCCTAGATCTACTAGGCCGAGGAAAGCCGAGTTCTTTATTTCTCTAAGAGAGGTTGGTCAATGGGGATCTTCACATGTTGGGGATTTCAAATTCGGGAAAGCTAAAGATTGAGTGTTTCCTTCTCTGAGACACATCTGGCTAAAGGGCCTTCCCTGGGCTGTGTGTGTGTGTGTGTGTGTGTGTGTGTGTGTGTGTGTGTGTGTGTGTGTGCGCATCAGGGCATACACTGCCACGCGACATCACGCAGGGCACGAACATCTCTTGTACACACACCCTGGCCAAGCTCTCTGGCTCCAACCATATCATAAGCGGCTCCTTAAGCTTTCCGGGTCCATGGACGTATATCCAGGGACCCCCCCGCCAAGCTAGACTCGGAGGCTGCCTTTGAGGACTCCTGTTCCTCTTTCCTGCCTCTTCCTCTAGCTCACCAGGCTCAGATAATCCTAGAAGTTCCGAAGCCACCGACTCTACCTGGGACTTTGAGGCCAATTGCAAAATGCGCTCTCAGAAAGAGCACCAAGAGCCTGGTCTCTGGTCCTTCCGTTTGCACCGGTAGAAAACGTGAAGGAAACCGGAGCCGGAGCCAGCGGGCCAAGGCGCAGGAGGGAGCACGAGGAAAGCTGCTTCATCCCCTCTTGTGTGTTCAGGCTCCACAGGGGCCTCACCGAACCCTTGGGCCCTTCCATTTCTAAAGTCCAGGAGAAGACCTCGGCCTTTCCTGGCTCCGGGTTCCTGGTCCGTCAGCCCTGGCCTACTCCTTCAACATCTACTCCACTGTCCCTGAATATTGCTGTGCCCCCACCCCCACCTCCTCCAGTTCCTTTCTTAAAACCTGAGGAAGGTGAGGGAAGGGGGGCAGGAGGGAAGACAGAGACAGAGACAGAGAGACAGAGACAAAAAGACAGAGAGAGAAGGGGGAGGTAGGGAGGGAGGAGAGAGAGAGAGAGAGAGAGAGAGAGAGAGAGAGAGAGAGAGAGAGAGAGAGAGAGAGAGAGAGATTTAAAAGGGATTTCAGACCTAGCTGTCCTTTTTCCATCCTGCCCCCCCCCTCCCCAGAAGTAGGGCCAGTAGTTGGAGGCATGTGGGGTACATTCCTAGCAGTTTCTCCAAGACAGGCGGCAGCCCTTTCCCAGAAGGAAAGGACTGTCCACTTCAGGCCAGTGAGTGCTCCCTGGCTGAGTGTGGGCCCTCGTGCGCCCGGGTGTAAGGAGCTGTGGTCCTCATTGCTCCCACACAGCAGGAGCCCCCCAGAGAAAACAAGACTGCTCTGAGGAAGGCGGAAGGACAAGAAAAGGCGACTCTCCGTATGTTCTGGCTTTAAATATGAAACAAGAGTAAGGAAAGAACATGGGCAAGTTTGGACAATAGTCCCAAGACCCGCCGCCTTGCTGGCCTGGAACTCCCTCATCTGAACCCACACTCTCAGAACCCCGGGACCAAGGAGCGGAAGCGGCGCCCCCGCCGGAGCTCCCCAAAGTGCCTCTTCCACTTCCACCCCCACCCTGGGTTTCGTCGGTGCAGACTGAGGCTGTCTGGTGCTGGCCAAGAGTCTAGGGGAGGCAAAATTCGCCCAGGGGGCTGACAGCGGGTCTGGCGGCTCCGGGACCCTCACTGCTCAAGCCTCCGGAACTTCTTCTGAGGGCCTGGGCCATTCTGCCGCGAGAGAACTAAGAGTCCAGAACTCTACCGGTTGACAGCGAGCCACCCGCGCCTTGGTCGGCCAGGCCGAATCACCATCAGCTTTGGCCAAAAGCGCAATCAGCCTTGGTGTCTCCCGCCCCCCACCCCGCTCCCCAGCCAACCCCTCTCGCTTCTTTTTAATTATTTAACAACTGTGTGTGTGTGTGTGTGTGTGTGTGTGTGTGTGTGTGTGTGTGTGTGTGTGTGTGTGCGCGCGCGCGCGCGCTCTTCCTCAGTTGATGAACTCCACCCTCCTTTGCCATTGCCCAGGCCTTTTCTCCTCTCTGGTCCCCGCTTTTCCTGCTCCGACCTCCCCCCCCCCCCCCCCAGCTGTAACCACTGCTGGGCAGTGGTTACTGCCGGTTCAGGCCAATTCTGGCATTCCTTTTAGTCCCATTAGTGGCTTTGCTCCAGCTCCGCGTCTCAAGGGGCGGGTTCGTGCGTCTGTCCATGTACATGTATAGGGAGCAAGGGGTGGGGGAGCAGGGGCCTCTGTCCTGTCCTTTCTGGGAACGGTGAGAGCCCGTGGGAGGGTCGGGGGCATCAACTCTGACTCTCAGTTCCTACTTGGTTCTCTCAGGCTCTTAGATGAGCAAGGGTGGGGGGACGGTAACGTCGGGCGGCCTCCTTCCCCTAAGGGGTCTTCTTCCCCCGCCTTCCCCAAGATCAGACCCCTGCCAACCCCAGGAAGTTGGGGGGAGGCAACCTGAACTGCCCAGCCCAGCCCACCGCCACGCTCCCAGGTGGCAAGAGAGAGCACTGGGCGCTTGGGGCTGCGGAGTGAGAGCCCAGCCGAATATCTGTGCCACGAGCGTCACCTTGTGGCGAAGGACTGAGTTTTCCCAGCGGAGGCTGCTTTAGTCAGGGACCCCAGAGAGACGAAGCGAAGTTTCAGGCAGGAGACAGCTTGCAAACAGTCAGTACCTGGCTATGTGGCTGACAAATAGTCCTAAAAGACGAAGAAGCTTAGGCTGAAGAGATGAAGGGACTGTCCCGAGGATGGGCAGAGTGCCTAGTGTCCTTGCCGCCCCCTCATGAAGTGTCTCTTCCTCCTCCCGGTTTGCTCTGCTTTCACCTCCTTGCCCATGGCCAGTCCAGGGTGCTGCAATCCCCTTCCCCCAAGGCCAGGATGGGTCTTTGCCCCTGTTCCCTAGGGCTGCAAGCCTCACCCTTCACTCACTGCCCACTTTCCCTGCACTGACAGTAAAGGACAACTTCAACCATCCTTCCCCAGGAGCCTTGGGCACCTTCTGCCCTCCCACAGAAGAGGAAAAGTCTGGGGGCCTGTATTCACTGTCCATGTCGCAAGAAGGATGCTCGATTCTTGTTGAGAAAGAATTCCTCCCCCAATTCCCCACACACTTACACACATGCACACCCCCCCCCCGCTTCACTGGGAGCCTCCCTTCCCAGATACAGACCCACAACTCCCTCCCAGAATACTAGAAGAGCTGAAAGGAACTTCAGAGATCATCGAGTTCCCCCCATCCCCATTTTACAGATGAGGAAATTGAGGTCCACAGAGTCAAGTGACTTGCCAAAGGTCACACAAGTAGTCATTAATGGCAGAATCAGTTCCTATGACTCCAAATGAAGAACCCCTGAGTCATAGCTGGAACGATGGGAAGGCAAGTGACATGTGCAAGGTCACACAGTCCCTTTGTTGTCAGAAGTAGAAGGGGGACCCAGGTCTTTTATCTCAAAGTTGGCCCTCTGTCCTTTTATTCTGTCTCTTCCTATTAGATCCTATGGTAGAGTGTTAGAGTGAAACTCCACTTAGGGGATTGCTTCTACCTGACTTACAGAAAGTAATGAGATGCCTTCCTGCTTGAATGTTGAGGAAACATTGATGAGGACATCATTAGGTGTGGACGATGATTGGCCAGGTCTATATAAACAATCAACCAGAGGATTTAGACTACATGAAAAAAAGCCCCCATCAAATGAGAGGTCTTTGCAAGGAAACCTGTTGAGATTGATTGAGAGGCTTGATCTTGTCCATATAGAAAACTAGTGAGTGAGCTGGCATTGGGGAACATGGCTTCTAATAGGTCAGTGGTGGAAGTCTCCAGACAAACCCCAGCAAAGGAATAGAGTGGGTCAGGAGAGAGTGTGTGGGGGTGCTTCAGCCTCGGTCTCATTCTCATCCAGCCTTCATCAGAGGAGTACCTGTGAGTTTGGAAGGGTTACAGCATGTGGAGTTTTACAGCATGTGGGGGGAGGGGATTGTCCTGGTACTGTCCCTGGGACAGCAGCAGCTGTCAGAAATGTCTACATCAGGAGGTGGGGACAAACTAGGCACTTTGAGGACTGCACAAGGAGTCCAGCAGAGAAGCTTTACCAAATGGAAGTGAAGTTTGGGGGACTTCAGGGAAAAAAAAAACTTCTGCAAGTTGTGAGTTACCTCCTTCATCACGTATGCCCTAAGATTGAATCCACTTTCCCTTTCAGTCTTAGAGAACAGCCAGGTGCCACAGTAGATGGAATGTTTGACTTGAGTCAGGGAGAGCTGAGTTTGAATCCTGCCTCTAGATGGGTGACTCCAGGCAAGTCACCCAAAAGCTCTCAACCTTACTTCCCTCTTCAATAAAATGGGGACAATAATCACACCTATCTCACAGGGAAATGGTAAGATTTCAAAATATTTTGTAAACAAAACAGTATGTAAAACACTTTGCAAACCTTGAAGCACTTTATAAATGCTAGTAGGGGGGGTAGTAGTGGCAGTAGGAGGAGGAGGAGGAGGAAGGACAGGGGTGTCTTGGCAGAATGTTGGTGTCACAGACTTTGGAGGAGTTGTTTTGTACCAATATGTCACATAGCAAATGCCTTTTTCTTAAGGCTAATTAAGTCTGCCAGGCTAATTGATATCAAGTGGCAATCATGGGATGAAACAAACTAGTAGGAATTCTTTAGGGGTTCTACTTCCCTGAGCAGAGCAAAAGCCTCTGATCCCCAGTGTCCCAGGCTGCTCGGATTAGTGATGGGGTGGCAGAGTATCGATCCATGCCAAAACATGAGTTATAAAAAGAAATGGAGAATTTCCTACCTTTGCTTAACAAAAACATTGCCTTTCAAGTCTCTGTCCTCCTAGCCCATGCACAGGCTTTGAACGGGATGGGTGCTTGATCAATGTTTAATTAATATTGATCCATGAACAAATTCATTTCAATACCAAATTCAGAATCCAAGTGGGCTCAGGCTAGCCCAGTGTGAGACCAGGCTCCCCAGGTAGCCCATAGGGAGAAAGCATCGAATTCAGAGGGGACCATAATAAGTTCCTATCTGGGATCATCAGTTTAAAGTTGGAAGGAGCTCTGAGGTTACCTAGCAAGAGACCGAAAGGTTAAGTGAATTGTCCAGGTTTAAAGAGAGAATAAGTTAAGTGTCTGAGATAGGATTTGAATTCATGTCTTCCTGACACCATGTCCAACTTTCTCTGCTTTGTACAGCACTGCCTCCCAATCCTACATAATAGCAGTCCTGCTTCCAGTATAGATCCTGTAGCCACCATCCAGAGAGCAAACAAACCATTCTTGTGGAGAAGCCACCAAAATCAACTCTTGATCAGCTGCCTTTGCAAAGCAGGTAAGCCCAAACACCCTGGGACAGAAGTCCCCCACCCTCAACGAGTTCTACTCTCAGATTGGCCTCCAAAGCAACCTTTTAGGGAGGGAACTGACAACTCCCTCTGCATTCTCAGCAGTCACAGATATTGAAGAACCAGAAAGTTCTGATTTCAGTCTTTAGCTCAGTCAGATGATTGTATAGGGCACATGGGATATTCAGGGAGGACTAGCCCCTCTGGTATGAGGACTGCCTTAATTATGTCACTTTAGTACATTAAAAGGAGTAGCAGGCAAACACAAAACCTTCTACAGTTGTGGTTACCACCAGATTTCTTCCTTCGGCCTCCTCCTCCTCCCTCTTCTCCTTCTCTTCCTTGGAAGTTCATTGAACTGCTTCCTATCACTCCACCATTTTGGCTTCCCAGTATTAAATGTAGAAAGATTGGTTGGGATAAGATTGGTTCTGGTATCAATTCCAGAATACCAAATTATGTACTTTATTTGCAAGCTGCTGGGGAAGATTTGAAAGTTTCTGGGTAGCATGTGATCAGCACACATGTTTGAGAGAAATGACCCAGGCAACAGTACAAAGGCTGTGTTGGGGAGGGCACCAAGACCAACCAGGAGTCAGTGTAATTTCTGCCTTTGATAATATCCTTCACATCTGTCCCCTTCTCTCCACCCATCTGGCCACCATTCTAGTTCGTAGCTTTCTTCCTAGGTTACCTTGATGCAAAACTCTCCCCAATTCAGTCTGTCCCCTGCACAACTACCAAGGCGATTTTCCTAAAGTGCAGGTCATTTTCCTTCTTTAGGAAATCCAGCAACTTCTTATTTACTGATAGGATCAAAGATTAACTCCTCTGTTTGGCATTTCAAGCCTTTCACAACCGAGCCCCAACACACCTTCCCAATCTCCTCCATTCCTCCTTCCCTCCCTCCCTCCTTTCCTCCCTCCCTCCCTCCCTCCCTTCCTTTCTTTCTTCCTTTCTTTCTTCCTTCCTTCCTCCCTCCCTCCTTTCCTCCTTCCCTTCCTCCCTCCCTTCCTTCTTTCTTCCCTTCCTTCCTCCCTTCCTTTTCTTTTTAAATTAAAAAAAAAATTTCCATTCCAAGTGCCCTCCCTTCCTATAGACTCTCTCTCATGCATTAAGAAGGCAAGCAATAAGATACTCATTATACATGTGAAGTAATGTGAACTTCCATATCAGTCACATTGCTTTAAAGCAGCAAAAAAAACAAAGAGGAAAAAAATCTGCTTCAATGTATATAATCTCAATGTGTCCAGCAGCTCTCTCTCTGGAGGTGGAGAGCATTGTTTAGCAGGAGTCCTTTAGAATTACCTTGGGTCATTGTATTGTTCAGAGTCCAGGGACACTCTGTTCCAGTCAAATTGGCATTCTTGCTGTTCTTCCTAGATGGGTTTCAATCTCCCATCACCTTTGCCCCTGCACCCACTTCCTAGAAAGTTCTACCTTCTCCAATTTTCCTTAAAATTTCTAGTTTCTTTCAGGGCTCAGCACAGGTGCTATCTTTGCCATAAAACCTTTCTTGATCTTGCAAATCAGTAGTCCTTTTCCTGACAAATTATCGTGTACCTTTTTAAATATATGGAGTACATGCTACTATTCACCTCCTTCTTGAACTGGCATTTTGAGTCCTCAGAGCAAGGCTATTACAACTCCCTCAGAGTTAGAGAGGTAAACCAGAGGGGTTGGCTTTTCACCCCGACACCAAATTGTATAAAGGTCACATTCCCCACCAGTCCCCACCTGTCCTATGGTTACCAGTTGATATCATTCAATCAGGCATAAAAAAATTTCATTGTTAACTTAAATACCCAAAAGAGCATTTCCATATACAGCAAAAACAAAAAAGATGATTGATAGTATATGAAATTTGACCCTCCCTTTCCTATTACTTTATATCAAAAGGTCATAGCAAATCCCACACATCATTTTCAAAATTGTCCTACATGTCTTTGCTTCATTCTAAACTTCCTTCTGTTGTCTCCTGTACATCTTAAAAATTTACCCAGAGCTGTTTTGTTGGCATCCTTACAGTTAACCTCTCTCTTTCCTCCCACCTCCCAATTAAAAACTTAAAGGAAAAAATTGTGTAACAAATAATCATAGTTAAGCAAAATGAACCCAAATGCTGATCGTGTCCCCAAATGTATGTCGCTTTCTCCACTTTAAAGTCATTGGTCTCTCTGTCAAGAGGTGGGTAACCTGTTTCCTCCTAGGTGCCCCAGAGACAGGATGGGTCTGTGTTATTGGAGTTCCTAAGTCTTTCCAAGTTATTTCTTTTTACCATGTTGTTCTCCTTATAGAAATCATTTTTCTGGGTGTGTTCAATCTCCCTTCTCTCCAGGATTCTTAGCAATTTTCTCATCATTCCTTTTGGCAAAATCATAGTGCATTACGCCCATACGGTAAAATTTCGACAAGCCTTTCCAGTGGAAGGGTGCTTCCTGAGATTCCAGTTCTCTGCTTTTGATTTTTCCCCCTCTTTAATTCTCTCTTCATTTTTTATGTATTCAACTATTTGCCTTTGAATGTTATATTTTACAATATTGTTGCCAAAAAATGTACTTGATATTTATGTAATATCTATTTCATTAGGCTCTCCGGCAGTTTGGACTTAACAGTTTTAATAGTCATTCTATGTGATATTTCTTTCATTCATTAAAATAACTTAATAAAAATTACCTCCCAAATTGACCCAGGTACATAAGATTCACCTATGCACATGAATCGGTCATTTAATGAACATTTATCAAGTACCTGCTATGTACCAGACACTATGCTAAAAGAGGCAGAAGGCAGTTCTTGCCCTCAGTCTAAGGGGGGAAGCCAAAAGCATACAAATATGTACAAAGAAGCTATGTATGAGGCAGATAGAACCCAGTTAGCAGTGGGAAGATTCGGGGATTAAGAAGGGCTAAGAGGAATCTTGTAGAATGACTGACTTTATTTGGGACTTGAAGGAAGCCAGGGAAGTCGGGAGGCAGAGTTGACAAGGAGAAACATTCCAGGCCTGGGGGACACCTAGAGAAAATGCTCAGAGCTGAAAGGTGAAGGGCTTTATTCATAGGACGGGGTCCAGAGGCTGGTGTCACTGGATCAAAGAATACATGGTGGGGAGTAAGGTTCAGGAAGACTGGAAAGGTGGGAGGGCTCAGGGTTATTTGGGATGGTCATTGGGCGGGAAAGGCTCAGTTCTTTCTGCTGATGCTTCTTGGCATCCTGTAAATGGGAGGAGCCAGCTGTGCTGTGCTTTGGGGAGTTATTATTCTCCTTTGAAGTCTGCATCCCTTTTTGTTGGGGTGGTGAGCTCTACTATGGTGGAGCAGTGGGTAGAGTTATGGAGTTATAGTCCCAAGTTCACTGGGTCTGCTAGGAAGGTCTGCATTCAAATTTGGCCTTAGAAATTCCCCAGCCTGCCTCAGTTTCCTCAACTGTAAAATGGGGATAGTAACAGTACCTACCTCACAACATTATTGTGAGTATCATATAAGGGTTTTGGTTTTGGTTTTTACTGCTGAGATTTCCTCAGAGTAAGGCTAGTAGTCTTTCCCTTCACAAAACTTTCCATGCCTTCTTTGCCTTTGTGGAGGTGACTCTGGGGGGCTATTAGTGTTGGAGCTCGAAGCCAAGGAACAATGCAAATCTCAAATGAAAAATGCTTCTCAGCAGCCTCGTCTATTTTGGGCACGAGGATGATCCTATCAGGTATTAGCAGAGACAAATACGGCTTGTTAGCACTGAATAAAGCTTGTTAAAGAAAGACAATTGGACAACACCAAAGTAGGTTTGGGCTTCTTGAGACCATCTGTCATAACAGACACCCCCCAAACGCTGGTGGGCACTGCCACACTTTCTTCACTTTTGACAGTGTTATCTTTTCTTTGTAGATGTGCCTTGACAGCATTTCATCCTGACATCATGAAATCATCTCCCTTGACTTTGACCGGAAAGCCTCAGGAAATGCCAGTAATGGCATGATTCAGATGCCAGAAACAAGAGTGTTGGAACCAGGAAAGTTAGCAAGTCATGTGGTCCTTGTGGCCTTCAGAAAGCAGCTCCTAGGGGGTCCTTGGTCCACTTCGGGCCTTGGAATCCTGGGCTATTTACTTAGCCTTCTTTTATCCAGGGGGCCTTAGACTACATCACAGGACTTGAGGCTGGGCAACCTCACCTGAAGTTGCTTTGCTTTCTCAACCCCCATGGATTCCTTTAACAAATTTCCAATGAGTCAACACAAATTTACCAGGGAGATACTATGTGTGAGGAACTGGACTGGGTGATGGAGATACAATGACAAAAGTCAGGCTGTTCTGTGTTCAAGGAGCTCAAATTCCAAGTTTGAAAGATCTGGAATCTTTGTGAGGTTATAAAGGAATGGAGCCTGATCAATGATGGTACTTAGTATTTTTGTTCTGCAAGAAGTGATGTGAGACAGGGCTGCTGTTAAACAGCTTTAAGATGATGTGAGTGTGCTCATTGGAAAACCCCCTGCTTCCATCATGTTCACTTCTGATTGTCTGGAAAAAGCAGCGATATGTGCCACCAGGAGCTGGCAGTGGGAGTTGAGGCTTTTGCCATTTTTGCTGGGCAGAACCAGTCACCTGGAGGGGCTGTTCCAGGACCCTGTGGACAATGGTAGTTTTCTATTCCCATGAATGACCCCTTGCTAGGTTGAGGCAGGACACACTGATTTTTCCAGGGCTCAGATTTCCTTCCACTATGCATGCATTGCCTGAGTGCGGCAACTTTCGAGTCTGGAGGCTTATTGTTGGAGGGAATATTTTTATTTCTTTTGTGAGTTTGCTTTAATTTTATTTATTTTTTATTTTGAACTTATCAAATACAAAATTCCAAAATACAAAATAAAAATAATAGCTGGCAGTTGTTTAAAGCTTTAAAGTTTGCAAAGTGCTTTAAAGTGTGATCTCATCTCACGCTCATAGTCCTGGAAGGTTTGCCACATAGTATCCCCCATCTAGTAAATGAGGAAACTGAAGCAGACCTGGGGGCTATGTGACTTGCCCAGGATCACACCATTGGTAAGTGTCTGAGGCCAGATTTGAACTCAGGTCTTCCTGACTCCAGGTAAAGAGCTCTACCTACTGCCAAGTAGAACAGAAAAAGAGAATTGTCCAAGAAACCAATAAAGTTCTGTTATATAAACCTGGTCTTTTCCTTTTAACCGGATCATGAATTCAACGTGTAACTTTCAAAGTTGTCCTGCTTATCCATATTTCCTGCTAGATTTCCTTCTGTTCTCTTATATGGATTTAAAATGATGCTGTAATGACCCCCATTGTCTGCTTTTAATTTTTTTTAAACAAATGCTTTATTAACTTCTGTTTTACATCATTCATTTCCGCCAGATTTTGAGTTACAATCATTTCCCCCCCCGTTATTCCCCTACCCAACCTCCCAGAATAGCAGTCCCACAAGATATAGCTTCCTCCAATCTGCTCTCTCCCATACCTTCTCCCATACGCCCTTAGACTTTTCCATTAGAGGAAGTTGAATCTTTGTGTCCCAATGCCTGCACATCTTATCTCCCAATTATAAGTAAACAAGTATTAATAATAGTATTTATATATATTTGAAACATTTAATGTTAAGACCTTGAATTTCAGATCCATTTGCTTCCTCCCTTGTCACCCATTCCCTCTGGGGAGATAAGTAATTCAGTATATGTTGTACATGTCTAGCTATGCAAAACACTATCATAGTAGATATATTGTACAAGGCTGCTTATAATTCCCTCCCACTCATCCCACCCTCCACCTGGTCCATTCCCTACATGATCCTGTCCCTCTTCTATAGTGGGTACTTCCAACCTCCCCTCCCCCCAAGGATGCCCTCCCATCCATCATCCCTCTTCCCCCTATTCTGCTGCAGGTTGAGATATCCCATTTCGTATGTATGTCATTCTCTCCCTGAACCAAATTCAATGTGAATGTGGTTTTGCCTTTTTTTCCCTTCCTATTCTCCTCCTCCCTTGCAATCACTTCCTCTTGCTTCTTCTACATGGGATAGTTTACCCTACCCTGTCTCTCCCCATCTCCTCTTGCCACTTTCCTCTCTCACCTCATAATTTCACCCCTTAAGTATCATCCCTTCCCAACAAATTCAACCTATGCCCTCTATCCTTATATAAGTGTAACCATATACACACACATTCACATATGTATTCATATGACCACACCCCCTTCTTCCATTATTTTCATAGTGAGAAAGATATCATCAGTCACAGTTATTGCTTTTCCATATAGGAATGTAAATAGTTCAACTTTGATAAGTTCCTTTTGATTTCTTTTCCCTGATTACCTTCTCAGGCATCTCTTCCTTCTTGTGTCTGGATGTCAAATTTTCTATTCAATTCTGGTTTTTCCTCAAGAATGCTTGAAAGTCCTCTATTCCACTGAATGACCATATTTTCCCCTGAAACAAAATACTCAGTTTTGCTGGGTAGGTGACCCTTGGGTTCATTCCCAGTTCTTTTGCCCCCTGGAATATCATATTCCATGCCCTTCGATCCCTCAGTGTAGAAGCTGCCAGGTCCTGGGCTATTCTGATTGTGTTTCCACAATATTGAAATTGTTTCTTCCTGGCTGCTTGTAGTATTTTCTCCTTGATCTGGGGATTCTGGAACCTGGCTATAATATTCCTGGGAGTTTTCTTTTTGGGATCTTTTTCAGGAGGTGATCTGTGGATTCTTTCAACCTCTATTTTGCCCTCTGGATCTAAAACATCAGGGCAATTTTCCTTGAGAATTTCTTGAAGGGTGATTTCTAGGTTCTTTCTTTGATCATGGCTTTCAGGTAGTCCAATAATTTTTAAATTGTCTCTCCTGGATCGATTTTCCAGGTCAGTGGTTTTTCCCATGAGATATTTCACATTGCCTTCTAATCTTTCATTTGTTTGGATCTGCTTAACAGCATCTTGATTTCTCATAAAGTCATTAGCTTCCATTTGCTCCAGTCTAACTCTGAAGGAATGAATCTCCTCAGTGAACTTTTGAGATTCTTTTTCCATCTGGCAAATTCGACTTTTTAAGGCATTCTTCTCCTCATTGCCCTTTTGGGCCTCCTTTGCCATTTGAGTTAGTCTATTTTTTAAGGTCTTGTTTTCCTCAGTCAGGCTGTTAACCCTCATTTCATACTTTTCCTGCATCCTCATTTCTCTTTCCAATTTTTCCTCCACTTCGCTTATTTGATTTTTAAAGTCCTTCTTAAGGTCCTCCATAGCCTGCAACCCACTCATGTTTTCCCCTGGGGCTTTTGGAGCAGGACTTCTGACCTCACAGTCCTTTTCCTGCTCTATGCCCCCAAAATAGGAGTCTAGGGTTGCATTTTTCTGTTTCCTTTGCCTTGGCATGTTGCCACTTAATTACTTGACTTTTGGGCTTGTTGCCACACTATGGCTTTAAGGCCACATAGAGGAATTTTTGTCCCGAACATGTGGGGGGCAACTTCCGTTTCTGGCAAGCTGTAAACCCACCCACGACTTCCACCCTAGATCACAATCCAGATCCAGGGAGGTTAAAGCAAGAGTGATTACCCCCAAGACTGATCGCTGGATCTCCCTACAGTTCACAGGCCAGGAACTGGAGCTGCCTCTGAAAACTACAAAATGGCGTGTGTCCTCAGCGGCTTCTAGCCCCCAGGGGAGGGAGCCGACACATTCCCCAAATACTGGTCCCAAAGTCCATAGGGCACTAACCTCTCACTTTGTCCTAGGCATGTCTATGTTGATAATTCTGGAGTCGCCAGAGCTGCTGGTGTTCTGGGGTTCCTCCAGCCGGCTGCTGGCCCTGCCGCCCTGGGGCTAAAACCTCGGCACTCGGCTTGGCTCCTGGCACTCTGCTCGCTGCTGGCTCCCAGAGTGCTGTGCTGGTCCTTCCTGCAGGGCCACTGGGCTGTCCTCAGCGGGAGGTTAGCTTCTCTGTGTCGTTCTGTGGGTGCTGGGGCTCCAGAAGTTGTTCAGAGTCCTTTTTTACATAGTTTGGGGGGAATCTGGGGGCAGAGTGGCTTGGATGAGCTGTTTCTACTCCGCCATCTTGGCTCCGCCCCCATTGCTTGAGCTGCTTTTAATTTTTAACAAGCCCATCACTATTCTCTGTTCCTCCTACATACATCCCACAAATTTAAAAATAAAGCAAATAAAGCCAAAATCCTTCAAAAACAAATATCCACAGGCAAGCAAAACCCACTCCCATATAAGCTGTATCTGAAAACGCCTTTTTTCACTTTGAGCCCCCCCCCTTTTTTTTTTGCTTTTTGGAGGGAGGGCGGTCGGGCAATTGGGGTTAAGTGACTTGCCCAATGTCACATGGCTGGTTTTGAGCCTACTTTCTTCCAGGAGGCCAGTAGTATGCTTCATTATTGATCAAAGTCAAGTCAACAAGAATTTATTAAATTCCTACTGTGTTCCAGGCACCATGCTAAGTGCTAGAAATATTAAGAAAGACAAAAGCAGGTCCTTACCCTCAAGGAGCTCCCATTCTAACGATCCTCTAAAGTCAAGGTTGGTTATAACATCGATCAGGATCCTTGTTTTGAGAGTTGTTTTTCTTGACCATGTTGTTGTCCTTATGTAAATTATTCTCTGACTTCTGCTCACTTCACTCTTCATAGGGTCATACAAGTCTTAGTAGTTTTCTCTGAAATTCTCCTTTTCATCATTTTGTGCATTGCAACAATATTCTGTTACATCAGCACACTATAATTTGTCACTCATTCTTCAATTGACTGGTACCCCTTAGTTTGACTGGATACTTTTTCAAATCATACAGGAATAGGAAGGGACTGTTTCTTGTAAATTAATCAATCAGTTGAGAAATCCACAAGTATCTATTAAATCATTGTTGTGTGCTCAGTGCTGAGTACACAAACATCACATGTATTCTGCCACCACCCTACTAATAATCCCAAGTGTCACTGGCGAGTCAGCTCCCAAGAAATCCTTAAGGAAACCTTCACATCTCTAAATACTGCAACAAAAGAGAGAATGAACCAATCAATGATTTGAGCATGCAATTTTTAAAAAATCCTAAGAAAGCCAACAAAATTTTAAATCCATAATTAAATACTAAAATAGAAATCCTGAAAAGCAAAGAAGAAATGAACAAAATTCAAGGCAAAAACCCCACTGTGTTTATAAACAAAATTAGAAGCTTTTTGACAATAAAAAATAAAATAGATGGACCACTAGCAAATTGGATTTTTTTAAAAAGAGGAAAACCAAATTACTAGAATTCAAAAGACATGAAAAAGAAACTAAGGAATTATTTTATTAAAAAAAAAACACCCTATTTTACCCAATTACGTGCTAATAAAACCAACAACTTATATTAAATGGAATATTTATAAAAATATAAAATATCCAGATTAACAGAACAAGAAATAGAAGATAGAAATAACAAAAATTCAGAAAAGAGACTGAATATGCCATAGATGAATTCCCAAAGGAGAAAAAAAAGATGTATTATAAGTGAATTCTATCAAACATAAAAATAACAATTCAAATATTATATAAATTGTGAAATCAGATAAAGAAGGAATCTCACCTAATGATACAAATGGATCTTGTTATCTAAACAAAAGAGAGTCAATGGAGTAAGAGAAAACTCTGTCTGGGTATCCCCAGTGAACACTGACACAAACATGTAAAATAAAATATTAGCATAGAGCCTACAGCTCTACTCAGCACTAAGACCCAGTTGGATTTTTTTTTTTTTTAGTGAGGTAATTGGGGTTAAGTGACTTGCCCAGGGTCACACAGCTAGTAAGTGTTAAGTATCTGGTCAGAGGCAGAATTTGGACTCAGGTCCTTCCAACTTCAGGACCAGGACCACTGTGCCACCTAGCTGCCCCTCAAGTTGGATTTTTACTAGGATTGTAGGACTGGTTCAATATTTTGAAAACTATGAAAATAGTTGTTCAGTCACAACTCTCCATGACACCATTTGCAGTTTTCTTGGCAAAGATACTGGAATGGTTTGTCATTTCCTTCTCCAGCTCATTTTACAGATTAGGAACTGAGGCAAATAAGAATAAATGACTTGTCCAGGATCATTCAACTAGTTTTTGAGGTCAGATCTGAACTCACAAAAATAAGCCTTCCTGACACTAGGCCCAGGATCACACCACCTAGTTGCAATAGACCCCATTAATAACAGGAATAATAAAAATCATGAGTTTATATCATTAAATACAGGAAAAGCTTTGTCAAAATACCAATTCTATTAAAATTCTAGAAAATATAGGAATAAATAGACCTTTTCTTACTATGTTCAGTATCATCCATGTAAGATCAAGAACCAGTATTACCCATAATGAGGATAAATAAGAGGTCTTCCCCACAAGACCAAGAGTAAAGCAAGAATGGCTTTTGTCATGGTGACTTTTATACTGGGTTAGAAATGCTGGCTATTCTCGTAATAAGACAAGTGAAGGAAATTGAGGGAATAAGCCTTGGCAAAGAAGAGAAATGTAGTGATTTTTTTCTTGTGAATTTCTGTTGCTGGACCTCTGGTAGCTCTTCCTATCTTTTTTTTTTTTTTTGGTCTTTATTCATTTGTTTGTTTACTTTTTGTTTACAAGATTCAGTTCCACAATTCCTTGATTTTCAAATTTTCTCCCTCTCCCTCCTCTCCCCACCCCCCACCCCCGCCCATGGTGGCATACAATCAAGTATAAGATCTGCAAATACTTTCACATTAGATATTAGTCAGGTTGTAAAGGATTGTATCAGATGGAATGAATGATGGGAAAGAGGAAAGAAAACCAAACAAGACAGAGAGCAGGGAGTTAGCTTCAGTCTGCATTCCAACTCTTTTCTTTCTGGTTCCTTCTCTGGATGTAGACATCTCTCTCCATCATGAGGCTTTTTGAGTTGTCTTATAACCCTGCATTGCTGAGAAGAGTCCAGTCTGTCATAGTTGGTCATCACACACATGTTGTGTCTGTGATTGTGTACAGATTTCTCCTGGTTCTGCTCTTCTCACTCAGCATCAGTTTGTATAAGCCTCTCCAGGTAAGTATGAAGTCTGTCTCCTCCTCGTTTCTTATAGCACAACAGTATTCCATTACATGCATATACCACAACTTGTTCAGCCACTCCCCAATTGATGGGTATCCCCTTAATTTCCAATCCTTTGCCACCACAAAAAGGGCTGCTATAAATATTTTTGCACATATGGGTCTTCCTCCCACTTCTGTGATCTCTTTGGGATACAACCCTAGAAGTGGTATTGCTGGGACAAAGGGTATGAAATTATTTATAGCCCTCTAGGCATCGTTCCAGATTGGCTGAATGGTTGAATCAGTTCACAACTCCACCAGCATTGCATTAGTGTTCCAATTTGTCCACATCCTCTTGAGCATTTGTCATTTTCCTGTTTTGTCATCTTAGCTGATCTGACTGGTGAGATGTGGGACCTCAGAGTTGTTTTGATCTGCATTTCTCTAATCAGTAGTGATTTAGAGCATTTCTTCATATGCTTATAGATATCTTTAATTTCTCTGTAAACTGCCTGTTCATATCCTTTGACAGCTCTCCCTATCTTCTAAAATTCACAGGTATTGGCCTGGTCCTGTCCACCTCTGACACCCATTCCCTTAAGATCATGACAGAATGAGCTCAACAGAGAAAAGATAAGCAATAAGCCATGTGTTCACAACCTGTGCTGGCTGGGTGGGAGCTGGGCCTCCCTCTTTAGAAGTTTACAGCTGCTGCTGCTGCTGCTCCTCCTCCTCCTCCCCTCCTCCTCCTCCTCCTCCTCCTCCCTCTCCTTCTCCTCCTCCTTCTCTTCCTCTTTCCCTCCTCCTCCCCCTTCCTCTCCTCCTCCTCCTCCTCCCCTCCCTCTCCTTCTTCTCCTTGTCCTCCTCCTCTCCTCCTCCTCCTCCTCCCCTCTTCCTCCTCCTCCTTCTTCTTCTCCTCTTCCTCCCCTCCTCCTTTTCCCTCTCCTTCTCCTCCTCCTCCTTCCCTCCCAGCATCCTTGCTGCCCTCTCAGCCACTGAAAAATTGACAGCCCCACAGGAGTGTTTCTCCTTGCCCCCCCCTGCCTGGAGTGTTCCCCCTTGTCACCTCTCCTGACCTCCTTCACAACTCAGCTGGATTCCAACTTTCCCGTCCCCCTCCCATGAGGAGCCCCACTGCTTGCGCCATCCCACTGAGAGTGCCTTGCTTTCACTCACTCCATGGCTTGCCATACTTGTTGCTGGGGGAATGCGCCTGGGGCAAGGACGCTGTCTTGCCTTTCATAAAAGCTCAGCACTTGGGACAGCACCTGGAACTGAGTGAAAGCTTCTTGGTTATGTGCAGACTGACCCCAGGCACCAAGACCTCCTGTCCTTTGCCATGAAGCCCTTGTCTATCAGTCTAGTGGGGCCTATGGTTGTTTCCGAAGTAAGGGTTTCTTTTTTTTTTTTTCAGAGTAAGGTTTTTTTTAAGCATGAAATAAAATACATAGGAAAACAACTATATCACAATACAGCTGTCAAGGTATTTTAAAAATCCTAAATTCATAGACCCCGAGCTAGGAATCCCGTCCCAGAAGGATTTCCACCTGGAAACACTATATCTGGATAGCCCAGCCACCAGGCTTCATCTCACTCCCATCTCTTTGGCCCAGTGGGTAGAGCCCAGGGTTTGGAGTCAGGAAGGCTTGTATTCAAATTAATCTCTCAGATATGACTAGCTGTGTGACTCTGGGCAAGCCACTTCACCTATGTGTGCCTCAGTTTCTTTGTCTGTACAATGGGAATCATAACAATACTTACCTACAAGCTTGTTGGGAGGATTGAATAGATAGTTTTTGTAGCACTTTTAGGACAGTGCCTGGCACATAGTAGGTGCTATATAAATGCTTACTCCATTTCCTCCCCCCTACTGCATAGGAGACCAACTATCTTGCTATCATATCAATACTCTTGCCTTCCCATAGCCCCTGTTCTGTAACCATGAGCCATGACCAAATAAACTGTCATTGTTCCTGGATAAGATATGTTTATCTACTCTCCTTTGACCCCTACTCATCATCCCCATAACTTTTTGGACTAAATCGTCCCTCTGTAATCAGCATTGGCTTATTTGGGACCAGTGGCCTATGTATATTGTTTTCCAGTTTAGAATGTCAGGACTATCTTTGCTTTTGTGTCCCTGGCATTTACCCAATGCTTTTCATTCACTTTCTTGCTCTGTTGGACTTCTGGGATGCTCTGAGTCTCCTGGCTTTCTAGATACATCCAATGCCTTATGAAGTCATAAACCCTGTTCTCCCTCCGTGTTCTCCTGGTTCAATCCGCCTGAGCTGGAGGGCATCCATGCCTTTGAGGAAATGGATCCTTGCTCAGCTGAGTAATGCCCAAGGAGCATTTCCATTGATCACAAGTAGCCTGGGTGATGGGACTCTTCCGTTACATATTCACTTCTATTTTTTTAACTATACTAGAGCTTATAATAACACCAATGTGAATGATCACAGTGATGATGACAGCTGACCATTCAAGGCCTATCTTATTGGATTATTTCAGTAACAGCATCAATGCACCATTACAGCACTCATGGTAGACTGCTGAGGACCTTGGTCCTCCAGGATGGGAGGACATGGGGAAGTGAGATGTGCCTTGCCTGAATGGTCAGACTCTTCTTCTCACTTTCCTTCTCTTGGTTCTTTATGTGGTAGATAGCTGGCAATATCTGTAGCGGCAAGCACCCCAGCATCCCCAGGGTGGCTGCCAACACAGGTTCTTAGATCTGCTTTTCAAAAGGAAAGCAACTCAAAATGGGTTAACAAGCTTATTTTAATCAAACAAACATATATTAGCTAGCTCAGGGGGAAAAGGTCAGCACCCCGAATTTCAGAGTATACAGACAGATCAAACAGACAGGCTTCCAAACTGTCCAACCATTATATCAATACCAAATCACAGTTACCAGAGAGGGAAGCATCAACATCTGGGTTTTCAAAGCTGGGGGGCTCTCAATGGCTTCCCAGAGTCTCATTTGGTTAAATCACACAACACTTCTCAAAGTGAGCCCCAAAGCAAAGCCTCTCCTCAGGGTTTATATAGCCTTCTCCTGGCTCAGAGACTGTAACCACCCTCTTGACCCACTGCCCAATCACACAGCATCAAGGTGTGGTCATTCCTGAAAACCAAGCCTCCTACCACAGGCTCCATGTGACCACATTCAGCCTATTAGGAGGCAGAGTATATTTTCAAATTAAAGAAGGTTCTCAGAGTCACTTAAGCCAATCAAAGGGCCTAGGGGCAGGGAAGATCTTCAAATCTACATTTCCATTACAATATCAGACTGTGGGGACATTCAAAGAAAGCCTTATTCCAAAATTCAAACCAAGATAAATCATCATGTCATGTACATCTTTGGAAACAAGATTGCCCAGATTTTTGTTAAATGTATTTTCTAGTCTTGGCTTTGAATTTGAGATATTACATTTTAATTCAGACTTAAATGTTCCTTCAAACTTCGTTGTAGATAACCACTTGTTCACTTGAAAAGGTATTTTCATAAAATTTAAAACTATGCCTACTGGTTTTTTTTTTTTAGTTGCTGTGGATAAAAAACCAATTCATGTCTTTCTTAGAGCTTAAAACTAGGATTGGTGCCAAATTCCTGAGTTTCTCTTGTTACCACATTTTAACCTCAAGTGGAAAATTGTTTAAATGACAAATATTACTGTGTCATGTAAATTAGAGAAACCTGAACATGCCTTCCACTGAAACAGAGAGACCCAATGAATAAGGAGATGAGCACATTCCTTATCTTACCCATGTAAAATGGGTAAATTTATATTTAGTTTGGAATTTATTACTTACAAAATACTAACTACATAATTAAAGTTATGCCAATCTTTTATAGTTAACCTTTCTGACTGTCTACAATAAAGTGGAGTTTTGTTTATTTTAATCAGTCTATCTAGCTACTGTATGTACTGAGGCAGCTAGGTGGCACCATAGTGCAGAGTGCTGAAATCAGGAAGACTCATGTTGGTGAGTTCAGATTTTCACCTCAGATATTTATTGGCTGCATGACCCTGAGTAAGTCACTTAACCCCATTTGCCTGAGTTTCTCAGGTATAAAATGAGCTGGAGAAGGAAACAGCAAACTCCTCTAGTATTTCTGCCAAGAAGGACTCTATGGAGATTGAGCAGCAAGTACTGTAGACATTTTCTTGTCTCTGCTCACTTTATTTGGCAAAGTGGATGCCCATCAATTGAGCAATGACTAGACAACTTGTGGTACATGAATGTAATGGCATCTTATTGTGTGTAATGATTACAGAAGGACCCAAGAGGACCAAAACTGAGAGATTCCCCTGAAGCACACAGAGCCTGAGTGCACATAAAGACTGAAGTAAGGAAGTAGGATAAATGAATGAGCAAATAAAGAAATCTACCATTTGGATTTCCACATTGAGCTGGGTGTGACAGAGATGCTCAGAAGAGAATGACTGCAAAACATCTCTAAGCAAAGCCTCAAAGAAAAACACAATTTAGTCACAAGTTTAACTAGAATTCTTTGGAAGAGATTAGGTAAGAGGTTGTTGTTGTTTTTTTTAAGAGATAAAAAAATATTTTTAAAAGCAAATGAAAGTATTAAAAGGAAAATGGAAAAGAAGTGAAAGTTATAGAAAAATATTCAGAAAGAGGATTAACTGCTTGGAACTAGAGATACAAAACCCCTTTAGTCCCTAAAGGATTAAACAAGGATAGAATGTTTACATCCTAGTATGGGGAGATAACCCATGTATCATCTCAGAATGCTATCATCCTCAGGGGTCATAGAGGGAGGCTAATCAGAGAGGCTGAGAGGGGCTCTGACACCCACACACACACCCATGCATATGCATGGGTGTGTGTGTGTGTGTGTGTGTGTGTGTTTCAGTCAGTCACATCTGACCCTTCTTGGCCCAATGGACTGTAGCGCTCCAGGCTCTTCTGCCCTCCATTATCTCTTGAAGTCTGTCCTAGTTCATGTTTGTTGTTTCCATGACACCATCTCCACCCCCTCCTCTGCCATCCCCTTTTCCTTTTCCTTTCAGTCATTCTCAACATCAGGGAGTTTTCCAGTGAGTCCCATTCTTTCGTTATGTGGCCAGAGTATTTAATCTTCAGCTTCAGTATTTTGACCTTCCAGTGAATAGTTTGAATTAATTTTTAAGTACTGACTTATTTGATCAAGGGACTCTCAAATGTCTTCTCCATCACAACTCAAAAACACCAATTCTGCCACTCAGCCTTCCTTATAGTCCAACTCTCACAGCTCTTAGCCACCAGGAAAGAGTTGCTACAAATATTTTTGTATAAATAGGTTTCCCCTTCCCCCTTTTAAAAATCTCTTTGGGATACAGACCTTGCAGTGGTATTGCTGGGTCAAAGAGTATGCACAGTTTTATAGCCCTTTGGGCATAGTTCAAATTGCTCTCCAGAATGGTTAGGTCAGTTCATAATGCCACCAACAATGTATTAGTGTTTCAATTTTCCCACATCCACTACAATATTTATCATTTTCCTGTTTTATTATGTTAGCCAATCTAATAGGTGAGATGTGGTACCTCAGAGTCATTTTGATTTGCATTTCTCTAACCAATAGTGACTTAAAGCATTTTTTCATATGACCATAGATAACTTTGATTTCTTTGTCTGAAACCTGACTGTTCATGTTCTTTGACCATTTGTCAATTAGAGAATGACTTGTAGTCTTATAAATTTGACTGATTTCTTTATATATTTGAGAAAGGAGGCCTTTATCTGAGATAATTGCTTCAAGATCGACCTCTCCCATTTTCTGCCTTCCTTCTAATTTTAGCTGCATTGGTTCTGTTTCTGCAAAACCTACTAATTTTATACAATCAAAATTATCCATTGCATTTTGTAATGCTCTTTATGTCTTGCTTGGTTCTAAGTTTTTCCCTTATCCATAGATCTAGCAGGCAAACTATTCCAGGCTCTCTTAATATGCTTATGGTATCACCCTTTGTGGGTAAATTACATACCCATTTTGACCTTATGGTATATGTTGTGAGATGTTGGTCTATACCTAGTTTCCGCTATACTGTTTTCCAGTTTTCCCAGCAGCTTTTATCAATTGATGAATTTTTGTCCCCAAAACTTGGATCTTTGGGTTTATCAAACATTAAATTACTATGGTCACTACCTACTCTGTATTGTGTACCTAATCTAGTCTACTGATCCACCACTTTATTTTTTAACCAGTACCAGCTTGTTTTGATAATTAAGATCTATGGGGTTTTTTATATGACAAACTTCAAGCCAGCTTTTACATTTTCCTCTTTCACCCTCATCAAGAGGCTTCTTAATTCTTCACTTTCTGCCATCAGAGTGGTATCATCTGCATATCTGAGATTGGTGATATTTCTCCTGGCAGGTTTTTTGTAATTTTTTTTTTACTTTAAACTTAAATGCAGAATAAGAAAAGAAAAAAGAAACAAACTTAAATATAAGAAGAGAAAAAATATGCCATGTGCACAGCAGAAGATAAAAGAGAATTCAAAATATAAAGCAATAAATTTCCTTTTCAAGAAAGCCTATACGATAAATACCATACACTGTATTCAGAGCTGTCCAGCTTTTCTTTACTTCCTCATAGTTTTATTGTATTCTTTTCTGTGCACTTTTACTTTGTTCTCCCAACCCCACCAAGAAGGCTGCAATTAAGCATGGATGCACACACAAACATACATTCATATATATGCACACACGTATACACACAATCATGTAGAGACATATAGACATACATACACGTATGTACACATACATAGACATCTATAATCATGCAAATATATGTTTGTATGCATCTATGTAAGACAATTGTTTGTGCTCTGTTTCTCTGAGGGTGGATAAAATTTTCCTTCATAAATCCAGGTCTTTCCATATCTTTCTAAATCCTACAAATCATCATTTCCTATACCATAGCAATATTCCAACCTTATATTGTTTAGTTATTTCAAATAGTATAAAACAATATTGATTAATATGATTGACATATAGTGTGGTTCTACGTTTCCTCTTTTGATTAAATCTATTTTAACTTTAATTTTGTCTGAGATCATGATCACTACCCCTGCTTTTCCCCTAATAAATTCTGCTCCCGATCTTTATTCTATGTTTGTGCATATCTCTTACTCCCTAACCCTCCTGACTCCTCTACTTTATTCTACCAAACACCTTGTCCTCCTATTAGTTAACCTACCTCTCCCCCCGCCCAAGAATCCCTCTCTTATCATCCCCCACTCACCCTTTCCCCTTGTTCTCTTGTTTCTATCAGAATTTAGAAGACTTTTATAGGGTTAAAAAGTCTGGAAACCACCACAGCTGCCAGTGATTCAGACCCCTGAGTATTGCTCCAGGTTTGCTGGGGCTGGTTCTGTGCTGGCACATTTTGTGCTGGACTTCGCTTCTCTCTCAGCCTGGTACAATTGACCTTTCCCATTGACCTTCCAGGTTATCTTGGACTGGGAATTTGTTTCACTTTCATTTTGTGGGATCTGCTGCTCTAGGACTTATTTAGAGTCATTTTTACAGGTATTTGGAGGGGTTTGGGGGAGAGCTCAAGCAAGTTCCTACTTTTATTCAGCCACTTTTTTTCCCCTCCCCACCCTCCCCCGGTCCAATTATCAAGGAGTTGTTTTCCTCCTTAAGGTTCTGGATCTCTTTTTCTTTAACTTTCTTTTCATAATCTTCTTGTTTTTCTTGGACTTTTTTTTTTAATGTCTTCAACCTTTCATTTGATTTTTAAAGTCTTTTTTAACGTTCTTCTATGAATTCTTTTTGGGTAGGTGACCATCTATCTGATGTTACTCTTTGGGGTAAGAGAGGCTTTTTTTGGTTTTGGTCTCCTCCTCTGAAGATGAATCCCAGTCTCCTCTATTCCTACAATAACTTTCTGTAGTTGGTTTCTTTCTCCTTTGCCTGCTCATTTTAAAATTTATAGCAGTTTGTTATTATAATTACCTCTAGTCTCAGGGCATGGGGGATGGTGCCTCTGTCCTCAGGTCCTCTTTCAGTTCTCCCCTCTGGCCTGGAACCAAAACCAAGAACTCTGCCCTCTTATTAGTGCCCACAGCCAGAGGTGTCCCCACACCCCTGCTTCTGCACTCATCAGGTAGCATGTGCTGTATCCTAATCACCCAGGGCCATACCTCAACATCACAGCTGGGCCTGGTATCCCTTATCAGAAAAGGTTTCCTCAATCTTCCCCTGCTTAGATGCCTGACTCCTCACACTGTCCAGGAGGTACAAATTCCTATGGCTGAGGTCCAGGCTACCTCTCAGTCCAGCTACCCCCAATGCTCACCACTTGCTGTTTCAGTGGATCTAGCCTGGAGGTGTTTACACTTCATAGGGACCGAACCTCAGTCCTGGAATTTTTCTTCTATTTTCCTCCAGTTGTTCTGGGAGGACTAGTGTTCTGCCCAAACTCTAGTTTATTTTTACCACTCTCCATTTGAGGAACTGTCTTGTCTTGTTTGTGGGGGGAGAGCTGGAGAGCTTGGAATTTTCTGACCTACTCTGTATCTTCCCAGATCCTCTCCTCCTTGGCAATCTTAATTCCAACTTTTGATACTTTCAGCCTGACATTTCACATGATGTATTCTGCATGTAAGTTAAATAAATAAGGTGACAATAATATAGCCTTGTTATACTTCTTTCCCAATCTTAAACCCATCAGTTGTTCCATGTTCGGTTCTGACTGTTGCTTCCTGAACTACAGCTTCCTCAGGAGACAAGTGAGATGCACTAGTACTCCCATCTGCTTGTGAACTTACCACGCTTCCTTGTGATCCACACAGGCAAAGGCTTTAGTGGAGCCAAAGAAGCAGAAGTAATTTTTATTTCTGGAATTCCCTTGTTTTCTCTGTAATACGGAGAATGTTGTTAGAGGGTCCTCTTCTTCTTCAAAAACCAGCCTACTCTTCTGGTAATACTTGGTTCACATATTGCTGAAGCCTGGCTTGAAGGATCTAAAGTAGAACCTTGCTGGTGTATGAAATGAGGACAATGTTCAGTAATTTGAACTTTCCTTGGCACTGCCCTTCTTTAGGATTGGATCATAAACCGATGTTTCCCAATCCAGTGGCTGCTATTGAGTTTTCCAAATTTGCTGGCATATTGGGTGCAGCACTTTCACAGCATCATCTTTTGGGTTTTAAACAGCTCAACTGGAATTTCATCTACCAACCTTGTTGTTGGCAATGCTTCCCAAGGCCCACTACCTCATTCTCTAGGATGGTTCTGGATTAGTTGCCTCATGACCATGGTTAATGATGATGCTAAGATCTTTCTGGGATAGTTCTGTATCTTCTTGCCACCTCTTCATAATCTCTTCTGCTTCTGTTAAGTACCTGTAATTTTTGTCTTTCATCATGCCCACTTTTGCATGAAACATTCCATTGATATCTCTAATTTTCTTGAAGCAATTTTATCTTTCCCATTCTATTGTTTTCTTCTATTTCTTTCCATTGCTCATTTATGAAAACCTTTTTATCTGTCCTTGCTATTCTCTGGAATTCTGCATTCAATTGGGTAGATCTTTCCCTTTCCCTTTCCTTCTTTCCTCAGCTATTTGTAAAGCCTCATCAAGCTGCTGTTTTGTTTTCTCACTCTTCTTTATCTTTGGAATTTTTTTTCTGTTGCTGCCTCCTATACAATATTGCAAATCACTATGAGACAAAACTGTTAAGAAAATTGGAAAGCCGTCTAGTAGAATGTAGGTAAGGACCAATATCTCACACCCTATCCCAAAATAAGATCCACGTGAGCATATGACTTTAGACACAAAAAGGGGCCATTGTAAACAGATTAGAAAAACAAAGAAGATGCCTGTCTAATCTGTGGTTAGAGGAAGAGTTCATAACTAAGCAAGGAATAGGGAGGATCATGGAAGGTTAAATGGGCAGTTTTTATTACACAAAATTAAAAAATTTTTGCACCAACAAAATCAATGCAACTAAAATTAGAAGAGAAGCAGGTAAATGAGAAAAAGCGTAGCAAGTTTCTCTGCTAAAGTTCTTGTTTCTAAGATTTATAGGGAACTAAATTAAATTTATAAGAACAAGAGCCTGACTGATAACTGGTCAAAGGGTATGAACAGTCAGTTTTCAAAGAAATATATCCAAGCTACAATAGCCAGCCACATGAAAGATTTTCTAAATCACTAGTAACCTTAGAAATGCAGAGCTGTCTGAAACAGTTCTGAGGTTCTACCTTATACCGTCAAATTGGAAAAGCTGACAAAAATGGAAAAGACCAGTGCTGGTGGGACTATGTGAAAATATGTCCAGTACGTTAATGTATTGTTCGTGGGGCTTTGAGCTGGTCAAGCTATTCTGGAGGGCAATTGAGAACTATACCCCAAAGCTATTAAACTGTACCTACCCATTGGCCCAATGATACTGCTACCAAGTGGCCAAAGAAAGAGGAAAAGGACCCATTTGTCAAAAGTATTTTTGGGATATTATATTTGGGATAGTAGCTCTCTTTTGGTCTCTGAGAAACGTCGGTGTTCCAGGCCTCCTAACCCAATGGAACCCCTGGAAGATTATTTATACTGAAAAGCAAGGTGAATTCATCCCTTTCCAGTCTTTCCCCACTTCATTTCTCCTCAAATACTCTGCAATCCAGTGACAGCAGCTCTCTTGCTCTTCCTCCTACTGACTGAGCATTTTCAATGGCTTTCTTCCATGCCTGGGCTGCTCTGCCTCCTCATCTTCATCTTTTGGTTCCCCTGAATTCCTTCAGATTCTAGCTAAAATCTCATCTGTCTTTTTCTCTCACCTTTGTGCCTTTCATGAGATCATCCAATTCATCCTGTATATATCTTGTTCATAAGAGTTGTTCATGTGATCTCTTTCACATTTGATTGAGAGCCCCCTGAGGGCAAGGGCTATTTTTGCCTTTCTTTGTATCCCTAGCACTTAGCACAGAACCTACCACCAAAAATACTTGTTATCAAGTGTAAGACTGCATCAATGAACTTTATCTTATTAGATTCAGCTCAATGTCTTAGTCTGACAACATCATTTGGATCTAGACTCTGGGATCCACCATGTTAACTATTCTCTTCCCACCTTCAACTTGGATCATCTTCAGATCTGACAAATGGCCATCTATGACTTGATCAAAAGCATTGATAAAAATGTCTGACTTTGAGATTAAGGTTTGGATATGTCTATTTTTTTTTTATTTTTGGAGGTGGGAAGGCAGGGCAGTTGGGGTTAAGTGACTTGCCCAAGGTCACATGGCTAGTAAATGTGTCAAGTGTCTGAGGCCAGATTTGAACTCAGGTCCTCTTCCCACCAGGGCAGGTGCTGTATTCACTGCACCACCCAGCCTCCCCAGGATATGTCATTTTTTGCAAGTATCACAATTGCATGCATCTTCTCATCTATCTTTTTAATTTGATCTTGATTTTGACCTTCTCTGTAACTAGTTGACAGTTTGACATGATTCCCACATCACTAACCAGTTGCTTCTTACCACTAAGATAAAACTTCATTTGGGGGATGTTTAGTGCCCACCACGACCAGCACCTTCTGACTTTTCCAAACTGCATTTCTCCATTTTTCTGGCATCAACCTTAGCATCACCATGCATGCTGTCCCAAGCAGAGGCTGACTTGGTTTGAAGTCTTCTGTCAAGTTCCACATGGGATCTCTTCATTCTTTTGTCCTGGATATTGCTTTGTAGGAAGCAATTGCGATAATGGTAGTCTTTACCTGTGGTCTTCATGGGAGTTACATGACAAGACAGTCTAGAGTCCTGTTAAATTATATTTCTCATTTCTATGGCCTTGTGGTGAATCCAAATCTCCTCACCTTCTTGTTGACCTCACTTCCATTCATCTGTAGCTTTCTTCTGTCTTCTTTTTTCATTTATTTTGAGAATGTCAGTATTGGTGTGGTACAGTTCCAATCAAAATGTGACATTCCACTGATTTCTCAGAAACATGACTTCATTGTCCATAGCACTGTTGAGTTGGATTGAACTGAATCCACTTGGAAAAAACCAAAGGGCTGAAGAAGGCACATTACCAAGATTCCAACAGGAAATTCTATGGACAAATTGAGGTATTCCAATAAGACATACATCAGTACAGGTCTTACAGTTGGTCAATGATCTGGGACCAGAATAGAATAGCAAGAGAACAAGATGGAAATAATTGTTAAGCTCTGTAGCACTTTAAATGACTGTAATGGAAATGCAGATTTGAAGATCTTCCCTGCCCCTAGGCCCTTTGATTGGCTTAAGTGACTCTGAGAACCTTCTTTAATTTGAAAATATACTCTGCCTCCTAATAGGCTGAATGTGGTCACATGGAGCCTGTGGTAGGAGGCTTGGTTTTCAGGAATGACCACACCTTGATGCTGTGTGATTGGGCAGTGGGTCAAGAGGGTGGTTACATTCTCTGAGCCAGGAGAAGGCTATATAAACCCTGATGAGAGGCTTTGCTTTGGGGCTCACTTTGAGAAGTGTTGTGTGCTTTGACCAAATGAGACTCTGGGAAGCCATTGAGAGCACCCCCGGCTTTGAAAACCCAGATGTTGATGCTTCCCTCTCTGGTAACTGTGATTTGGTATTGATATAATGGTTGGACAGTATGGAAGCCTGTCTGTTTGATCTGTCTGTATACTCTGAAATTCGGGGTACTGACCTTTTCCCCCTGAGCTAGCTAATATATGTTTGATTGATTAAAGTGAACTTGTTAACCCATTTTGAGTTGCTTTCCTTTTGAAAAGCAGATCTAAGAACCTGTGTTGGCAGCCACCCTGGGGATGTTAGGGTGATTGCTGCTACAATGACCTCAAGAGCACCGTCCACTACAAGGGCCTTCTTTTAAACAGTGATGATGTGAGCTGTCAGTGAGTCATTGAATGTCACTTTCTCCAAAGAAAATACATTGTAGATGACCCAAAGGTCAGTGGAGAGGCATTTGGTGGGAATAAGTCAGCAGCAACATTCTGCCAGTGTGACTTTGTGTTCAAGAAGTGAGACAGAGGATGCTATCCCAAAATATAGTGTTGGAAGAGGAGATAGGGAGGACATTTATTGAGAACAAAAAGTAACAGGTGGACATCCTGAAGACTGAACTGGTTCCCAAAGAATATTTTAAACATTCAGAGGAAGTATCTCAGGGTCCTGGCTAAATTCCCTATAGAGTGGCCCAGACAATGACAACAAGAAGAATTTATTTGTTAAGCAGCTACCATGGTGCAAGATTCTTGAGGTACAGAAATAAAAGTGAAAAATAATTCTTGCTTTCCAAAAATTTACAATCTACTGAAGGGAGACAATGTGTACCTGGTAGGTAAACACAAAGTATATGCCCAATTATTCAAAAGCAAGTTCAGGGGTGGAGAGGAGAATCATGAGGTCTCTCCTTGGAGGTGGCTCTTGGTTCAAGCCTCAAAAAGAGTTAGGATTTGAAAAGGTGGAGGTAGAAAGGTGTGGGGGGAGGAGAGAAGCAGAAGCAAGGCCAGCCTCACTGGAATGCAGCATGAAGAAGGAGGAAGAATGTCCTTTTGGTCTGGATTCATCGGCTGGAGAGAGGGTTTTGAATATTGATTCAAGAAGGGTGTGTTTTGTCCTACAGAATGTCCTGAGACTCCGCAGCAGAGGAGTGAGGTCAGAGTTATGCTTTGGGAATGACAGCCCTTTGAAGGGGAAAGAGAGCGGAGGCAGAGAACACAATTGGGAGGCCCTGTCAATGGTCTGGTTGAGAAGGGACAAGGCCCAAAGTAAGATGGCGGCCTCACAAGGGGAGAGGATGCCTTTCATAGAATGAAAAGATTGCGGTTTGCACAATAGAGGGGAGACTGGCAGAGGGAACACCCACGTGGACCTAACACGAACAGAGGATAGTTAGACCCTTGGCTTACTTTATAAACTGCCAATCAAGTCATGTTGGCAAGAACTGGAGCAGGCCTGAGTCAGTGGCTTAGCTGTTGAAAGCCTGGAGGACTGCTGTCCTCTCTGTATGGGGTGCTGGGCATTCCACCTTTTCCATCCTCCATAGCCCCAGCCCAGCCCAAGCCCTGCTGGAGGCTTGCAGCCCCACAACAGTGACATCTGGTGGCCAGCCCCCTGCACTGCAGCCCTTCAGTCTTCTTTAGGGGTAACCCTTCTAGGGCACAGGGTCAACAAAATCAAGGCTTTAAAGAAGAGCCCTCGAATTGAAATAAATTCAGGCAAAACGAAAACATGGCATATCCTGGCCCTGGAACCCAATGCCACTTAGGGGTAAGTTGAGAGGCTGATGGAGAAGCTTGACAGGTAATGAGTTCAGGAGACCCAAGTACCAGAACAGCTCTATAGACAAGCCTCTGAGCTGACCCAGGCTGCTCCCTGGAACAGTCCCATGGTCCAGGCAAGGCTTAACCTTGCAGTCTCCTTGGCTTGGCAGACCCATCACTCTGGAGAGCCTGGAGATACTGCCACGCCTCAGGGCAACCCCTAACCAGGGTGGTAGTAAGGACAGCCATGTTAGCTGGGCTCAACACCTCTCCTAACTGGGATAGTACAGAGGAGAGGCTGTCTAGGCCCAGCCTGGCCTAGGAGGCCTTTAAAGCCCCTTCCATCTCTGAGATATTGGGACTCTGCAACTGAAAAGGGTCAGTATACAGCCCAGTGCTAGTGAGGCTGAGAACTTTGCCTTCAGATATGGTACCTTCCCCATTCTTTCCTCAGTCTGCCCCAGCCAAGGCTGCCCTCTCCACAGCTCAAGGGCCCCTTAGAAGTCTCAGGAGCTCACAGATGAAGTCTCAGCTCTCCATCTGCCTTTGAAGACCCTCCCTAAACCTGGTCCACTCTACTGATCTGACCAAGTCTGTTTCTGATCCTTCCCAGCATATCCCCTCAACTCAAATGGCCGTGGTTCTTTTGCTGTCTTTGGGTCCTCTGTGCTCCCGTTTCTGTACCTTTGTGTGCACTGGTCACTCTGCCTAGAATACTATTGTTTCTACCTGTGCCCACACCCATCTTCCTCATCTAACCAAGCCTAACTTGAGCCTTTATCTCTTCCCTGAAGCCCTTCAGGGTTCTGCTGTCCACCCCCTCACCCCAGCCCCATCTGCCTTTAGTACTCAATGTAATGTCCAAGTAGAACATGGCTTTGTTCTTTGTATTTCTGGGGATTTCCCACTGTGTCCTCATAGGGGGCAACTTGAAGGAATGCAGGAAACAGTTGATGACTGAGGCACTGGTTAGCCATTCCTCCCAAAGTGAGTGGCTGGCTGTGGGGTAAGGAAGAGAGATAACTGATGGACAGGCTGTGGTGTCCACACAGTGTCAGCAGAATGAAAAAGCTAGCCCCAAGTTTCACTACCTAGGCAGGTGTGGTCCAGCTGCAATTGGTGCCAGTGAGACCCAACCACAAAGGGAACCCTTAGCACCTCTGATGCATCCCCAGGACAATAGGCAGCAAGTTCTTAAAGTAATGACTACACACACACACACACACACACACACACACACACACACACACACACACACAACACATACTCATCCCAGGTACATGCACTGACCTGATCTGAAGAGTGTAACTAACTTCAAACTTCTCATTAGGGGATGGTGTCCCCTCTGCAGCCCCTTTGCCCAACAGAAATGACCACACCCCACAATATGCATGCTTTGAGAAGAACTAAGTACAAAATGATGGTTACTAATGTAAAATAATGTCCCTTTTCAGCCCTGCCCCCATCCCTTTTTGGAAAAAGAAAATTCCTGCAGAAATTTGAATGAAAACTATTTAAAGATACTATCTTATATCAACCCAAACACCAGTGTGGTCAACACAATTTTGGTTAAGATTCAGCTGAAGGATTGAATTCTCTTCTGGGCATCAGGTTTTGAAAATGACTGAGACATTGGAGTGAGTTCAGAGGAGACCCATAAAAATCAAAGGTTTGGAAAATCAGCTCTGTGAATAAAGGTTAAGAGATCCTGTCATGTTCTGTCTGGAGAAGGGGGACTGAAGGAACATAGTAAGTGTCCAAAATACATAAAAGGATGTTTTCAAGAGAAAAGGGACCGATTATCCTCATTAGTCAGCAAGGACAGGACTGAGAGTAATGGGGCTTAAAGCTTGAGGAGAGGAGAAAAAAAAAACAAGATTAAATATTATGAAAACCTTCAAGGTTTGAAAAGCCTTCAAGGCTAGACCTGAGTTAGTCAGACTGCAGAAGTGGGCCCTGCTGTGCTGGTTGGGGCAACACCAGGCATTCACCCACCTGGGGAAGGAGTAGAGGGTCTTCTGCTCCTCTCCAGGGACCAACCCTGCAGGACAATTGTTTGTAACAAGAGAAGAAGGGATGTCTTTGAGCTCCATGGAATCTGGGAATGAAGCTTCAAGACTTGCCCTCAGTGTACCCTGGCATACACACCATGGCCAGCCCTGGCGACCTGTCCAATGAGGGGGGCTGAACATGCGTTCCCAAGTGTTTCATCAGGAATTCATTCTAGGCTGGTGGTACTAAAGTAAATAAGGGAGAGCCAGGGGAGTGCCCAGGAATCTTCCTGAGGCTTGCACAGACTCTGGGCCCCCTTTCAACAACTGACAGGCTCAGGCCCAAAATTCCTTGAGGCAGAATAATCCTTGGGTGGTGTTCTCCAGTGAGCACTCCAGGAAGCAGTCTGTCCCAGGGGATCGGAGGGGACACTCAGACCCATCCCAGTGGAAAAGCTCATTGTGGGGCTGATGAAATCATGCCCTTGGGGACCCGGGTCCCAGAGCTCATCTGTGCAGCCGATGCCTCCTTTGGATCATGGCCGGCATCCCCTCTGGGGTCCCTGGGCATAGCCGGGGCTTTAGTGCCCTGGGATGCCAGTCATCAGAGTGAGCGCAGAGATTGGACGTGTGCTGTCCGGCGTGGAGATGTCCATGCTCTGCCTGATGGGGCCACAAGCACCCCTGGGATTTAGGGCCTCAGTGAGCTTCCTTCCCAAGGAGGAAAGCAGCAACCATGAACGCCCAGCTTCTCCAGCTCTTGGCGTCGTCTTCACGCTCTCGAGTCTTCTCAGCTATGTCTTCTGCTTTATTCCACGTTTGCCTAAATCCACTCCAACAAGCTTGGGGAGGGCTGAGCCGAGTCCAGGCTGTTGTTTCAGCCTCCCGAGGTCTAAAAGGGAAATGAATTATGCTGGCAGGCTTGGTGTCAGAAACAAAGAGAAATGCCCCGGCATGGTGGTGCCAACATTTGGCCGCATCGGTGATTGGGGGAGGGCATGGGCATCTGGACTTAAGTGCTCACCTAAGAGGAAATGGGAGGAGAGTTGGGGAGACTGAGAGCCAAAGGTAGGAGCAGGCAGGAAGAGGAGCAGAATGTTTGGAGTCAACTCAAGGGAGAGGTTTATGAAATACCCACTATATGCCAGTCATTGGGCTGAGCCCTGGGGACCCAGAGAAAGGCAAAGACAGTCTGCCCTCAAGGAGTTTACCATCTAATTTGGGATTCCTCTTGCTTTTGATTTTAAGCAGGAGCAGGGCTGAGGAGCAAGTAGCTCTGTGAAGTCTGACTCTTGTTAACTCTAATTCCAAAAGGATTTTTCAGAAGGGTTTTTTAAAGAATTTCCAGCATCCTAGCAGACCTCTCCAAACCCCGCCTCCCCCCCCCCCACACACACACCCATGGAGGTAGCAGCAGCAGCAGCTCTGGAGGAAGAGCATGGCTTCCCATGGGATTGGCAGAGGCTGAAGGATAGGGGTCATTAGAGGAAGAGCAAGCCTCCTAGGGGGCTCCTCAGATGGGGCCCTCTCCTTCCTTAGAACAAACACTCCATAGGAGCATAGACTGAAGTGGTGCCATCTGTCTATAAGCTTTGGGTAAAGTAATGGGAGTACTGCTGTTTCAGAAGCATGGGCAGGGTGACTTTAAAAAATTAAGATGAATTGATGTCTTGTATTTTCACACACAGTCATTTCTGGATCTGTCCCCACTCCCATCCCTTACTCTGGAAATGAGACTTCCCTGGTAACAAAGAAAAAAAGGCTAAGCAAAATCAACATCAGCCCAAGGATTGAATCTGGTAGTGTATGTCCTGTTTTGCTCCTGAAGTCGATAGAAACAGAAGAAAGGGGGAAATAGCTTTCGGCAAAGTACACGCTCCTTTTGGTTTACCCCCACTCCCATCCTTCAGAGCGATCTTAGAAATATGATCAAGGAATCTACCTAAAATGCAAATCTAGCAGTAAGCGTAGAAGGGATGCAATGAAAGTTTTCTTAATAAATATGAGTAGTCAAAATGCCCCCTCTTTTCACAATTATATATAGTTTTAGAAATTTATGACCTCACATGGGATTTTCTTGGCAAAGATACTGGAGCTCATTTTACAGATGAGGAAACCAAAGCAAACAGGTTTAAATGACTTGCCTAGGGTCATACAGCTAGTAAGTGTCTGAGGCCATATTTGAACTCAGGTCTTCCTGACTGCAGGCCAGGCTCTCTATCCACTGTGCCACCTAGCTGCCCTCTAAAAATAGCAACAACAATTAAATAAAAGAATAGAATTAAAAGCATAAAGATAGACAACGAAGAGAGGAAGCTATCCCTATTTGCCAACAATATGACGGTTTACTTAAAAAGATGTTAGGAGAACAGCAAAGAAACTAATTGAATCAATGAATAACTCCAACAAAATTGCCACCTACAATATACAAAACACAAATATCAGCAGCATTTGTATACAATAACACAATCAGAAAGGGATATCACTTTTAAAATGACCACATAATACCTGAAATATTTTGGAGTCACTCTACAAAAGCATGCTCAATACTTGTACAGATTCAGTCACAAAGTGTTCCTTAAAGAAATGGAGAACAATTTAAATAACTGGAGAAATATCCAGTGTTCATGCCTGGGTTGTGCTAACAATAACAATGACCATGTTACCAAAGCTAATTTATAGATTTAGTACCATACCAGTCAAACTACCAAAGGGATCCTTTATAGAGCTAGACAAAAAAAAGAAAAACCAAAATGTATGTGGATGGACATAAGATCTAGATGTCAAGGGAAATAATGATAATGAAAAAAGACAGGCATTAGGGGAGACAAGCTCTTCTAGACATCAAGCTATTCCTAAAGCTGCTTTAATGACTGCTTGGGGCTCATTTATACGAGTTACACCATCCCAGAAGGATAATGGCCACTACTTTCCAGGTCATTCTCTTAAAGTGTACCTCATAAGCCCTTACCAGTGTGCTTCGTTTTAATAGTAAACCTGTAGACCAGTTCTTTAGCAAAGGCATTTACTCATAACTGCATTGTAAGAACAGGAGTTACAACGTAGTATTTCTGGGGGAATTTGGACAACAGATTTCAGAAATTTTAGTGAACTTGGATGAGAAAAAAGCAGTCTTAATTTTCACTAACCTCTAACAGAAATTTAACATTTTCTTTGATTATGAGTGTGGACATCGCCCATGTTAGGCTCCACCTAAGGCTGAAGGGATCCATGGTATCCAAAAGGCTGTGAACCCTGTTACGAATCGGATTCCCCAACAGCAGGGGCACCCTTTTCAGGAACACACTCAGAGTCCAGGAGAAGAGAAGGATGGGCCCAGATTGAAGGAACGGTGGTGGTGAGTCACAAGTGCGTGGGCACACATGACCAAGGGGACCCACGGGGCCCCAGTGTCCTTTATCTCTCCAAGGGCCCTCATGGAGTTCACTGGAGTCCTTCGGCTGCTGCCTGACCTTGGAGGCTGGCTTCTTAGAGGGCCTGTTTTTGGTGGGGCAGGTGGCTGGGAGGATGCCCTGCCCTCCTGGGCTCTTCTTGGCTGGTGTGGCTGGCTGGTGCCTTACTTGGCTCAGTTACACAGTTACAATACTCCCTGTGGCCCGGGCCCCATAGACCTCTTCCATGCCATGATGGAACCTTAGCTTACTTAGGGCTGGGGAAGTATTTACCCCTGCCTGACTCAGCACCCTGCCCTTGCAGGCAGAGAAGACACTTCCTCTCTTATTAACAAAAGTTGCTTCCTGCTTAAGCCTCCTCATGTAGCCTTAGGTGATCAGCCACTAACCCCTCTCCAACTCCTTTGGGAATCTTTTGTAGGTGAATGTAGGTGGATGAGGATGAACTCTAGCTCTCCCTAGCTCCCAAAGGGACCAGGCAGTGACTTCCCCACTCAGCTCTCGGGGCACCTGTTGCAGCCGCCTTTGGAGAAGCTGCCTACGTTTGACTTTTCAAGCCCTTCTTGACTTGGCCCTTCCCCCTTTTCCAAGCTTTTTGTACTTTACTCCCTTCCCCACACCCCAGTCCCAGCCATACAGACTTCCTTGCTGCCTTGGCACCAGCCCTTCAGCTCCTCTGGAGCTTTCCTGGAGGTTTTCCTGGTTCCCCTCAGTCCTAAAGTCCCTGATATCTTCTGTTTGCATAGAGAGTGGTTTGCATGTTGTCTCCCCCATTAGAATCTGAGAGCCATGAGGGACGGCCTGTTTTTGCCTTTCTCTGGACCCCTCACATGGGGCCGGGCAGAGGTGTGAAGCAAAAGGTGGCCTGGAGCACTCCTTGTATCAGGCACCTGACAAGCTTTTTCTAATATTTTCTCATCATCTCTTCTCCACAACAACCCTTTGGGGTAGGTGCTGTTATTATTCCCATTTTAGAGTTGAGGTAACTGAGGCAGAGGTTAAGTGACTTGTCCAGGGTCACACAGCTAGTAAATGTCTGAAATCACATTTAAACTCAGGGCCTTCCTGTGTCCAAACTGGGCACTCTTACCCACTGCATCACCTACTTGTCTCGTAGACTTCTATGAATGGGTGTAGAATAAAATGAGTCAAGCCAGAAGAACAGTTTCTACTGTAATGTAAACATTGTGGAAAATGAGCAATTTTGAAGGATTTAATGATCAGCCTTCACACCAGAGGACTGAGAGGAGAACACCACCAGCCTTCTGCAGTGTGGACCCATGGCTCAGAGGGAGGCCAACTTTGGGATTTGTTTGGCTTGGCCGGGCTTAGTTTTTAAAATAAAGGGAGTTGGGAGAACGAAAAAATGCTTGATAACTGGGGGAAAAGTATCATTAAAGAAAATGAAGCCAGGATCTTCCAGAGCCATCTCGGCTTCATTTAGAGCAAAGAGGTCAGGCCAGACTCGTCCTGTTTCCTTCTAAACAGGAGGCTAGTACATCAGAGGTTAATCAAAGCATTTGACCACAGTATTTCTTGCCATTGAGTAGGGGTATGGCTTATACCCCAATTAATGTAACTAACCTCAGTGCTCCAGACCCTGATATCTGTACCAGGAGAACCGCTTCAAAGATAGAATAGGTCTGAACATTTGCGGAAAACTCCATTAAATCAATCAGGCAGAAAGTAGGCAGAAAAACCTCCTTAATCAAGCTGGAAAGTGAAGTTCTTCTGGCTATTGAATAATGTGAAATGATTGAGATTGAGGTTGGCCTCACCTTTGGGCTGAGATGTGGCAGAAATAGAGATTCCAACAGAAGAGCCCAGCAATTGCTTAAGGAATTAAGCTTTGGGATCCTGTTGAAATGGCAGCCCCACTGAACCCATATCCCAGTGCAGCAAGGGTCCAGGACATGCCTCTCAGAGGGAGTGTCATCAGATACTCAGGATCAGCAATAAATAAAGCATCTAGCCAGAAGCTGAGAGAGGCCAACCAGACTTTTAGAGAAAAATTCAACGTCAGCACTTTATAAGGGCTCCAACCCCCAGCTTATACACACCTCAGGGAAAGAAACATCAAGAAGACTGCACAAAATTCCAGGGCTTTGAGGTAAGGCAAGTTTCACTGTACTATACGTTGCTTTGAGGATATATATATATTTTTTTAACACATTGAAGGTTTGTGGCAGCCCCGTGTTGGGCAGCTCTATCAGTGACATTTACTAACATGTGCTCACATCATGTCTCCGTGTTACATTTGGGTAGCTCTCAGACTTCAAATTTTTCCATTATTATAATGTCTGTTACGGTGATCTGTGATCAGCGAGCTTTGCTGTGACTATCGCAATTGTTTTGGTGAGCCATGAGCTGTGTCCACGTAAGACAGCAAGCTTAATAAATGTGTGGGCTCTGCCTGCTCCACTGACAGGCCACTCGCTGTCTCACTGTCTCGCCTCCAACTTCCCGATTTCCTGACACCTTCAATATTTAAATGGGGCTAATTAAAACGTTATCACAGCCTCCAAGTGTTCAAGTGAAGGGAAGAACCAATCAATTCGGAGAACTTTGGCCTTGTCTTATTTTAAGAAATTGCCTTGGCTACCCTAACCCTCAGCAGTCACCACCCTGATCAGGCAACAGCCATCAACACAGAGGCAAGACCCTCCCCAAGCAAAAAGATCACAACTTGCTGAAAGCTCAGATTAGCATTTTTTAGCAACGAAGTATTTTTTAGTCAAGGTGTGTACATTGGATTTTGAGACATAATACTATTACCACTTAATAGACTACAGTACAGTATAAATATAATTTTTATATCCACTGAGAAACCAAACAATTCCTGTGACTTGCTTTACTGTGGTGGTCTGGAAGGGGAGCCACATTATCTCTGCGTATGCCTAGCCTCCTTTGCTACATTTGCTCTTGGAGTGTGAGGACGCCGACGACGTTCATTGAACGGTGCATGTGCTCACGCACTGCTGTCCTTATTTACTGCATTAGTAAACACTCATTTCTAAAATTGAATTACCTGTGACTGGCATTGAGTGGGGGAACACACTGGCAGTGGGTCCTAAGTCCTAGAAGTTATCTACACCAATCTCTCCTTCTTACCTATTCCCACATCCAAAACTCTGAGGGGCTACACTTTGGAGACCCAGCTCATTCACAAGTGGGAAAGCTTATATCATGCCTAGGGAAAAAATGGAGAAGCACGTGCTAGCTGGTGATTACAATTAGCTGGGTCAAAAACTGGTTGAGTGACCTGACCCAAAGAGAGGCTGAAAGAACTGATGTTCACTTGGAAGGAATTTTCCAGTGGAATGACCTCTGACCTTAGACTTGTGATGCTTAATATCCTTGTCAGTGACTTAGAGGTGTTGAAGGGATGAAGGAAGGAAGCCATTGGCATTCAGGACACACAACCTTGACATTCTCAACAAAAAATCAGCCTGGATAATGTACTTTAAGTAAAGGAAGGAGAAGATTTCAGGTCTTTCTGTGTGAGGAGTCTGGTAGAAGGATGGACCAGCTGCATTGAGGGTCTTGCTGAGGCTATGCAAAGTTGGCCACTTGGGAATCTTGGTCACCAGGCCACCCAAGAGCCCTCCATTTTGGCCACACTCATTTTAGAATGGGTGTTGAAAACAGATATGGGTTTTGAATGAGCCAAGTGTAGCATGCCCCCACAGAAATCAGACACTTTTCAAAAAGCCTGTTTGAAAATTGTGTTCCTTTTATTTCTTGTGAGCTTTGCTGCCCATGCACAGGAGCGAGAAGGATGACAATTTTCATGAAAAATGTTTGTTATGGAAGAAAATGATGGTAATTTCTTTTCACCAAATCCACTCTGTTGATACTCCTCCCTGTAAAAAGACAGATGGTGGAAACCACGGCTGCTGTACTCCAAACATAGGGTTTCTTCGTGTGTTTGTTTAATTCAATACAGCTGCCTCCACAGTTTTGAAACCAATGTTGTATAGAAATAAACTCTCTTAGAAGAAAAAGTTATTCATTTCATCTTGTTTGTACAGTTGATGCCAATTCACCCAAGTCCTGCACTTTCCAGAGCTGTAAAAACATCCAGGAGAGCTTGGGGAAGTCGACGAAAGAAGGCTGAAGATATTGTGTGAGCCCTGGGACTTGGGGGTCACCTCTTAGGGTTTACTCCCTGGGTCATAGGCATGCCTCATAGTGGTGGCATTCAAGGCCCACCTACTTTCCAGCCTTAGGAATGAATGTCCACCCTGAAAAATCCAATGGCTGAGCTGATGATGCTTGTGGGTGGGATTCTGAGGGTTAGAGGGAAGGAAATAAAACTGAGGTTTCTGGCTCTGTCCGTCTGGGCCTGCCAGTATCACTTGGGACACAAGGCTTTACTTCCTGCTACACACATGTTCCTTTCAAAGTAAGAGGCTGAGGGAAGGAAACCAAGAGGAGGAAATGAATCCCACCTTGTTTTGGGGGCTGCCGAAGGGAGGAAAGGGAGGTTTGAAGGAGAGGCAGAGTCTCGGCTTCTCCACATTGTCCACCACCCACAGCTGAATTTAGGGCACGCCTTTCACATATTTGCTCTAATTGTTGACCTTTAGGTTTTCAAAAATGATGAGTCCCTGAGTTTGCACTCCAGGAGGTATCTCATCTGCTTCCTTGTTGGAAAGTGGAGGGGGGGGAGGCTTAATTGTTCTTTTCAAGCCAGACCAATGTCACCTGAAGGAAAAGAAATCTGGGAGGGTGGGGTCAGAGCCTGGTTTGTCTGGCTGGTTTGGTGGATACAACTGGGGACTTCTGGCAAGGGCTACATACAAGAAACTCCAGGTGACAACAATACCCCTGTCTTGCTCCTACCACTATGGGAAACTAGGATCGCCCCAAAGAATGGGACCTACAAGGTGCAGCCTCCTCTTTGAAGACTGGCATTTTGCGGACAGACTAGGATACCTCTCTATCCTTCCCTTTCCTTCTCCTCCCTCTCCTCCATGCCCTACCAGACCCAGGGACACAGAGACAAGGCCACACAGTCACACTGTTTTGTCTGAGGTTTGACTCAGAGCACTCTGGATTTCTGTAGACAAGCCTGGCCCACCCAGCAGAGGGCCTGGTGACGGCAAATGCCTGGGAGATAGACTTCAGTCAGTTCAGAGCACATTCTACTGGACCCTGGTGGGACAGAGAAAGGGGATAGAGAGGCCCAGCAACCGGGAGCCAGAGAGGCAGGACCTTGGAAGGTAGCAAGCCGTGACAGGAAATGAAGTGGTTCTCTACAATGTGGCTCCAACTTGAATGTGAGCTCTCCTCACCACCTGGGATCGCCCCACCTGCCCTCTGGGGCTTAGAGTTTCTATCTGACCATCCCTCTGTCATTGTCTGTCTCTGTTCTCTGGGTCTCCTCAGACATCAGAGATGTGCCCCCTCCCAGGGACCACCTGGTACACCTGGAGGCAGAGAGCAGTGATTGAAAGCATCACTTTTGGTCCTCCCAACTCCTCAGTACCCTCAGTTCCCTCTGCCTCTGATTGGAGGACAGGGGAGCAGGGATCAAAACTCCTCCCAAAGCCTCTACTTAACCAGGTATCAGCAAGCCAGCCAGCTAGTCATTTCTTACCAGCTTTTGTGGATAAGTGCACTTACCTTGGCAGCCTACTTTCCGGGGATGCCCATGCTGCAAATGGGGTTGATGCATGCATTGCCAGAACAGAGTCAGAGTTTGGGAGGCTCCCAAGGAAAGGGTGGGAGAGAAGAGGTATTAGACTGAAGGTCTGCAGAGCCATGGCACTGGCCTCATTGTTGTCTGCCAGAGCCATGCCAGGAAACTGAATCTACTCCATCCTGGGAGATAGCTTCTTCAGCTACTTCCATCCTTCCATCAATCAGCAACTGCTAAGTTCTGGGGAGGAACGGCTCTTGCTCTCAGAGAGCGAACAGCCTGTTGGTCTGACCGGATGCTGCTGTTGGTGCACCTTCCAGCCCCTTCTGACCTCTCCCCACCTCGTCCAGGTGCCAGCTGCTCTGTCCAGAGTCTTGTCCACTGCTTTGAGAGTCCATTTGGGGTTTTCTTGGTGAGGATACTGCAGTGGCTGGCCATTTCCTTCTCCATGGGGTGCTTAATAGATGCTTATTAGATGAATAAGTGAGTGTCATCCCATGATGCCCTCCTAAGTGATGTCCCTTCAGGAACACCCTATTTTATAAGCCTAATTGTCCAGCTGCCTTCTCTTTCTCCTCCCAGCTCAAGCTTCCCTCCTCCATCTCTGATCCTTTGCCATCTGTGTCCCCGTCCCTCATAGCCTGGAGTGTGGAGAGGCATTCTAGAGTAGGCTTCCCTCCTCCCCCTCCCCTCCTCCCCCTCCCCCCTCCTCCTCCTCTTCCTTCCCCCTCCTACTCCTCCTCTTCCCCCTCCTCTCCCTCCTCCTCCCCCTCCTCCTGCCCCCTCCTCCCCCTCTCTCCCCCTCCTCCTTCCCCTCCCCCCTCCTCTTCCCCCTCCTCCTCCTCCTTCCCCTCCTCCTCCTCCTCCTCTTCTCCTCCTCCTCCTCCTGCTCCTCCTCTTTCCCCTTCCTTCCCCCTCCTCCCCCTCCCTCCCCTCTCCTCCTCCTGTCCCTCCCCTCCTCCTCCTTCTCCTCCTCCTTCTCTTCCTCCTCTTTCCCCCTCCTTCTTTTCCCCCTCTTCCCCTCCTGCTCCTCCTCCTTCTCTTCCTCCTCTTTCCCCCTCCTCTTCCCCTCCTCCTCCTCCCCCTCCTCCTCCCCTCTTCCCCCTCCTCCCCTCCCTCCTCCTCCCCCTCCTCCTCCTCTTTCCCCCTCCTCCTCCCCCCTCCCTCCTCCTCCTCCCCCCTCCTCCTCCTCTTCCTCCTCCAGGACACCTGGAACACTGACCAATAGCTCTGGCATTGGCAGGAAGACAAACATGGCGCCCTAGGCCCTCGTCACTGCTCATGCTCCATAATGACTTCTCTGGGGTCTTACATCCCAGCCCATGTGCCTGGTTCACAACCTCACTCAGCTTCCTTTGGCTTGTCTCAGCAGCAGTTCCCAATCACTGACATTCCCCTCCCCATCCAGGCCTTCATTCTGCTGAGCCCCTGAGTTATTCAGCTTGACTTGTCTTGTCAGCTTCTCCCGTCTCTTCTGATGGTCCTTCATTCATTCACCTTCTGCTCAACTGACCGTCCCCCATTCTGCTCCTCTCATAAAACAGGCAGCAGAGTCTGGACCCATGAAGCCAACCCAAAGATTGCTTTCCTCCATATTTTCCCCAATATCTCTAATATGTTGCCAAATTTCTCTTTACCAATTCAACTTCTGATGTGTCTCACTAGTCCAACTCGCCCTAAGGCTCCTTTGATTTTGTGTTGCTAACTATCTCATCTCCCTCTTTTCCCGCAGGGAAGAATTCCTTCCCAAGGAAGAATCAACCACCCACCCTGACTGGTTTCCACAACCCTGAGGTGACCTCAGGGTCTTCTTTCTGCCGCTCCCTATCGGGGCCTGTTTTCTCATTTGTAAAATGCTGCGCTCTCTGAGGGTCCCCTGACTCTAAAACTCTCCCAGTTGTTGAATTAGCCTGAGAGTCGGACCTCAAGGGATGGAAACAGCTCTAGCAGCGTCCAAGTACTCCATGCCAAGAAGACAAATGGTCTGCACAAGAGGACACAGATCAATGCGCTTGGTGACCCTCTAATCCTCTTGAATCTCAGGGCTCTGTTCTTGTCTCTGAGAGGTGAAACAGCCCCCGAGGAAAAGCTGTGAGACCCACCCTGGCCTGAAGTGCAGGCAGGTCCCGCAGGAGCTCTTATCAGGGCTACTAAGAGTGTAGGGAGAAGTAAAGGCGAGGTCCATGAGCCTTTCCTCTCTGGCCTCGCACTGCTCCCTCCTTTCCCCTCTCTTCCTCGTTCTCCCTCTCCTTCTCCACCTCCATTTCGCCCCCTCTCTTTCCCTATCCTTCCCACTCTCCTTCCACCTCTTTCTCTCTCCCTCCCCTCTCCATCTTTCCCCATTTCCATTTCCCTGCCCTTGCTTATTCTGTCTCTAGCCTTTCTCCCCCCACTCTCTCCTCTTTCATTCCCTCCATCCTTTCCCTCTCTCTCTCCTTCAGGCCTTTCTTTCCCCTTCCTGTCTCTAAACCTCTCCATTTCTTCCCTTTTCCTTCCTGTTCTCCCTCTCTCTCATTTTCTTCCTCTCCTTACATAGTACTCCTCTGCTTTTGGGGTCCTCAGTATACTCATGAGCCCCTCTCTCTGTTTCTGTCTATGCCTCCCTTGCTCCCTTAGGGGCCAGGGTCTGAGGTGGGGAACACTGTTTTACCATCTCTCTCTCTCTCTCTCTCTCTCTCTCTCTCTCTCTCTCTCTCACACACACACACACACACACACACACACACACACACACACACACACTCTAGCTGCTAGTGGGCAGTTGGCCCTGTTTGACTCATTTGTTTCCCTCTTGGGGAAAGACTGAGGGCAGAGCTGGTAGATAAATGTGTGGAGGTGTCCCAGAGTCCCTCCCAGCTCCCCTACTTTCTTTGCCCAGGAAGGGTAGGTGGTCTTCAACCTTCCAGCTGGGCTCAGCCTCTATGTTTTGAGGGGTGGTGTTGAAGGGTACCTCACAGGCTTTTTCCATACCTAGTTTGAATAGTGAGAGCATCCACTGAGGATGCCAGCCCTTGGTACTCAGGTAGAGGCTGGGCACAATGTCAGGTTGAGGTGGCACCCTTGTAAGTCCCTCTACTGGCTCTGGTTGCCAGCCTGAGATTGGCCTCATTCCTTTGGCTCCCCTGAGGTTGCCAAGGTGGTTCCTGGCAGACACCAGAACAGAGTGTTCGTGGCTCAGCCTTCCTTGGAGCCCCACTTACAGCTCAGTGTGGGTGGTCAAGGAGGGAAGGAAGGCCAATTTGGGTGGGGTCAGGGGGATGCCCTTCTAGCTGAGAGACTAACCATGGCTCAAAAGAGACCCCTTCAAGCTGCCATGAAAGGGTCTGGAAGGGGAGGGTTGAAGCCTGTCAGCAGAAGGGCCTCAATTGCAGGGTTCAAAGTGGCTCTGCTGAGGAAGGGTCTCTGGACCAGGCTCACAAGTAACATTTTCTCTTCTGGCCTCAGAGTGAGTAGAGCTTTACATCAGGTAGGCATACAGAATGTGAGGGACTTCAGGAACAGAAGCCTGGTCTCCTATGTTTGTGGTCTCCTAATTTTCTGGCCTTAATGCATTGGTCTTGTGCAGACCCTTCCCAATGCTCACTCCATTAGCCAAAGAACAAAGAAAAATCCTTTCATTCATGGGTTTGTGGGGGAAAGCCCCTGAGCAGAAAAACCCTAGTTATGCAGAGGTGACTGCATCTGGGAGGGCCTTGGGGCATCTTGGCCAGCTTCCTAGGGGGTGGCTCACAGACCTGTCAGTCTCTTAACCCTGTCACACCCTTAAAAAATTTTGAAGACATTCCCCCACACCGACCCAAGAGCTCTGATGTGCTTCTGTCCCTCGGTGTAGCCCATATCACAAAGGTAAAACCTCTTGGTATGACGCTGCAGATGCTTGGGTCCCCAGCCCATACTTGGGTGAGCACTGTACTAGGGAGCTTAGCAGAGGATGGGGGTGGTCAGTGGCCTTGATGCTTCTTCTTTAGGCCCACCATCTTTTGATGCAGGGATGAGAATCTGCTTCTGTCTCCTGCCTTCTTCAGAGCTGCACTGACTCCATGGAAAGGACAACAAGAATGGACCAGAACTGATGTGCTGGCCTAGACTTAGTATTTTCAGAAAACAGACCTGGTTTAATTCAGGGAGGTGGCAAGGTCCTGGCTCCACAGTTAGCTCCCATCCTCCTAAAATCTGGGTAAATAGGAAGAAAGGAAAGGCAGTTATGTGCTCACACTTCCCCCAATAACTGACTGTTTCTCTTAGGACCCACCTAGGCCAAGAACCCTACCTCTCAGGCAGCTTTCCCTGGTGGTGGGCAGACCACCCAAGTGAGCCAACCACAGAGGCTGGTTTCGATTTTGAGGAGCCAGAAAGCAAGCCCCTGATGATGTGCCTGCCCCAGACTCCCTGCCCCAAGGCTGCCCTGCAGCTCCTCCCTGCTTGCCTGGCTGGGTGATTGTGACAGGACAAGAATTCAGCAGTGGGGCTGGCCACTCACAAACCTTTGCTAAGCCTCTGCTGGTCTTGTCACCATCACCATGAATCTCACTGAGGAAGCCAAGGGGCAGCCAGGGACTTGAAGCTATTAAGAATTCAAACCACCAATGGGACCTTGGGCTGTATCAACAGATTCCAGGAACAGGACCAGATGGTCCTTCATCCTCTGCCTTCCTCTGGAGCTCTGTGAGCCATGTTCTGGGTGCTGTGGTTTAGGGGGCAATGGACAGAAAGCCTTAAGAATGTGGATCAGCACCAGGACCAGCCCCATCTCCAGAGGCCCAAGGATGAAGCCTGTTACTGACCCACTCAAAGAAGAGCGAGGGGTCAGGGGTGCTGAATGAGGTGTACACTTGTGACTGTGGCATTGCTTTGTTTGGTTCTTCTTGTTACTAGAATTATGTTTTTCATTATTGGGAGGTGATAGTGATGAAAGAAAATAGTTGTGTTTTGTTTTTTTGCTTTTTGGAGGACAATTGGGGTTAAGTGACTTGTCCAAGGTCACATGGCTAGTTTTTGTGTTAAGTGTCTAAGGCTGGATTTGAACTCAGGTCCTCCTGACTCCAGGGCCAGTGCACTATTCACTGTGCCACCTAGCCTCCCTGATAGTTGTTCTTAAAGGGTCATGGAAACATCTTCCAAAATGAAACTGAAAGGGCTTCAGACGGAGACAGATGAGCCAAACAACTTGGAAAGGAACACGCTGAACATGTATATTATACCCACATAAGCCTACCCACATATATGTGTATACATGTGCAGAGGAATGTGAATGTTATGGAGATTAAAACAAGGTGTAGGCGGTAGGGATTCACAGTCTAACATATAACCCTCTTTTTCTCTCCTACATGACAAAGGAAAGTGTTCTCTTTCTGTTTTAGCATCTACATTTTTAAACAGGAGACCTTGGTCAGCTGGAGGCTACACCAATGAGTACAATTAGGGTGGTGAAGGGCCTGGAGTCCCTGTCCTGTGTAACAGGGATGTGTGGCCAGCTCTGTCCTTGGACCCTTTGGAAAAGCTGAGGTCACTGGCCATGGGTGGACAGCACTGAAGGACTTGGGCATGAAGGCGTCCCTGTCGTATCCCATGAGCAGTAAGGGCCATTGCCCCTTTCTCAGCTGTGCAGATAACACCTTTTGGCCTTGTGGATGGAGGGGCAAGAGAGTGACTGGTGCTTCCCCCCACCCCCAGTCTAGTATCATATGGACCATTCTGCAGTCATGAAAGCCGGGCACTAGGAAGGTCCATCCTCTGATCCACCTTCATCACAAGCTCCCAGAACTGGCTTCCAAACTGATGTGTGCCCTCTGTGCCCAGGCCCACAGCTCTTCCAAGTCTGTCTACCAGTTGTCCTTCAGGAAGTAATCCTATAGGCAGGCACAGGTGCTAACAGCTTCTTGGTCCTTTCTCTTGTACATGTACTGACAGCCCATGGCAGCCTTTGAAATCTTCCCCATGAGGATCCACTGCAGATGGGGCTCCTTGAGGGCCATGCCAATGGTGCCACCGCCAGAAGGGTGCCAACCTGCTTTTCCCAACTTTACTTTCCTGTGACTTGAATTTGATAATGGACTCCAATCACCATAGAAATGTGAGCTGATCTGATGAGGGAGCACTGTTCCTCAGCTAGGAAGTCACCGGTTTCCTGTCTGGGTGGAGAGAACCAGAGGTGTGTTTGCCACAGCTGTTTCTGCATAGCACATTACACTTAGACCAAGAAGAATCCCCACTCAACTCCATTGAGATTTACATTGAGTGGGAGGCTCTAATTAGGATGGTTTCCTAGGGAACTGAAGAACATTCAAAGGGTGGTTTTTGAGATCTATATTTAACTCAATGGAGCTTTCTCAGAGTTTGGGCTTGCTTCCTTTTGGTTCATCCCATTTGGCAAGTCTGGTTTGGGACAACTGCCTCTTTTGGAGGGGACTGAACAGGTGTGAAACTGCACAAGCACCTTTGCTACAGGCTAGTCTAGGGACCGTTGGCCCCAGTGTGGCCCCACCAGGCAGCAGCTCCGGATCCTGCCTCTGTTGTCTCCAGGCCATGTCTGGGGACCCCTACCACTGTGGCGCTAAGAGGGGAAAGAGAGTTTGCTCATGACCATGGAAGCCGTGGTCACACATCAGGATTGAGCCACGGCAGGAGGAAGGTCGTCAGGTGACTTAACGACAGTGTTTGTGACTTTATTCTGGAGGTCAATAGCTCAGGGAGCTTATGCTGGTGATGGCAGGGGGTTCATGAGAATATTGACTGAGCCTTATTTTCTGCCTGGAAACGGAGCACATAAAATGCAAAGGCATTTGTGAAATGAAAATGTATATCCACTTGGTTTAAAACAGAGTGGGCAGCAATAGAATCAAAAGACCAGCCTTAGATACTGGCTCTGTCTGGGTGACCTTGAACAAGCCTCCCAGCCCCCAGGCCTCAGCTTCCTCATCTATAAAGTGATATTCATGCTGGATGGCTTCAGACGTGCCCCACCTCTCAAGGTTTGGTCTGGTGAATGAGATGGTTTCCTCAACCATGGTCTAACGAGAAACATAACCCACCTATGGCTCACTGTTCTTGGCTGTGGTTATTATCTGTGGAGCAGATTCACACCCAGATAGAACACTTGTTAATGTCTGCCTGGCATGTGTGTGGGGGCGCTTGCAAACACCCTGGAAGTGTCTCAGTTCTAATATTTGAGTCCGGAAACAAAAGCAATCCCTATACAAACATCAAAGAACAAGGAACAAAAGCCCTAAGTGGGCCCTTGGATAAGGAGCAGCTTGGTCCCCATGACAAGGTAGCAGCTGAAGCCCCTTTCTGGGCACCCTGAAGTGGCAGACAGGGCATGATGGGAGGGGTAAACTCATGGACGATGAGTGGCTGGGTCACATCTTTGGACTAAGCTGGAGAAAAGGTAGAGGGGCCTGAGATCTAGAGAGGACTGAAGCATGGATGGAGGCCAGAGAGTCAAACTGGGTCCCTGCAGAAGATGAAGCCAGGTGACCAGAGATGGCAGGAGCTGAAGGTCCAGAGAGCCTCGTGGAGAGGGGAGGGGGCTTTTCTGGGCCTGCTCTCCTGGAGGGAAGAGGGCAACTTCCTCTGGGCTGTGGGTGAAGTGGAACAATGTCATGACCTGGACGTGGAGGAGCAGGAAAGGACAGAGGTGGTGGGCATGGCGCTGTATGTACTTAGGTCCATGGAGGTTATGTGTCTCTACCTGGGTGTGTCTAGGTGTGGCTCACAGGGAGGCAATAACAGGCATCTCTCGAGTCTCCTCCCAAGAGAGACTTTGATTCTCACCAGGAAGGGAGCAGGAGGCTCAGCCCAGAGGCTGCCTCTCAACTCTGCTTAGAGAGAGGCTAGATGGGCCGGAATTATATCCATCTGCTCCCTTTAAGACTGTTCATCCAGGGGAAACAAATCTTAGGTTCAAACTATGTTCTTGGTCTCTACCCATTATCAGGAAATAAGTGTCTTGAGCTGTATATACAAGGCACGATCCCCATTCCACAAAATGCTGCTGTTTGTCCTCTTGAAGAGGACCACGTTCTCAGGGAGGTGATGATAGCATAATGTACAAGTGAATGGGGTTTAAGTGAGGCAGAGCTGTGCAAAGCCACCAGCCTCACTGTCTCTTCATGAGCCATCTGGGTCCAGTGGCAAGATATGGATCAGGATGACTGGAGACCGCCCAAGAGGCAGGGGGAGACTTGGCCATTCAGTGCTTAAGACTAGGTAAGAAAAGAGATGGAGAATGGCCACTTTTCCTAGTTAAAAAAATCCATCTGGAAGGGGAAGACCCTCAGGGTTTCTGGCCAGAAGAGAAACAATTGATTCACACACACAGAAAACAGACCCAATGTAAGTTAGTGTATAGCAAAACAGAAGTTGTATGTACACACACACATACACGTTTTACAGGTATATAAAGTGTACACACACACAAATAACATACACATAGTGTGTGGGTGTGCGGGTATAGGATATGTTCGGGACAATACACACAATAACCAAGTCTCCCACTGGGAGACAGAAAACTCAGCTGAACCAAGAGAGAGTCTCAGATCTGACCCAAGGTAAAGTTCCTCCATGTCTCTAGCATAGCAGGCTGGGAAGAGGCACATGACCGAAGGGCCATCTCTTCCACAAGTCCACCTCTTCTCAGGGTTTCTCTCCCTCCAGGGACCTGAAGAGAAACTGGAACGAGGCATTTTCTCCCTTGAAGCTGAAAGTCAGAAGATGGGGCTCTCTCCTCCTGAACTCTTCCCCCACTCTGGCCCTCGAACAGCACTGAGCACTGAGCCATCTATCCCCACCAAGAAGCGCAGTCAGTGAACCCAGTCCTCTGCTGATCCTCGGAAGCTTGTGGCCGCTGCTTCTTGTTGAGAAGAGATGTTAACTTCATCCTGAGGCTAAGTTCATTCCTCTCCTGCTGGGGGAATCTTCACCATCACAGGATGGCTCTTGTTATTGGCAGGAGCTCTGAATGTGACAGACAATCAAAGCTGGCCAGATATTGAGAGACTGATCTCGGCAAACCTGTGTCAGGGGTCTGCTGGTAAATGTTTAACATCCAGCCCTCCAAAGGAAGCATTGTTTGCACTTTCTCTGCCATAGGTCAGCTGTATCCGTGCTCACACTGACAGGTCTCCAAGTCCTGGGAGAAAGAGCAAGCCAACAGAGGAGGGGTGTTCAGACTGTTTACAGACCCCAGTGAATGTGGAAAACCTTCTCCACTGAGGGTGAAGCCCAGAACTTTACTCAAGCTCAAGTACAGCTTGGATGGTCACCCAGGGGCTGAGGCAGCACGTGGGGCAGAGCTGCAGTTCCATGTTCCTAGGAGTCAGATGGGGAGGTTCTGGAGGGAAATGCTGGGTTGGGGTTTGGTCAAGAGGGGATTTGTGAGAAGCCTCCCCCCTTCATCTGACCTGACCCATATTAACCTAGAGCTTGGGGCTCTGGGCCATGGCTTCCTAGGACACTGCTCAAGATGATAGACTTTATGCTGCTTTATGCTAGATTGCATGGAAACATGGGCTTGTGACCTTGGAATGTCACTATGAGAGGAGCTTTGGGTCTGGAGATCTAGGTAGAAGATGGCTTCATGGCACACTTCTAGCTTCCTCCTTGGAGAAAGCCCAGTAAGCAGGAGATGGTTCATGTTCTGAGGAACTATGCCCCAGCCCTCCATCTCCTTGATGGCCTTCTCTTAGTGAAAGGCTCATGGGAGTCACCCCTGATGCCCTCAACACCTGTATCAGTGTGCATGGGTCTGCAGGAGCTGGGGTGCTCTTCTCCTTCTCTTCTACTTCCCCCAGCCAGGCTGCTCTAGTAGCAAGCCCTGAGCCCAGGGAAAGGCACCCTGGGACACACACAAACCACTCCACTTGGGTTCTCTTCACCACTACTCCCTCTGCACCCCCGCAGGCACTACTGCTAGAGCTGAGGCTGCCACACAGAGTAAAGTAAGGAAACTTTAAAAACTTAATTAAGAGATAAAAGCAAACACAACAATATGACAGTGGCCCGCCAGGGAAACCACAGGGCCAGCATTTATGTGCTCCTTCCATAAGACACGTCTCATTAAATCTGGAGACAGGACAACAAGCTTTCTTCTCAGTTAATTTCAATATATGTTTATGTGGTGTTTAAATTCCCTTTGGGTTCATGTAAAGGCATAAAAGCCATTTTGATTAGGCAGCTCCAGACTGAGCTGAATCCTTGTGACCTAAAGTACTTAGGGTGGAACTTTTAAAAAATCCAGAAGAAGCCTCTTTCCCCAATCTGGGCCACCCTGTAAATTAACAACAAAAGGATGGTAGATTTTAACCACTGTTATTTCCCCCTGCCCCCATTAACAACAAATGATTCATGGGAGATTTTTTTTTTTTTTTGCTTCATTCACCTCTCAGTCTATAATGTTCTTTTTGTGTTCACTGAATCAGACCCAAAAAGTAGTCATTAATGGCTCAAGGTTAAGTTACAAGAATATCTCAGGAGGGACCAGGGATCTGGGCTTGGCCTTTAATGCCCATCTCAAGGACTTGGCAGCTTGCTTACGGAGTTTGCAGATGACACATGTCTGACTGCTGATTTCACCTAGTGTTGGCTGCACCATGTCCCTGTCCTCTGCCCTCATTGACTAGACTTCTGCTCCTGGCACCTTAGCTCTGGCTAATGAACCCTTGCTCAATCTCTCCTAAAAACAGGGAAGCCTGGCAAGGCTTTCCAGCCACTGCTCCCCGGTCCCCTTTCCAACTCCAGCTCCCCTGCCTCTGCAAAGGCGAGAACTTTCTCCCCTTTGTATCTATGTCCTCATTGTTGGCACCCTGATTACACATAGTAAGGTCTTAATAAGTGTTCTCCATTCATTTATTCTATGATGGACCAAAATGTTGGGCTAATCCAAACATCAAAAGTAATAGAGATGAAATTTAACATTCAAAAGCCAGTTTCATTGGTATGGGATCAAGAGGTGGGGAATGGTGAATGATGAGAGAAAGCAGTCATTTGAGAAAGACCTAGGGGTTCTAGAGGACTGCAAACTGAATGTGAGACAGCAGGGGGATATGGGAGACAAGAAACTTAATGGCATCTTAGAGAGTCCAGGAACAGGGAGGGGATGGACCGGCTGGAGTGGAGTGCTGAACTTGGTCCTGGGGGCTTCCAGGCTGGGGCCATCCAGCATGGCAAAGACCCCCAAGATTCTGCTCTAAGAGGAAAGACTGAAGGCACTGCAGTAATCATAAATAACCATTTATATAGCACATTGAGGGATGCAAAGCTCTTTAAAAATATCTCACCTGGGGCTCACAACAACCACAAAAAGTAGATGCTATTGTTATCCCCATTTTTTGATCTTTTTGGAGGGGAGGGGAAGGCAGGGTAATTGGGGTTAAGTGACTTACCCAAGGTCACACAGCTAGTGTTAAGTGTCTTAAGGCTGGATTTGAACTCAGGTCCTCCTGACTCCAGGGCCAGTGCTCTACTCACTAGTTGACCCTGTTACCCCCATTTTTACAGATGAGGAAACTAAGGCACAGAATGGTTAAATGACTTGGGGGAGGTCACATAGCTAGTGTCTGAGGAGGGGTCTCAACTCAGGTCTCCCTCACCTCAGCTCTTTTGTTCTATCCTCTGTACAAAGTTTTGCCTGAAAAAGAGAAGGTTTGGGGAAGATATTGAAGATCTGTCACATGAAAGAAGCAAATTTGTTCTGTTGGGGCCCAGATGTCAAAACAGTGGACAGAGTCAGACTCAGTGGAAGAATTTTCCCCACAATTAGAGCCATTCCAAAGAGAAATATCCTAATCTCTCTCCTCTCTCCCCTCTCCCCCCACACCCTTAGATGCACTTTGATAAGTGTGGGATTTGTGTGCCTTATTCAAGTCATTGACAGAACCAAACAGGGTCAAACCCCAACGATTCCCTTTAGAGTCATTAGAGAATAGTCTTCAGGTTTTCTCATTCAGCCAGCACTGAACCCTTCTAATTGGACTACGTTCTCACCCACCGTGCTGCATCTTTTTCACAAGAATAGTAGAATTTTCTCCAGTGCTTTGCCCAAATCCAGGTGGCATGATGGGAGCAGTCAACATTGGAAGGACTATGGGAAGATAGGCAAATGGAATTATTTGTGAAGCTATAAAGTGTTGCATTGGTTCTGGGTTTCAATTTCTCCAAGATTGTCCAGGTTGTCCAAGAAAAGTGATTAACTCTCCAAAACACTGGATCAGCAACCCCACCGATGGGCTTATATTCATATAATCCTATTTCATGATAGAAAAAAAAATGAAGCAAAGTGGATGCTTATGGGTTTGGGGTTAAAAGAAGAGCAGGAGGGCAAGAATGGGGGGAAACAACTATGGCAATTAAACATGCTGCAATATTTTTATATGGTGTAAAGGTAGGGTCTGTTTTAGCTCGGATACCATAACTAGATGAGAACATGTCTCAATCAATCAAAAGACCCTTAGATTACATGTGAAGACTTTGAAAGCCATTGCATGAAGGGAAATGATGACAGTCAGGAAATTGTTCTAATAGATTTCATCGTGCTTCTGGGGATTATTTATAAATTTTGAAGCTAGTTAAGAAGAGAAATTATAAAATTAGAGTAGACCAAATTAAAATCAATGACTCCATGACAAGAAAAACATCAAAAGATTTAAAAAGATATTTAGCATTTCTATAGTGCCTTAAGGTTTGCAAAGAGTTTTTGAACTATCTCATTTGATCCACACAACACCCTGAGAGGTAGGCACTATTATTACCTCTATTTCATAGATGAGAAAACTGGGGTAGGCAGTGGTGAAGCAATGCACTTGGAGTTACATAAGCTAGTAAGTATCTAAAAACTGGGTTTGCACACAGATCTTCCAGACTCCAGATCTACTCTTTTATCTGCTGTGTTCCCGCAAATACAATATATTTGCTAACAAAAACAACTGACACAGCAAACAGGAAATGGAGAAATAATTTAAGGATCTCCAGAGTCCCTGACAACCATGATACAAAAGCCTGTATCTTATACGGCAAGAAACCATGAATAAAAATTGCCCAGATCTATTAGAATTGGAAGGCAAAGTAGGGACTCTAAGAATCCACTGATCACCTCTTGAAATGAATAACAAAAAGAAAAGTTCTGGGAACATCAAAGCCAAAATCTGGAGCTTCAGGTGAAAGGAAAAAAAAATTCATGGAAGCAGTATAAGTATCCAGGGCACTAGACCTGATAGATTCTATCTGGAAGTACAACATCTAAAAACGTGAAAGAGATTGAATAGAACCCTATAGGAGGAAAATAGAACATTAATCGATGAGAAGACTTCCAACCCCTTCTAATGAAAAGACAGGGAGTAGCTTTGAAATGCAAATATGAGTCTGGGGAAATGTAGGAAGGCAAATTGACATGAGCTGGTTGGAACTTCATGAAAACTAGGGCTAACCCTCTAACAGGAGGAGAAACAAGTTTTCCTGGAGAACTGGTATTGAGAGGAATAAGGTAAAACAGCAGGGGTAGGGGGGGCTGGGGGGCTGACTGTTCTGAATATAGAAAGATAAGTGCAGGGGGAAAGGAATACCAACTAATGTAGAAAGGAGGAGGAGGGGGCTGGAACTTTGTGTTTCTTATACCTGGGGCATGTGAGAAGAGTGTTCAGGTATGGACAGAAGGTATGGGAGGGATATGCATCAGATGATTCTCACTCTTAGGTGAAATGGACAAATGATTGATGAAACACATATCCCCCCACTCCCATCCCAGGCCAGAGTGTGATGTAGAAATGGCTAAAACAGCAGAAAAGCAAGAGGCATAGAGCAGGGTGAGGAGATAGCAACAGCAACAACCACCCCCACAGCAAGAACAACTCACATTTATATAGGTCTCCACACAAATTAACTCCTTTGATCCTGGTTAAGCCTCAGGATCAAAGGAAGGAATAATCACAAGGAAATTAAATTTCCTCATCTTGACAGTTGGATTAAAAGGGGTGGAGAAAACTAGAATCTAAAGGAGAACCTTAGAATGTGTCTTAGACAATTGGGGACTGGCTGAACAAACTGGATTAATTGGGTCATATAGACCTCAAGAGGGAATAGGCATTTCTGGAGCTCCTACTTACTTTGCCGCGCACTTGACAAATATGGTCTTGTTTGATCCTGGTGCCATAAGAAATGATAAAACCTGTTTGCAGAGAATCCAGGGTAGCATGAACTGTGGCCGAGTAGAGAGAACAGAACCAGGAGGACAATGTCTGGAGGAACATCTTTTCACAGACTCCAGTGTCCCTTGGATCCTCCAAAGCACCAAGAGAATCATGGCATTAAAAGGACAGGTTTTTATTTCAGGCAAAAGCTTGGGGTCCTGAAGTCTTTGACCCATTGAAATAGTGCTTCAACTAAAGGGTGATGAAGAGAACCATGCTGACATTCACGACAAACTAGGGGTTTTGAAGAGTAGAGAACAGTTACCATCAGATAAATGGGTGAGCAAAAAAGAGGAGTCAGGCAAGACCAAAGACAGACAACTGGAATGTTCCGCATTCCCTTCTTTGTATCTGAAGTGTAAGTCACCCAGCAGGAAGACTAGTCATTCTAGGATGAAATCATGGCAGGACATCCACAAAGAATTGTGCAATATTTCTGCATGTGTATAAGAGACATTTTGTTGGAGGGCAGCCTTTAAGGCTCTAATTAACTCTGTGGAATCAAATACTTTGGGCATCAAACAAAAAGCACGTTGGGGTCTTGTACACCCTGTATCTTCTAGCTCATTGTTCCACCGTGGGGTATTGCTGGTAAGAACATGACAGTCCTGATGTCTGTATCAGTGGAGAAGTAGGTACACAGGTTAGTAATTATTGATGTTCTTACAGCCACCACTTTTTTTTAAAAAAATAGAATCTCAACTCCTTTACTCCCTTCTCCCATGCCTTGAGTAGCATGTCTGGAAACATGATGCTGAGTCCAACTGGGGCTAACTCCACTCTTCTTGACAATGAAAAGTTTGCCGTAAACATTTCTGTAGGTCTTTTCCATCTTTTGTTTGCATGTGATCTTTCTTTCCTTTTTATTTCTAAATGCACTCTAGATGGTTACCTCTCTCTAAACTTTCTTTAAATTGGGTCTCCCCTTCAAGTCTCATAAATTTCCACCATCCCTCTCTGTTGAGATTTTAGGAACAAGCTAATATTTTAAACTACTATTGCCCTGGGATGTGACAGTTTTCTACTTGGCAACTGATTGCTGACAAAGGTAGATTTGGTCTTTTGGTCTTGTTATGACAATCTATATTAAACTTCCACTGAAACTACTAAAAATCTGTGTTAATATTTTTTCCATTCACTCCCCATTTTCATCAATTACTTAAGTTTGCTTTGTTTTGAAATAAATTTTTATCCCTTTTGCTTTATTTATACCATCTGAATTCCCACTGTATTACTCCTCTCAGGGAACTGTTCCTCATAATAAAGTATTAAGGAATGAAAAAAATTACAAAATTAAACAATATATAAACAAATTGATGTTATATGGCAGTATCTCATGCCCAACATCCCCCACTTCTATAAACAGAGGGGGAGAGGGAGATGTCAGCTGATAACTCTTCTTAAGGCCCAACTTGGTCATGAATATCTTACAGCTTTCACTTTTCATTGTAAAGATGCAATGTGGTACAATGGTGAGTTAGCCTCAAGGGAGGCCATGGATTCAAATCCTGCCTCTTGACACAAGTTGTGGGACCCTGTGCAAAGGACCATATTTAGCACTAAGGACAAGTCTCCCAAGATACTGTGCTGGTGGAGGGAGCTCCCTCCCCCCCCCCCAGTTCCCTAGACTTTGTTTCCATGGCCACCAACATCATGCACAGTGCCTTCTTGAGGGTCTCCCCACATTTTTCACTCACTTCTCCTTGACAGTGGCCTTGAAGTCTCGTGCTCCTGATGAGTGACCCCTTTCCTCCTTTGCAGCTCCCCATAGGTGTTCTCTTTTCCTACTAGAATGTAGAGGCAGCTAGATGGCTCAGAGGATAGAGTCAGGAGAACCTGGGTTTAAATCTGGCCTCAGATACTAACTAGCTGTTCGACCATAAGCAAGTCACTTCACCCTCTTTGCCCTAGTTTCCTCATATGTAAAGTGAGCTGGAGAAGGAAATGGCAAAGCACTCCAGGATCTCTGGCAAGAACACAACTGAACAATAACAATTAGAATGTCAGCTCTTTGAGGGCAAGCAGGGACCATCCTTATTTTTGTATGTATCGGTCTTTCTCAGTACTTAGCACAGTGTCTGGCACATAGTGCTTAATACATCCTTGTTGACCTGATTTGAAAAACTTTGACTACTTTTCTATGAGGAATGGATCTTCATCTTACATATTTGTAAGCTTTAGGAGTATATGAATATATATGTATGTGTATATACCTACATACACATATACAAATAAATATAAATATTATACACACACACACAATACCTTGGATATCAGACCTTATCAGATACTTTTCATAAAATGTTTTCCCAGTTGAGTTTGCCTTATCTTAGCTGCATTTTTTTTAATACAAGAGCTTTCCAATTTCATATAATAAAAATTATTTATTTTGTCTTTTGCCAGTGGATTTTGTCCTTTTGGTTAAAAATTGGCCAGTCTTTCTTCTCTCCCAGCTAGGATAGTTATATGATCTGCTCTCCTAACTTTTTTCTGGTATGATTGTTAATATCCATTTGGAATTTATGGTAGGCCTTATCTTTTTCTTATGCTTATTCTTTCTCCTAAGTGAGGCTGGTCACCTCAAACAACCCTCCCTCACTCAAATCAGAGTTAACAGCAAACCACGCCATCATCTCCCTGATGCCACGGTCCTCCTTGAAAACAAAGGACAAACACACAATTCTTCCTACTGGCATCGTAGGCATTTTGATCTTTTCTCTGACTCCTTGTTGAAATGACTTACACATCAGTAACAAGTCACTTCCTGTCTTTTAAAATGAATCAATTTCAGTTTTGTGATGTTATTGAGACTCGCTATGTCCAGTGCCTTCTAATTCTGTCCTTAATGAAAATGGTCATGATATATTGGCATGGGATTTCTGTGTAACCTACAAGTCTTCTGACTTATCCTTTCTTACTCCAAAATCACATTTTCTCGTATGTTTTTCCCTACCTGCCCCATTACCATCTTTCCACTGAAGTTACCAAGCCCCCCTCCCCCAAAAAGATATAATTTGGAGTTTTTATTATCGAATTCTTGTAGATTTTTCTCTCTACCCTTTCATCCTCTCTAACAGATATTGGCATATAACTTGCAGTTATTTTTATGGTTGTCATTTTGTAAATACTTTCTACAAGCAATGAAATATGAATTTATTAGATATCCTACAAAATTGTGGTTTTTGTTGCTTTGTGTGTGCCAGAGTGAGAGCTGAGAAACTGAATTGTCTCCCCATTTCATTTATGGGAAATGACAAAATGCTGCACTCTGAAACCTTGGCCAAGTAAGTCAGACTAACATTTTCTGCTCCCATGTATACCTGAAGGAAATGCTAAATTTCAGTTAATGAAAATAAGGATGGATGGTTTTGTTTCCCATCGTGGACTCCTAAGGGGTCTATGAACCCCAAGGAAAAAATTGTTTAGACCAAATGTGAAAAAATCCTTGGCTACCTGGAGTGATACTGCATAGGAAGAGTATTCCTCTTGGCTGAGAAGATGAAGTAATGTGTCAGTCGGGGAGCTAGATCAGAACCAAAGCGCAAGGAAGTGGGAAGGAGAGAAGGTTCCAGCTTAGCCTCTGTAGGAAAGGGGAGAAGTCAGATCTCAGGCTCTTCTTAGAACCCCAGGGAATGCATAGGAGCCAAGCTCCTGGGAGCTGGCTTAGAAGCTTCAGAGCATGGCTACCCTGCAGAATAAAGCCCAATCCTGCCACCTGCTGGAGAACCTGGACGCCATCTTGTCGATCAGCTTCCCCTTCCTTCTTCACTGCTTTTGTTTACAAGAATGGCAGAATCAGCAGCTCAGGCCCTGAGGAGTCCGTCGTCCACTTGGGTCATTGCCCAAGACCTCACAGTTAGACCTCCAAGTTCCTATTTACAGTCTCTTAACTGTAACTCTCAGCATCCTCTCTCCAAATCCACCACATCCCTCACTGAGGACCATTTTGTGCTTCGTGGTTGGTTGTCACAGGGTAGCCAGCCTTAGTGGGCTCATGTTAGGAGGGCAGCCGTGGTCACTCTTGGAAGCCTTGCTAGGATGGTAGACCAGCCCTTTGAGAAGCCAGGGAGGGCCATCTCCCTGGCATGAGGAGGCAACAGAGGGGGAACTCATGGAAGGAGATGGAGTGGGGAGATAAAGAAACTCCCATATTCACAGAGGAGTTTTCTGCATAAAGCCTGAAGCACAAAATGAACAAGAGACTGAAATGGGATATGGGGTGTTCTGTTTCAATGTCTGGAAAGACTACAAGGAGAACTGGAGAGGAGAGAATGGGGTGGCCCCCCAGTTGAATAGGGGAGACAGGAAAAGGTCCTATAGGAGCAGGAGGAATGGCTCAGGGTGGAGGGAGGCACAAGGCACCAACAGCAGCAGCAGACATTTAAGGGAGACCTTTAAGAACATGCATGTGGAGTGCCCAGGGCCCCAGCCCCACCACCCTGCTTCAGAAAACCCAGGGCTGAGGTTCTCCATGGGTTGGCATCCTCTCCAAAGCACTGCTCTTGAGTCACCACTGAGGGCTAAGACCCTGTCAGTTTAAAGCAAAGACACTCAAAGAACCTGATCAGTAACAGGCCCCTTCCATTTCCACCTTCAACATGCAGCTCTCCCCAATGTGCTAGGCAAACTGCCCTTTGGGCTTCTCTCACCAAGTTTCTAACAAGAATAACTTAATGAAAAGATATGGTCTCTGGCAGGCTTGTGCCCCAAGCATTGAGTAAAGATAGGTTTTTGAGAGAGCAAACAGTTTAGAATCATGGAAAATATTGATAATCTTTTTAGATGGCATAAACACTGTTTCTCCACACCTCCTCCCACTGTGGCTACTAAAGAGGTGATAGGTTTTCCCCCAACTAAGCACCATCCTGCCACTCCTTTGTGCCAGGCTGAGCCTGCCCTCCACTGGACTTGCCATGTGTGTTGGGCTTTATTGCTCCCATCAGACTGAATACACAAGTTCATTTTTATTAATATGTTGGAAAAATCTATTTTTCTATCTTATAAGAACTTCAGCTCACAAAATAATATTTATAATACATGTTCTCTGACTCAAAGGGGAAACCAGAAAAAAGCAAAATGGAACAAGAAATTAATCTCTAATTTACAAGAATATTAACAGATGATGTATGGTTAGAAAGAATTTCCTGAAATAAAATAGCCGCAGCACATTTAAACCTTGCCAGAGTTTTCCTTAATGTGGTCTGTTTGAATAGTAAATAAAACCTATTACAATAAGGCTGGGATTCCTTCTAAGCAAATGTTTTCCCTCAATTAAAGCAAACAAAACCACCCCAAGGCTTCCTTTTCCCCTCATCCCAGAGATCATGCTAATGACCTTGCTTTCCTTACTTTATCTCTATTGAGAAAGTGCCTGAAAGGTACAAGCCAGAGGGAAGTGACCAATCCTTTTGGCCTCATCACTGGAACCAGGCCCTGCAGCCTTCTTGGCTTTGCAGACAACTCTGTCCTGGAACTGGTCAGAAAACCCCCCCTGGGAAGCCCTGCTGATCACTGCTTCATTCTTTCCTGGGCTCCACTCCTGGATCTCAGTTCTATCTCACTTCTTCCCCTCCCTAACCCCACCTCCTCCTCCACTGGGTGCAGACCCTCATCCCCTCACACTGGGACCACTGCCATAGCTGCTTGCCTCATATCTCCCTGTTCAGCAGTCCATCCTTTATTTATCCATGAGTGATTCCCCTAAAGCCCAGTCTGACTATAAAAGCCTCTACTCAATAAACTCCAGTGGCTCCTACTACCTACGATAGCAAACAGAAACCCTCTGTTTAGAACCTGCCCCATCCTCCCTTTCCAGCCTCCCTCCACCTTGATTCCCTCCATCCAGCAGCCCCGACCTCTTGGCTGCCATGGCAGCCTCTCTTGGCTCTGGCCATTAGTCCAGGAATCCAGGCCTGGAACACTCTTTCTCCTCTTCTCCAACTATTGACCTCCCTGGTTTCTTTTTACGTTTCAGCTAAAATCCCAAGGCCTGGGGTGGGCCTTCCCCAGCCCCTGGTGAATCTGGGGTCTTCCCTCTCTTCTCTCTTATGTAGCCTGTATACAGCTCCTTAACTAGACTTGCTTTGCTTGCCTGTTCTCTCCCCCACTAGACTGTGAGCTCCTGGGGGCAGGCACTGTCTCTTGCCTCTTCTTGTATCCCCAGGGCTTAGCACAGGGCCTGGCACACAGTAGGCGTTATATAAATGTTAGCTATTGCTTCTGTCACTATACATTATTATGTGCTAATAACTGTATAGCACTGAGTTGTGAGACTGGGTAACGGAGGAGTAGGACAGTACCTTGGGCAGTAACAAGAGTTTGGAAGGGAAGAGGGTTTGGGGGAAAGATGAGCCCCATCATGGAGCTCACCGTGTTGAGTTCAGATGACCATAGGGCATCCTTTTTGAAATAGGCAGCTGGGGATGAATGTAAAAGTTAAGAGAGAAGTTAGGACTGGACAAACAGCCAGCAGAGAGGATAACTGGATCCATGGGAGCTGGTGTGGCATAGAGGGAAACAGAAAGGCCAGGACAGAACCTCCTCAGACTCTGGCAGTGAGTACTGGGGACCTGGATGAAGATCCAGTCAAGAACACAGAGAAGGCAGTCTCAGAGAGGGACAAGGAGAATGGGGGTGGGGGTATAAGGGAGGACCCACAGGGTTCCAGGCTGCAGAGAGGTCAAGAAGAACTGAGAAAAGGCCATTGGATCTGGTAACTAATGGATCTTGGAGGAACCCGGACTCTCAGGAGAGGTGTACCCACCATCATAAAAGATCAGAGGCCAAACTGCAGACAAAAAGCTCTAGGAGGGCTGTTCTCACTGACCAGCTGCTTTACCTTCCCAGAAGGCAGCACTGGGCAGTTAGAGAACCCCTGTGGTGAAGGAGGTTCCTGTTCCTCCCAGAACACCCAATGCTGTGCCAAGGAGGAAGGGGCCACCCACTCTGCTGAGTCCTTGCCCAGGTGGGAGCCTATCAGGTGGTTGTTCCTCTGCCCCCTCCCCACCCTCACCCCAGGGTCTCAGGTCACTTAGTAGACAACAAATTCTGCTGGACGAGCCCAGAAGCTAGAAGAGCCAGTATTGGGGACCTGGAAGAGCCCAAAGACTTGTGAGGGAACCTACTGCTGAGGGCCTTCTCAAGGAGCGCAGCCAACAGAGGAGGAAGGATGGAGGGTGGCCACTAGCGGGATGGACCATGAGTAAGTCTTGGGGCGGCAGGGCAGGAAGCAGCTCCTGCTACCCAGAGAAACAGGATGCAGCTCTCCTAGGACAGGGACAGTGGAGGCCGGGCTTGCTTGCTACAATGTAACAATGTAACGGGAGATGCTCCATTTCACAGGACTTCCTCATCTTCATGGGAAGCTTCTGACTCTGTGCTGGAGGCGGTCCACGGTGGGAGCCCACGGGAGGGGGCTGGTCCTCAGGATGCTGTATCACCCCTAAAGGAGGGGAGGGGATTCTCCTGAGCCCCCTGCCCACCAGACCACACAGGGAAGTTCCAGCTAGACGTGCTCAATCCCACCGCCTCTACTTCGGTGCGCTTTAGGTTGGAGTCACCCCGTTCCTGGCCTCAATTTCCCCCTCTGTAGGATGAGGGGGTGCACCGGGGCGCTTCCCACCTACTGGGCCCCCTCCCATTCCTCGTCCTGGGAGATGAAGGAGGGCTTCCTGGAGGTGGCAGGCCGAGAAGCTCAGAGCGTGCTTCCCCATGGGAGTCGGATGGGCCGTCTGTTTCCTGGGGTGTGGAAGAACACTGGGCTGAGGCTCCCGGCACGTGCCTCTCCTGGGCCGCCCGCCAAGGCCGCTCAGGCTCCGCCCCCCAACGTGCATTTCCCCAGCCCATCGCGCAGGCGCACTGCAAACCAGCGATCCAGCGACAAAGGAACAGAGCCCATGCGCAGACGCGCTGGGTATTTGATGGGGAAACTGGACAGTGCGCAGGCGTGCCCGGTCCTATAAGATACGCCCCCTCCCTCCCCAAGTTGTGCCCTGCGCTGGCGCATTGGGAACCGCCCTGAAGGAAAAGGCCATTCAGAGGTGGGAAGGGGAAGTACGCAGGCGCATTGGGAGCTTCCGAAGGCTAAGGCGGCAGTGGACCTGAAGTAAGAAGTTCCTGAGGGAGACGTAACGAAGCCGAGCGGCGCGCGCAGGCGCATCGCGAGCCCCCGTGGGGCCGGTGCCTTCAGGCCGCTGGCACCGCCATGGTGGGGCCGCACGCGTCTCGCGTCCGGATCCTGTACCGGCGGCTCCTGGCGCTGCACCGCGCGCTGCCGCCCGACCTCCGCGCCCTTGGCGATCAGTACGTGAAGGACGAGTTCCGGCGACACAAAGGCGTTGGCCGCGAGGAGGCACTGCGCTTCCTGACCGAGTGGGAGGCAAGTCTGCGCGTGCGCTTGCGCGGCACGTCTATGCGCGTGCGCACGCCCTTCGTCAGTGACACCCCCCTCTCCCCTCTCCCCTCCCAGTGGGCTGGCCCAGGGGAAGCTGTGGCCAGCAGCATTAAGGGCCTACTGCGTGCCAAGTGTTGTGCCAAGAGCTGTACAGTCATCATCATGATGGCATCATATACGCCTACTGTGTGCTTCCCAAACATCTCATTTGGTCCCCACAACCCTGGGCGGTGGTGACGCCGGGGCACGAGAGGTTCGTAGGCATGCCCACTTCTCGAAGCTCGTCATTGTGTCAGGCTGGATTTGAATTGAAGTCTTTCTGACTAGACCCAGTGCTATATCCACTGCAACATCTAGCTGCATTTATTAGTCACCTACTGTGTATCAGGCTCATCAGTCAGTTAGCATTGGTTAAGTGCCCACTGTGTGCCAGGCAATGTGCTTAAGCCCTGGGGATGCAAAAAGAGGTAAGGAGCTGTACACGGGCTACATGGGAGAGAAGAGAGGGAAGACCCCAGAATCACCAGGGGCTGAGGAAGGCTCACCCCAGGCCTTGGGATTTTAGAAAACCAGGGAGATGAGTAGTTGGAGGAAAGGAGAAAAGAGTGTTCCAGGCTTGGGTTCCTGGACTAATGGCCAGAGCTGAGACATGCTGCCAGCCAGCAGGCGGGGCCCGCTGGATCTAAGAATACATGGAGGGAATCAAGGTAGAGGGGGACTGGAAAGGGAGGGGGGGCAGGTTCTAAACAGAGAGTTTTTGTTTGCTATTGCAGGTAGTAGAAGCCACTGGAGTTTATTGAGTAGAAGCTTTTATGGTGGGACTGGGCTTTAGGGGGAATCACTCATGGATAAATGAAGGATGGATGGACAACAGGGAGAGGAGGCAGGCAGACCCCCAAGCAGCTATGGCAGTGGTCCCAGTGTGAGGGGATGAGGGTCTGCATGGGGTTGAGTGTGTGTGTGTAGAATGATATAATTGTCAAGATGGAGCAGAGGTGAGGTGGGGCAGAGGTGAAACTGACCAGAGATGGGGGCAGAGGTGAAACTGACCAGAGATGGGGGCAGAGGTGAAACTGACCAGAGATGGGACAGAGGTGAAACTGACCAGAGATGGGTCATAGGAGAAATTGACAGGCCTTGGCACCATATTGGATTGGGGGGGGGGGGGTGAGAGAGAGTGAGGAGTCCAGAGTGACTCCTAGTGAGGGACTTGAAGGATAGGGGTGCTCTAGATAGTAATAGGGAAAGGGGGGGCATATCACCTTTCTGGGGATGATTACTTTTCCACCTGTAAAGTAATGGGACTAAAGTAGAGAATATTTAAACTCCATTCCAGCCTTTAATATATCATGGTACAGTAATTCAGATAACCTTAGTCTGCAGTTCAGTTCAGGGGATATTTCTTCATCTCCTGGGCTGTGCCACAGATAGCTTGTAGTCCAGTAAATAGAGCACTGGGCCTGGAGTTAGGAAGACTTGAGTTCAAATCCAACCTCAGACACTAACTGTATGACCCTGGGCAAGTCAATATGCCGCTTTCTGCCTCAGTTTCCTCAGCTGTAAAATGGGGACCATAATAACACATACCTCCTAGGGCTTTTGTGAGGATCAAATGAGAGACTGATTGTAAAGTAATTAGCACAGTGCTTGGCACACAGTAGAGGCCGTAGAAATACTTGTTCCTTCCCTGCCACCTTTACCCCCCCCCCCTTTCCCTTCTCCAAGGAATTTCAGGAAGCTGTGTACAGAGATAGCCATGATCCTGATCAGAATGACATTTAATCCATAAACTGGCATGAAAGACTTGTGGAGTCTGGCATGATCTTTGTATGGGGAGACCAGTGGGGAAATGGGGTGTCATCTTGGGGAAGAGCTTAGCTGGAAGGTAGTTGGTGTGGGGGGCACCAGTGAGCATCCCTGTGGACAGAGTGTCTGGGGGCTTGTACAAAGGGCAGCAGGTGCTTGCAGTGCTGTCAGGGAAAGGAGGCCAGGAGCCAGGATCTGGAGCCCTGGGTTTGAATCCCACCTTGATGCTTCCTTCTGGTGTGTGCCATCACAACCATCCCACCTGGTAGGGGAGGAGCTGGGCTCTCTTTCCTAGTCTGACTGTGGGAGAGCAGAAGGACCTGAGGAGGCTCCCAAGAAAACAGCATGTTGTAGCTTTCACTCTATACTCAGCAAAGTTGTCAGTCAGGAAGGAGGCAAAACTTCTACTCAGAAGTGGAAGAGAGGACAAGCCATGTGACACACAAGGTATGTCTTTAGGCGATGAGCCCTGATGCTCTGACCACACTGGCGGCCTTACAGGGCCAGAGAACAGAAATTAAAGTGTGAACTCGAACCAAAGGCACCAGTCCAGTCCAGTTGCAGAAGAGGCTTTGGATCAGTAAGCCGGCCCTCTGAGGTGCCCACTGAGCTCAGTGTCAGTGATGGTGCCTCTGGGCTCCAGGATACTCTGAAGGACTGAACATCGACTAGGGGGATGATCTGCTTTGGGGAAGGGGGGCTCCTGCAGCTATGGTTCCCCTGAATTCTGATGCAGTCTTGTGCCCACACGACTTTGGCATCAAATCCCCTCAGTCATGCTGGGCGGCTAGCCTACCCTCTCCACTTGTTAAAGCTTTTTTGCCAGGAGGGATTCTCAGTCAGTGGCTTTGAGAGCAAGTTGTATAAGAAGGAGCATTTGCCTCGGCCTTTTGGGTTGGCAAAGTGCCCTGGGCACATTACCGCAGCCCTGCTACCTTCAGTCTGTGTGGGCTCACAGGGTCTTCCCACATCTCCGAGATCCTCTGCCTGCTCCCTTTTTTCTTACACCAGTGGTAGGTTCTCACTGTATTCATATGGCACAACCATTTAGCCTTTTCTTTGTTTTCACCACAAAAAGAGTCACCTGTCACCTCCTCCTGTGGTCCCTTAAATGAGATGCATGGAAAACCAGTCTCTTCCTCGTCTCTGCCCCGGAGCTTGCTACTCCTCCTTCCCTTCTTGTTCCAGTCACTGTGATCCCCCTCTTCACATTCTCTGTGGAGGGGCCTGTCATGTCATCTTTCCCACCACCCCTGTCACCCCAGCTCCGGCCTCTTCACCTCCCTTGGGGTGCTCCCTCATTCATCTCCTCCCTCCCCAGCCTCTCCTGTACACTGACACCTCATTCATTTTCCTTCAGGTTTCTCCAGTCATGTCAACCTGCAGCTTAAAACCCTTTGCAGAAGCCTGTCATTGCCCCAAGTGATTCGTAAGTCCCTCACTCGGACGTTCAAGGCCCACCTCGTGGAGGTCCCAAGCCTTTTGCACATTAATGACCTTCATGAGGCTCTCACTTCCATCTCCAGAGGTAGCCCAATGACAGCCTCACCCTAGAGAATGTAGATGTGGGAGCTCTGCTGCCATCGACAGAGAAGAAGCTTTATTGTAGAAGCCTCAGGAGGCCTTTTCCACCTTGTGTCTGTTCATTGTCCCTCTGGGAAGATCCAGCTTAGCCTCCCTGCGAGCTCCCTGTAAACATGGCTTCTCTCTACTATATCTGGCCATATGGGGAAGTCATACTGCTGATAATCCTCCAAAATCTTCATTGGTTTATTGTAAATTGATATTTTAAGCTGGGCTTGCTCTTGGTGAATAAATCAAATGCTTCCTGGATGAGACAGCTTCCAGGCTCTTACGTTGGGGCATATTATTTAAACTTTCTCAGGAAATGTTGATAATCAGTGTCAGTCTCTTTTATCTATTTCCTATTTAAGTGGGTTAGGTCAGGCTAACCAGTTTCATGCCACACTGTCCCCTCAAGTCTTTGGTCTGATGGTACACAGACAGCAGATTCAGGAATCATCCCCATGCTGATGACCAGTTCTGTCTGATAAAATAGCATCACTTTCCTTCTTTGTGATGTTGTCACTGGGTGTTCCTCCTGGCTCCAACAGACTCTCTCCCTTCCCCCCCACCCCCAACCCCCCCAGCCCCGCCACTTTTCTGGATTATTTTTTTTTTTTTATTTTAAACATGACAGACATGAACATTCCCATGTGCAAACAACAGAAAAAAATTGTGAAATGGAAAATCTCCCATGTATGGTTTAGAAAATATATATAACAAATTAAGCACATTAATTTAAAAGCTGTCCCACTTACCTTTGTCTCTCGCTGGACAAATGGGTAGATGGATAGATAGATAGACAGATAGATAGATAGATAGATAGATAGATAGATAGATAGATAGATAGATAGACAGACAGAGACTTCATTAGGCACTTAGTACATTCTGGGCACTGTGCTAGATATACCAAGTGTGGAGCTAAGGCTTTGCCCACATTAGGAAAGTGAATTGAAATGATCAGAGCTGGGACCCATCCTGAGGTGGTGGTCTGTCCGTCGAGGAAAGAAGTCATTTATCTGGAGAGCTCTGCCTCAAGCCTCATCTCCCCCACCCCTGCCACTGCCCCAGAGGTTTTTCCAGAGTGGGAAGGCAGCTGGTAAGGACTTCCTGTGCATTTTATTTATTTTTAAATTAAACTTTACTTTTTTCAATTAATAAGCATCTGGATCCTTTCTCTAGCACCCACTGGCCCCCTACACACACATACACACATCCCAAAAGAAAAACAAATCCTTGGCACAGATGCATTATCAAGGAAAACACGTCAGGGCATTGGCCATGTGTTGGGCCTGGAGCTGTGTCACCTTCTCAAATTGAGCTTCCTCCCCCCATCACTCTCTCCCTTTTCTTCTCCAGGGTGCCTCCTTCCTGTGGCCTCTCTTTGCAGATCCCTTTGTGACCCTGACTGAGATCACTGTTCTTGGAGAGGTTCTCATCATTCGCTTAGAGCGCACCCACTTCTTCCTTAGAAAGGCCCTTTGGTGGCTGGCTTGTATTTTTTTTTTTTTAATAAATTTCACTTTACCTCCCATATTCAGGATTGTTACTCAGCTCTGGCCCTTCCTTTGGGACGACTTGGATGTCATCCATTTTTCCCCTGTAGGATTGTACTGGAGTTTTTCTGGGCAAGTTATTATAGCAGGCAGCACCCCAGCATCCCCAGGGGGGCTGCCAGCACAGGCTCTTAGATCTGCTTTTCTAAAGGAAAGCAACTCAAAATGGGTTAACAATCTTGCTTCAATCAAACATGTCATTTACCTAGTTCAGGGGTAAAAGGTCAGTACCCCGAACTTCAGAGAATACAAATAGAGGTTACAAGCAGACAAAAAATACAGACACAGAAACAGACCAGCAGACAGGCTTCCAGCTGTCTGACCATTACATCCGTACCTAGTCAGTTACCAGAGAGGGAAGCACCAACATCTGGGTTCTCAAAGCCGA